>VRYO01001681.1:4249085-4385051 GCA_009812075.1 Sialia sialis | reverse complement strand
CTGTCTGAGAAAGCAACTCCCAACTGTGAGAGTTTCAGGAAAAGGTGGTTAAGAAATTACTGCCAAAGACTCACAGGGAACAAATGCCCCTCTGTGTTAAAAGTGCATAAGGTAACAGCAAGACCTCTCTGGTTTGGAAACTGTAATTTTCATCTAACTCTCAGTTTCTAAGAGATTATTACAGAAGATCATTGGCCCACTGAATGGGACTCATGGTGTGTGCTTGTGCCATCAGAAAGAGGCCTCTATAATAAATCTGTGGCTTGAAGTGAAGTTCACAAGCAATCTAGGGTCTTTCCAAAGTATCACAAAAGCACTGCTGCAGTTTTCACTGTTCCTCACACTGAACCCCACAAATATCACTGCATCCAAAAGGATCCTATAAGAGAGAAGGTCACAAAATCTCATTTATACTCTGTTAGCCGTTACTGCTACTTTCCAATCAGATAATGTCCTCCTGGCTCCTGCACTGCAACAAACAGGTCCTTTTCAAACCTTGTCAAGGCTTTTATGCAGCAGAAGGATTAGGAGTCAAGGACAGAAATGCACGTAGAAAACATATCTGATGTGTGTCCTTCTTGTTGTGAGTCAGTTGCATAACCAGTTCTGATTGCAAGTATCACACAACATCTGCAAGTCTAGAGAGAACAGCATTACGGCAGGTGGGCAGAGAAAAGACTAACAGATGGATTACTGTGCGGGTTACACATGCATGAACAAGGCATGTTGTTCTTGCCTTTTACAGGAGAAATGAGTGCACTCTCACTTCTGCTTCACTGACAATGGATAATGGGTGTTACTCTCTATAGATTGTTTTGGTGTCTAAGAAAGACACCCATACAAAGCTCCAAGGAGATTTTTTTCTTTGGTAATTCTTTATCTTGCTATATAATGCATAGCTTTGTGGCTGTTGTAATGGAAGAATCACAGAACAGGCAAATGCTGACAGCTCCACCATGCTGTAAGATACAAAGAATCTAGGTCTACAGGTCAAGAATTGTGGCCCATGACCAGTCATAAGCCAAGAACAAGGGAATCAGAGATAAGAGGGGTATAGCATAAGGCAAAAATCTCTCCTTAGTGAGGGCAAAGGGAGTCATCACACTGAAGTGCTTATGAGGAAGAAAGGCCTGGCTCAAGGTCACATTAGTTGAGCAGGACCTGCAACAGAGACGTAAGAAGGAAAGTGGCAAGATTTAGGATTCATTGCTTTACCCTGCTGAGTGTCTTCTCCATTTGCAGCTACAAAACTCTGTCAACTATACATAAGGGTCAGAAGTAGATGGGATATGGCTGCCTGCAGCCAGCTTGAGACCCACAAATTAGTGCGATTCTACATCTGAAAGCATCCTGATATATTTTAGTCTACCCTGTCGCACCATCTTTCACCTTCAGGCAAAGAAGTTGTTTGATTCCTAAGAGCTACGAGGTAGATGAGTATCCAGGCCCAATATGAAGAAGCCTTAAAGCAGCTTTAAATTTCATCAGTTCTCTACCAGAAGAGAATAAAGTTCTCCTACATAAACTTGGGCCCCACAGTGGTTTTGAATTACTTCTGGAGTACTGGTTTTTGAAATCTTCTCAGGAGAGCAAGGTAGGTCCATGATCACTGCTGGCAGGACTAGGGGCAAAAGAGACTAAACAACCCAGTGCCCAGCAAGGCAGCGGATGAAAGGCTTTTGCTCCTATATAATTCATCAACGGCAAAAGGCAAACTTCTGTATGTATAACTTGAAAGAGGGATGAGTTTTAGGTCTCTATTATAAACAGTGAAAATATTCACAATACTGAGGAAAGTTACAATTACACATGATTTGAATATCACATAAAAACTTCAGATAAATGTACTTCTTATTCAGAAGTGGAGCATAAGTAGCAACAGAAGGCAATGAATTTTTGTATCCAGACTTCAAATATGAAGTGTCAAATTAGTACCTCATGAACTTTCTTACCTCTTTCCTACATATTCTCTCAAAATAGCAGTACGTTCCCAACCAAATATCAGTTACTTACATCAAAGAACTTAAATCAAGTAAAAAATAAATACTGCTAATGCCAGAATCAATAAAAGTGGTACTTTTCAGTGAAAAACAGGAGCTTTAAACTTCGTAAAGATGTGTTGTATCAGTTACCTGGGAGAATTATACTATGATGAAGTTATTTTTATCACAGCTTGAAGGAAGCAAATATAGGTGTCATAGTTTCATGGGAGCTGACAGTTTTGCCAATATACTACAAATGTGATGCACTGAAGTGCTGCCAGAGCTATAGTTTTTTTATAGCAGCAATTCAAGTTAAAAGGACCTGGAAACAAACCTGCCTTTTGCCACTGTATCTCGGACACCTTTAAAGCCAGGCAGAGAAAGAGTGAGTTCATTCCCAGGCTAAGTGAGCTGGATGATTGGCTCCTTTGATTGCTGAAATCCCCAAACAGGTCCGACTCAAAAGCAACAAATTATATAGAAGGGATCCTGGCTTGGAATCTGATTTTCCTCCTGGAACTACATGATACGGAAAGAAAAATATACAGAAAGAAATTGACAGGCAATTTTTTTTTTCACAATTGCCCAGCATACCAGTAGTTGATTAGACACTACTTGATAAGTCTGTGATTTAAAGGAAATTACAAACACCTTTACAATTAATCAAGGGTGATAAGCCACTTATGCAAAGGCAGAGAAGGTTCAGTGCCCTTCTGTTATGCAAGAAAACAAAAGAAACCACCAGGGTTTGGACATGGATTCAATTCTAGGTGTGTACCATAAACAACAAGGAGGAATACAGAAAGAAGGAGACAAACAGCATGGCAAAGCACTAGTTTTTTTATTGTAGCTTGCCAGAGAGACAGGCATGGAGCTAGAGGCCAAGTGACAGCTTTTGTTCAAATATGGTCAGCTGAACATGGTTTGTGTACATCCTTTATGCATAAGCAGGCCTGCTTCACTCTACCATCATCAGGGTGTTTTTTTCACATGGAAATAACATGTAGGAACTTTTTATTCGCTAATTGCTGGCATTTTAAAAGGGATATCAGCTTTCCCTATAAAAGGAAACTATTTTGGCAATTCTCATTCTCCCTACAAGAAACCAATAGTATGATATGATTAGCTACTTGGTTATATACTTATATTTAAAAAGGAGAACAAATTCAGACAACTAACAGGCTAAAATATTACAGTCTGTATTGAGCACAGAAAAATAAAAAAGCTAAGATTATAATCAGAGCAAGGCTGTTGAACTCCAACCCCAAAGCAGTTTGCAAGGAATAGTGATGTTCACAGCAGTCAGTAAACCTGTTAGCAAATAGCAAATGTCACCTGATTATCAATTTCCCAGGAGGAAATAAACTGAGAACATGATAGCAAACAAAAATCAGCTGATAGACTAGATGGAAGTACAAGGCAGAGGAATCAAACTCTCAGTAAGCATCAAGTGCCACATGCCGCACAAAGCAAACTTTTGCAAATGATTATGGAAACAGGGAAAAATTATATTCAGTAACCAGCCATACAGATCTTCGACCTGAAAATTACTGAGACACAATAAAGAACCCTTAGTTTCATTTTTCCTATCACTTTCTGGATCAGGAACTTGGAATTGCAAACCACAAGAAAGACTGTCTCTTTGGATGGCTCAGAATGCAGTGTAATTATTCATAGGATGGCTTTTTTTAATGTTTGCAAAGCTCCTTATAGACCATTAAGAAATAGGGAATGCTTTAATTGCTATAGTGGTAGCTCTACCATAAAAGGAACCAACCACTCATCCCTACGATAGTACTAAAAAGTAAGGATAAAGGAAAGGCAAGTTTGGCCAATTTTTGTGAAAGTTATTGATGATATGGAAGTGAAATGATGGAAATGGCTTTTCCTGCCATTTCTTTTTTTTTTTCCACAGTGCCTTGAGATACTGAGTCTTCTTAATTTTCTATACTCTTTCCATGGTCCCCAGACAGAACAGACAGGTGGGCCTTCTCACCCAGCAGCAATGGATTCCCCTCTACCATAACATTTTAAATGGGTGTAATTTCTTTTGGATGCTGACCCTTCCTCATTTTTTTCAGTTAACAAAAGACATATCCTGTTATGACTATGTTCTCCTTATTTTATGCATTTGAACTTTCCCTAAACCTTCCTTTCTAGGGAATTTTTTTAAGTGTGTGTGGCAGGTTCTTTAATTCATTTTTAGCTGTAACACAATATTGTATTTGGCTGCCTGATTAAGACTAACATTTACATGACATTTAGGGCACACTATTTTCTAGACTGTCTGTCATGAGTTGATGGACAGCATAAAAGCCTGGATGTGAAGTCTTGTAAATTCATCTGGAAGAAGGGAGTGAGGACTGCTTGGATTGGAGAGGGGAAGAATCTGGGGCTTGGATAGCCCTATTCTCCTGTGTAAACGTGGAGGGAAAAAATCTGAAAAGAACTCATGTTACTATCCTACACCCAGATCCTTTATCATTTTAGATAAACACATCTTTCTTGAAAAATTTGGAGTATTTTTTAACATTTATAGACTAAAACAATATATACAAGAACTGTGGCTGAGAATTTCAAATTGAGATTAAGGTATTCAAATCTCACCAAAATGGGTATTCGTCAGCCATTTCCCTTTGCAAATTCGAGTTTTTATTAACTCACTAACAGTACCTGCATACTACAACAAATCAATTAAAAATTTTTCCCTATACACAAATAATTTCAGTCTCAAACTCTTCATGTTGTTTTAAAACCTTATTGTATTTGATAGATGCTTATATTAAGAGATCAGAATTTATTTAGAAATTAGACTCTATGTGGAGTGTTGTTCATTTGCAATCTGATTTTGAAAATTTGAGGACTGCTTCTGAAATGACCTGCAGGAAGCTCTATCCCTTTGTCAAAGGATACTGTTTGGTATTCATTTTAGCAAGTTGCAAAGTGAAAAAGAAGGATAGAAGAAAAAGGGAGGAGGAAATGGGCTTGCATTTTATCTTGATTCTTGTAACAGACATACAGCATTCTGTGCCAAATAGATAAATTTGATTTAAAAGCAAAAAATGCCCTATGATTTTGAACCCTGTGACAAGTAAAGTTCTTAGCCCATCAGCTAGCTAGTTAACAGGCAAAGGAATTGATGCCTTTTCTCATGCTCTCAAGCAGGGCAAGAGCAGAGAAAGGGCAGGTTGCACCAGGCAGCTTTAAAGGATGTGTCTGTGTCTTACTTAGCATTTTGAGACTTTAAACCAGCCATGCTCCGTGCTGGATGGACAAGACAGAAGTAGCAACCAGAGCGGCTCTAATAGTTAGCCTTCTCTTCCACTTGCAAAACATCTTCATTGTGCTGTTTATGCATGTATACTCTTTTTCAGGTGGCCAGCTGTCCCTAACCAGTGTGCTTAGAAACCTTTCCTGCTTGCCAGACTAGAAGGTTTTGTTAACACATCCTCAGGCTCTTTTGGCCTTTTGAGAATTATAGGGAAGAACATGTAGATGTACAAAATAAGATTCCTACACGTAGATGTATAAAATAAGATTCCTGCTGAAATCCTAACAAGTCTTATTATTTTCCACCTCTGCTGCATTGTGCTCATTCAAATCTTCCATGTGAAAATTCATGTTACTGATCTAACTTGGATGTACAAGCAGGACAGCCCAAAGCAGCATGCACCCTTCCACATATCTGTTCAAAGTTTGCTACATTCTGTACACGTATGTATAGTTATAAACTAAAAACCATTAAAAAACACCCCAACAATCTATCTTAGAAATTAATTATAGAGTCAAACACTCAAAAATTGGGAATGTCAAGGGTAAGGTTAAGTTAGTCTAATTCTATGTGTATATGATGACAGCATGCTTAATTATGTGATCCTTTCTTTTTTCCTTGAGGTTGTTACAGGTTCTTTGCTGTATCTCGTCAATCTTCCTACCTTCTGTCTAATTTTCACAATACAGCTTCTTCACAGGCTTTTTTTTCACTTTTCAGGCTTGTCACTTTCCATATAACTTGATAGTCTATCCTTAGTCTGAGAACTTAGAGAGCTGCTCTGCAGTCATGGAGGGACACAGCTGTTTTGGGGAGTGGTGTGATGCCATTAGGGCTGCAGCTCCTGTCTCTGCAACTGACTCAGTAAATTGTGTCCAATGGATGTGAATGCTGGCCTCCATGTGTTCCTGAACCCCTCCAGACTCAAACAACATCCTCACAGAAATTACAAGTTTTACTCATCTTTGTCTATGATTTGAGGCAATGTGGACCTGTGAAATATGCTGGACTACATGAAGGGAAAATGTTTTCTAAGCACCAGGTTTTTTCTCTCTGCAAGGGGACTGTGTGAGCCAAGGATGAAGAAAGGGCTATTAATATTCATCTGTTGAGATCTGTGAAATAATTTTCTTTGACAAATTTATTTACCATTACATTGTTTGTCCGAAAAATGAACTACAGAACAGGGTTTTCCCCTCCATATGCAGAATCTTCATGTTTTTTCTGGCTGATGCTTTGGCATTTATTTTGGAAGGAGACTTCAATTAATGAAGGTCCAAGACAGAACCATGTGGGTCACACAGAATTGCCGGGGAAAAATACCAAGCTCTGCAAACACAGTGGTATTGCAGACTAGAATAAGTCGTACATAGCAAGATGCGAAGTCTCTGCTTGGAAAGCAATAATGCCTATGTGTTCCATAGAAACTGAAGACTCAATGTGAGAAAATTTTCCTATAAAAAATAATATGCACTAGAGTTTATCTTAGCATAAGTCAAAGAAAGCTTAAAAAATAAATTTGTTGGGGGGCTGGATGGCTTTTCTGTTTTGTTTTGAGTTTGGAGGGGTTTTGGTTGTTTTCTTGATCAGAGGTGGATGCAGGAATTGCAAAGTTTCATTTACTCATGACTTTACAATCTCTTATTCTGGTAAGAGACATTGAAAACAAGTGTCCATATGAGCCCTGTTTTCAGTCTTCTGTTCTCTGCAGACAGAGTCTGCAGATATGCAATGCTTTATAATCAAAAACCTAACAATTATGTTATAGACATCTTTTTTTTAGCCCTTGTATTTCCCTTGTCACCTTCTTCACTGCTATTCTTTATATTTTGCATCAGTCCTTACACTAAAATAGGAGCTCCCTGTGGAAGTGCATTTCTCTCTTCACCTTTGCTTTAACTGCCTTTGGAATACCCTCATGATATAAACTCCATGCAGAATCAAACAAAAGGAAAAAAAAGTTGATATTAAGTTAGTTAAAAGCTTTAAAAAACCCTCAGGAAATACTGTAATGAAGACTGCTCAAGTGGCATCAACATACACCAGGAAGAGGCTGATAATCATTTTCCGAGATGTCTCAGAACTAACTGCTGAGAGCAAGGGAAAACAAAACTTGGGACACACCGGTCCAAAGCAACATCCAGGAGAGCATTGTTTAGAGAAACTGTTTGATCCCCTAGGGCTTGTTTCCATCTCATTTCTTTTTGCACCTCCTCCTCATGGTTTTCCTCTTCTCCTAATGCTTCAAATCTTTGTTCCAGAGAATGAAAGGCTCCAGAGATTCCTGATGGACATATGAAGTTCAACAATAGATAAAAACAATGCAGTTATCCCTAATCTTGTTCTTGGAAACATCTGTATCATTTAATCTGAAACATTAAAAAAAGAATTTCAAGCTAAGACAAACATGGAAAATATCAGTATGAGCAGCTCAATTTTTGCAAAGTTAATTCAAATTCAAGTAGAGACCTATAAAGAGATCTCTTAGAAAATCTTGAATTTAAGAAAGGAGCATTTAAGAGCTCTGCCTGTAAAATTGACCTTATATAAAAAAACTCCAGTATAATGCATCACAGAAATGTCTTATGAAATTCTTGTGGATGGTATGATCTTTCTAATTGTGTGGACGTAGGAAAAAAACAGATTAGCAATGACCAAAAAAGGGACAAATCTGATGAAAACCTCAGAAATCCAAAGCAAACTTTAAAAAGCAAAGGAATTCAAGGAATTAGTCAGTTTTTAATTGCTGGGAGTAATCTGCATAAGTAAGAAATTAAGACTAGGAGAAAAAAATGCCACAAATTGGCAACACACCAGCTATGCTTGTTGGCTTAGCAGCCATTAAAACTATACAAGTAGGACTCTCTACTTCAAATGTTATTTCTGTCTAACACGTGAATATACAACTGCAAACTGCCAACAAAGTTCACAGGTAAGTAATTTAGAAATGCATCAGGTATAAGCAGAATGGATTTGCAACAAATTCCAGTATCTGTTAGAACTGAATGTTTTCTTGGTTTTTTGTCGGCCACTGTAAGACCCATAATAAAAAGTAAGTGCAAACCATAAAACCTGCTAGCAACCCCTGCTATTCTCCTGCACTGAGTAAATGTTACTGTTTCCATGCACTCTTTGACCAGGAAATGAATTTAAAACAAGGAGAGTAAGTTCTTCTTCCTGCGCTGTCCAGGCCAGTTTGTCCTACTCTCACAGATAAGTACTGCATCTCCCAGAAGGGGATTTGTAGGTAGAGTCCCTTTTGGATCAGGGAAGAGCCAACACCCCCATTTACTCCAGAAATGCCAGTGTCTCTTTCAGACCATGGAATTCCTACAGATCCAGTGGAATATACTTCCTTCAAATGGGTTCCTAAAAGTCTGGTTTTGTCATAAGTCTCTGGCAGTGCAACTCAGAAAATCCAAATCAAATTTCCTCTTACTTAATTCATTATAAAAGCAAAATCAAAGGCACTGTAAAGTTCAATAGAAAGTATTCTTAATTCTAGCCAAGTGATAGATTTTCCCCACACCTTATCAAGTATGTGAAGTTTCTTTTTCACAAAATTATTTTTCAAGGTAAGAAAAAAAAAAAAAAAAGAAAGAAAAACAAAAAGAAAAGAAAAGTTATTACTACTTTAATCACAGTGCTTGGTTTGCAATAAGGTCATAGTGTCTTTGTTACAATTCCTGGAGAACCATATGGCTCTGAAACAGAGGCTGAAACAGTGTCAGTGTCTGTTTTCACTTATCCCACTCTTAAGCTCTTTTTTACTTAAGTTGCTGCTGGCTTGCTTGATGTGAAAGTTCCTTCTTAGCGGTACACATGAGTGTTTTCAGCTTAATACTGAAGGTAGGGCACAGTTAGCAGGCTTGGCATCTGAGTGATATTCCATACTAAAAAGCAGAATTTAGAGAGTAATCTGGGGTCCATCTTTTTTTTTCTCTCATGTAAGAACAGATATTAGTCACTTTGTATGAAAAGCTATTCATGTATCTAAATTTCAAGGAACTTGCTGTTCGGCACTTTTTTTTCCAATATGACTTTATATGACCCATTTATATCATACTTCCTCAGGTTTTCCATCAGCAACCCCTCCTCTAGACCTCACAGAACAAAAGGCGTATCCAGGCAACAAAGATAATGATTCCAATTTTTTATGTGTTATACACGAACCAAAGAACAGGTGTGTGAGGTTGGACACCTGTATTTGCATGGAAATGTAGCAGATGCATGGCTAAAATCCTTAAAGAAAAAGGAGGTTCAGATAAAAAATCAGAATACGTGAAACTACATGGTCATGATACCCCTGTGTCAATTTTAATACATCCCCTACTATAAGATTGTCTACAGGGAGATTGTGTAATTTTTTCTGATAATACTGGACACGTTAAATTGAGTAATGTAATAATATTACACTTAGTATCTGTTTATCTTCTGACTCTGAACACAGGGCCACTGAAGTGATTCTATGGAGTCTGAGAAAGGTGAAAAGGAAACATACAGAAAGTGTAAACTACCACAGTCTCCATATGAGAAGAAAAAATAATCAGTGTTGAAAATTATTGCTCAAAATTAATAAATGGTCCCAGATCACAAAAACTAAACATCCACTCTTACTGTTGTATATTGCAAGAAGCCTCTTCACAAAAGGCAAAGTTAAGAGTTTCAATGTTTACTGAGATAGAAGAATGCTAACACTTTATTTTAAAAATAAAATCAGGCCTTATTATCCAGAAATTGATACTCTTAGTTTCACTGCTTTAAAAAGTACAAACTAGATAAAATGTGATTTGCAGTTAGTTTTGCAGACCACTGGAACTTAACAAAATTAACTAATTTCTAACATACCAAGCTATTCTCTTCTGTATATGCTGCTGTCAGTTTCCATTTTTCTTGAGTTTTGGGAGAATATTAAAATTTGCAGATATGGAACACCAATGGAAATTAAAAATAATTTATGGTTTATTGGAAGTACCAACAAAGAATCTAAAAAAAAAAAAAGAAAATCCTTGAATCATTGCCAGCATTATTGCAAGATTTTTTTTTTTAAATAATTAAGTTAAATTTCCAGATAGGTTGAAATTTAGAGTTAAAATAACATCAAACTTCTATTTCAAAATTATTCTCTTATTCTACCATATATGACAATCTGATTACAGTAATTACACTCATGTAAGGTGCACCCTTTTCACTAAAATTTTGATTGAAACCGAGAAGTGCGCCTATAGGCTGGTGTGCCTTATATATGGACAAATTTGCCAACCCAGAAGTACGAGCCACAAGCGCCAGTGGCTGGGCGGTGCAGGGGTAGTGCTGGCGGCTGGGCGGTGTGCTGCGAGAGCCGCGGCAGCCGGCATCGTGGGCGGGAGGGAGTGTCGGGGCCCGCAGCACAGGGAGAGTGCCTGGGGCTGCATTTAAAGGCTACGCCGATCCGTGAAAACTGTTTGCAAATTGAGCGCCTGCCAGTAAACCCTGCGATCCATTACTAATTCATTACTTTGTTGCCCACAGATCCTCGCTGCAAAAAAAAAGTGTGCCTTATAGGCCAGTGCAGCTGATATATGGACAAAGTATGGGAAATTGCCAGCAACCCGGAAGTGCGCTGTATACTCTAGTGTGCCTTGTAGGCGTGAAATTACTGTAATCTGGATGGCCTTAATTAGCTTTTTTTGCAATAGAAATATCTATATTTTTAAGGAATATCCTGAGCCCTTTTTAAATCCACCTTGAGTTGTGTGTGCGTGTGAAATTGCATGTAATTAAAAAACAAATAAATAGATAAACCCTTAGGTGTGTTCTGCCCACTGGTGTAAAGAGAATTACTCTATACGAAAGTTATGCCATTGATAGTGTGTTCCTCAGATTATATATACAGAAGGCATTAACAAGAGAGCCATTGCCAGTGATTCTCACACTAGCATAGATCTCTGTACCGTTCTCAGAATACCTGGTGCAATCTCAAAATTCAAAAATGCTTGAATTTGCTTGTGGAAACAAAGGAAAGCTCTGGACTGTGGTTCGCTGCTTTTTGTTTGTCGTTTGTTGGGGGTTTTTTGTTTTGTTTTGTTTTTTAAATGCTTCACTCCATTACTAAACCTTTTACAAGAAAGCAAGAGAACAAAGCTGAGAGAAGCCGGAAATCATCCACACAACCTGACCTAACCTGGGTTAGGATGCTAATTCTGCTTTGCTTGTGAAAATGAACAGAGTTCTGTGTATACTGTGTATTTTTCCAGCCTCTTCTGTGACAGGTGAACAGAACATATGCTTAGTGGACATCACTGGAGGCCAGAAGGGGTAGCCTCCATTGTCCTACAGCATCTCCCTGACCTGTGACACACAAATCAGTAAGTTTAGGAGGCTGACTCCTCAGACAGCCACTGCAACTCTTCAGTAATATGGTAAACTTGTGTACCAAATCACAGAAACTCCCTTACCTTCAAGGGCCAAACACCTTTCAGGAAGGAGGTATGTTCGTAAAGGACAAAGGAAGTTTCTCATGCTCAGTGTTCTCCTAACTATGTGGCCTCACTGTGCATCTAAACTAAAGAATTAAAAAACTTCATTGCAAAAGCACCTTCCATATTCTTTGGTGTAATGCAGGATTTTTGCAACATTGCAGGAAGAATTGCAGGCTGATGCTCCTTAACAAGCTGCATACATGACATGAAATCTGTGTATGCCCATTTGGTGTTCACACGCAGTGCTACTATCAGATTTAACCAGAGCTAATTGGAAAAGCCATTAGGCAATATAAAACAGTGACTACTATTTGAAATAGAGCTTCACAAGTCCCTAAAAAAGCACATACAATTATCAGGTTGTAAAAGAGGCTGAAATGCAATTGGTGTTGATATTTCTTCTGAGACCATAGGTTTATAGAAGTGCTTAAATATGTGTTTGCGGGAAGGATCCCAAGAGGAGATACCAGTGGAACAGTACTCCCTCTTCTTTCCAATTTTTTTCTTATACTCCTCTACCCAAGAGTGGTTATTGCCCAGCTTGTAGATCAGATGCATACCTTTTAATTGTAAATACTAAAAACATGTTAAGAAGAAAATGCAGGTTCTTCTGATTATAAAACGGAAAAGAATCTTCTTGGCAGATAAATTTAATGGGCTTACATACAGAGAAGTCTTCAATGATCCCTGGTTTAGTGAATGGCATCAGGTCATTCAGAGAGATTAGATTTTCCACTTAATTTAGCCATTCTGATACATAAATCTCCACTGTATCCCCTTCTGTGAATCCTGACCATGAATATAAAAGGTAAATTAGGAGTTCTTCTTTTCAGCTATAGCTTTGTGCCTTCCAGAATATTATTTTAAAGGGTGCAAAGATTGTATTCTGTGTTCTAACCTTTCCTTTTGCAAGTGGTAACACATATTGCTGTTTCCAAGTAGAAGAATACAATAGAATAATAGATTCCCATAATGTTCTGAGTTGGAAGGGACCAATAAAAGATCACCCAAGTCCAGGTCCTGGACAGGACATCCCAAGAGTCACACCATGGGCCTGGAAGCATTGTCCAAAAACTTCTTGAGCTCTGGCAGCTTTGGTGCCATGACCACTTCCCTGGGGAGCCTGTTCCAGTGCCCAAACACTCTCTGGTTTAAGCACAGCTTCATATAGTTCCCTTGTGTCCCATCACTAGTCACCAGAGAGAAGAGATCAAGAATAGTCAAGCTCACTATTCCATTTTGTTCCTAGTTTATGTGTGAACTGCTCTTGTATATATCCCCCTTCAATGGCTGTGCTCTTTCCTCAGAATGACAACTACAGAACTGCTCTCCATGAAGTGTAACGATGTACAAAGAAAAGTCTCCAAAGAACAAGGTGTATCTCCAAGGCATATCTTCCTACACCCTCCCTTCAGGTCTGGCTCCCTTGGGCTGACAACTATGAACATCAATTGGCCACCCAAATCCATTTTCTTGCATCTGGTGCATTTCTCTAACACCACTACTTTGTGAAACAACACACTTAAAAATTCAAATCTAGGCTTGTTACTGTTTTTTTTTCTTGCACACTGGACCCTTCCACTATCACTAGTCAATAGAAAGATATCAAAGTCTCTCAAAAGCCTTTTCTTTTATACAAGACTTTTCTCCAAAAAATTGTTTGAATTGGTGTTCTATCTCTTTTTTTTTCCTGAAACTTCTCTCTGGGCCACCCACTGCCCTCTAGACAATGGCACTTACCCAATAACATGCTGAGAAAACTTTACAAGCTCTGGCTTTTCCTCATCTATAGCTTCCCAGATCCTATTCTTTCACCCACTAAAGCTTTTGGCAAAGCTCCATATGATTTCAATGGAAGCAGAATCAGGTTGCTGATGGATAAACGCACTTCTTCCATCAAATTCCCATAACAGATATAGAGTTTGTAACGGTGTAGACCTTTTATTTTTCTCTATTGTATTACAAGAATACTGAAAAAGTATCATAACTGTATAATGCTGTACGTGCCTCTAACACTATTTTCTGAATCTTACACAAAGTACTTGGCTTCTTCCATTTTACTTCTTTTGATTTCAGGTTCACATTCCAACAACCACTTGCAGAATTAAAAAGGACTGACTATCTTGGCCAAATGAAAAAGTACATTCCTGATATGGCATCCAGCTGAGAATTTGAATAGGAAGCAATATACTCAAAAGGCATTCTGTGTCTTCCTCCAACCCATCATCCCACCAATTTTCTGTTCTCTCAACACCCTCAGACTAAGCATCAGCAGTTTCTTTACAGGATTAGCTTAGTCCAAGATATTTTATTACCTTAACCATTTGTTTGTAATGGTGGTTGCTGAATGCAACCTTTCAAAGGCAGTGATGAAGAGAAAGGAAAAGGTTTGAATGCAATAAGCTGGCCTGAACATCAGCCTAGAATGTGTGGTGAACTGTTCTTTGAATTACAGATTTATGAAGTGTCTCTGCATCCTTCTCTCCCAGTGCATTGCTTGGTTACTTTTGTTCACCTAGTTCTGTGTGGTTAATATCAGGTACTGATCCGCCCACCAAAACTACCCTGCTGCAGCAGGGCCTCTCCAGTAAATAGCCCTTTTCTGCAATTTCCCCCTCATCCTGTTGCCACAGCAGATATTCCTGAGGAGACCAACACAGCTCTCCTTGCAGGAGAGACATTTATTTTGCTATGATTGGCAAACTTTGTTGAAAAGGGTAATAAAACAAGTCATATATGCTTAACACTGGATATATAAGCAAAACAGCCATCAAAGTGAGCATAAGCCACTTTGTGCCACCAGTGTACACCAGATAGAGAGACTCAGGATCTGGGAGCTCTCTCTCCTCTCCTATTACAGAGACAGCCAGATAAATAGGGGAAGTTTGACTGCTGTGTTATGTCTTTAATCATACCAAAGTGCATTTATTGTGGAGACAAAAATCAAGTTTACTTGCCAAAATGTCATTATAGAAAACCTAAAATACGATGAAAGGTCAACTGACATTGCTGTAGGCTTACTTAATCACATATAATTGCTTTATTTACCAATGAATTCCAATGAATGTGCTATGATGTCAAGGGCACATTTTAATGGGACTTAAGATTATATAACCAATATTCATGAATTTGCAGTGCTGAGTAATTCTCACTGTTGGTTTTTTAACAGATCAGTCTGTGCTCTACCCATTTTCATCTTGGGCCAAAACTGTTTTCATTTACTGCATGTCCAAAGTGACAGTCTTCATTTAGTCAGTAAGACATTACCATTCCCTGCACATCTGCAACACTCAAGTCTAGCTACATAAAGAGGAATGTGCTTTTTTTCTATAATGTCATAAGTCAAAGAGAAATAAAATTACTTGTGTTTTATTATCTTTAACATAATTATTATCTTATAAGGCTTTTATCTTGCAGAATAATCTCTATAAGTCATTGTTTGGATTTTGGAAATAAGAACTGCAAGCCTGATCTGCAGCATAAAGTCCAGAACTAAACAACTGCCAAATTAAAACAAACAAACAAATAAACAAATAAACTCCAAGATTTTACAAAAGTCATTTCACAATGGACTCCAAAGTTTTACAAAAATTCCAGTTGCGGTAGACATTTTGTTTCTGGCATCCATTTTGGTACAATACCCCACAGGAGCCCTAGAAAATTCAGAATTAGGGACCCTAGAGATTTCACATACAAGAGCTCAGTAGTGACTAACAAAGAAACCCATGTCTTTCTGACACAGGTTAGTTTCACGAGCAGCCAGCTTAGCATCTCTAATAACTAGGCTTACCAAAACGTGTGTTGGGATAACTCTGCAGAGACGCAGCATTGCATCACAAGAGTAGCGAAATCATACATGTGTCTTTGGCAGTCCCAAAATCTCTCTATGACGCTGTGCTGATGTCAGACCTGAGCTTCTTTTCTTGTTAATGCAAGCATAAATTTCCTCGGGTTTACCAATACCTCCAACTCATTTTGCATTCCTACACATTTACAGAGCAAGATCTTTTTTTAAAAAAAATTCACCATAATTCTTCTTTTGCTTTTTCCATTGCACTATCCTAGTCCCACCAGAGACCCAGAAAGAATCTTACCCTACTGTCATAATAGGAACACAACTGCCCTATATCAGGATTTCTCCTTATCAGGATTTTTTCCTATAAGGGAAGATCTTCTTTCATATATTCTTCGACATCCAAACAAAACTTCTAGCTATTTCAAGCAGCCCAGGACCTCACCCTCGTTTTTGGAGAGAGTACCAGTGCTGCTGACAGGCTACAAAGAAGGTCTAAACAACAAATACAAAAGACAGAGTGAGAGAGGAAGAGTAGCTCAAGAAAACATGTGCTACAGCATTTGAAACCAGAAGTATTTACGCATGACAGAAGGGCACCAGCCACACTGTGGCACTCAAGCAATATCAATAGCAGTGCCAAAGGATATGGGATAATGAAGAACAGGAATATGGGCTTTTTTGTGCTGCACGATGGGGCAAGAGTTTCCAAAACAAATGTTTTGAAGAGAGAAATGCCCATGCAAACCACTGATAACTGCACGCTGGGTGATAAATAACCATCTGAGAATGTGCTCTGCAGTATTTATTTCTCTACAAGATTTTTTACATTATAACCAAAACCTACATTCAGATACTTCAAATTTCCTTTAGAACTAGATAACTGATTCCACAATACTCATATACTGTAATTTCATGCCTATAAGGCACATCGGAGTATAAGGCGCACTCCCAGGTAGCTGGCAATTCCCCGTACTTTGCCATATATAAGGTGCACTGGTGTATAAGGCACACCTTTTTTTTTGCAGCAACGATCAGCCTCCCAGCAGCCTCGCCCCACCTTGAGCTGGCCCAGCTCGCACTTCCTGGTTGGCAATTTTCCGAATTTTGCCCATATATAAGGTGCACCAGTGTATAAGGCGCACTTCCGCATTTCTATCGAAACTTCAGTCAAAAAGGTGCACCTTATAGGTGTGAAATTACTGTACTCAATACTCAGAGCATCTTAGGAATGGTTATGGCAAGATTAATTAAGTACCCTCACAGACTCCAAGAGAATCAGGAATGGAATAGTCATTTTGACTTCAGTCCTTTGAGTCCCTTGTCAAGCTACCTTTTTTGTTTAACCTCCAGAAAGACACAAATTATGGCAGAGATTGTTATTCAAGGAAGAGGCCAACATCCTGAACAGTGCAGTAGTTAGTGGTGTGAAATCCCACTGTTGTATTTGCATATTTCTAAAGCATTTTACAGAAAGGCTGGTATCTATGAAATACAAAGGGTGATTTTACACAGTCACAGCTATGTAAAAAATATTTTGCTCATACAAAATGCTCATACTCCATTACATCACAAAGGGTAAATGAATGACAGGATAAGGGAAAGAAACAGCTGCGTGTCATATGGAGAGATGCAAAATGGCTGGACCACACTACTGAAAACATAAAGTCATTTCAACCGGACTATGTCCTATCAACCTCTAAACCTCTTCCAGACACAAAGGAAATAAATAACATTATAAACCCAAAAAGTGAAAAACACAAACCACACTCCTTGCAGTATTTTGATACCCAAGAAGTTAACGACAAACTGTTTAATATAAAATGGTGTCCCCATTAATGATGTTAATGTGACTTAAATAACTCATACAGTACAATGATGAGCTCCAAGGAGAAATAAGAAACAGATATTAGCACTCAGGAAAGCATGGGAGAAGTATGAATACTAGCTAGCCCTGGAATGCTAAGAAATTGGCTCCTCAGTTACAGTAGTTTGCAAAGTAACTGCAACACCTCATTAGAGAGGTGTGTGAGAAAGGAAAATCAGAACCAACAAAAGACCCAAGTTTATAAACGGTGAGTAAAGCAGCAATGGTAATGGTTTCCAGCATGATTTAATCAGCCTGCACAAATGAGGACAAACATTGGTCTTTGTTCAGATGTTTTAACTATTCACAATAGACTATGAATTCAACTAAATTAGCCTTTTTTGTTGGTTTAGAGGTTGTAAAGATCTTCCATGCCATGAAACAGGTTAGGCAAACTAAGGATGACCTGTAATCTGGTCATGGCAAATTTGGAGCAGCTATGTTGTTTTATGTTTTCATTCCATCTAGTATGATGGCTGCCCAAGTGGCCTGGTTTCCTTTTACTGCTTTCCCAGATAACCCCGCTTCCAAACCAATATGTATGATAGTGGGATCTGAAAGAAATTTGATACACATGTATGTTTACAACACATGATGCTGTTCAGCATTCTCCATAATAAATTCCTTGGTTTGTGCAAATAGTGATGGAATACTAATACAGGGCATTATGACCTCTGTGAAATTGTGTTTTGTTTAGACATATATTAAAATATTTTATCTGTCTATTTCTGCTTCTAGTGAAATTTGGCTCAAATGGAATTGGTAGGAAAGACCAAATTAGAACTCCTCTTAACAAACTATTTAAATGTTCTCTAATCTGTCTTTTCCAAATTCTTCTGTGATGTGCTTTAATCTCTCAGGAAATAAAACCTACACAAAACTGTCTCCAAAACAGATTTATGAGCAGAATTGCTATTGTTCACCTTTTTACTTTGCTAACAGAATGACCCTGTGTCAGCAAAACACGGTGCAGCATCATATAAAATAACTTCACTTTTTAAGACATAGTCTGCTCAATTTCACTTTGACTACTTAGTAATAAAATATCTAGAAAGGAGAAATTGATATAAAAAATATTATAAAATATAGCACCATATTCTATCATCATGATATAAAACATTAACAGGAAAGATGCTGCATAATTATACAGTATAGTGTGTTTTTTTTTCTCAGAGGAAAAAGAAAGAATATGTTTCTAGTTGTTTTATAGGACATAGAGAATGTTATAGGAATTATGGGCTTCTATAAACAACTCAAAATCAAGTATTAGCTCTCTGTAAATAGCTATGAAATTACTGAATGATGTTGCTTTGTGCATCTTCTTCCATTAAAATTATAAGAATCTAGCCAGCAAAAATGAGCAAAATAATTGCTTTTTTTGACTGAAAATTCTTAAAATTTTAGATTGAACGAATTCTTGTCTGCGTTTTTCACTTTGAGAAAAACTGGGGAAAATAAGCATTTTCCTGCACATTCAACATTTGATTTTAACATTAACAGAACATCACATGTAACATTTGTACAAAAAAAGAAGAAAAAAACAAAAGGAGAATATTCTTTTCTTATCTCAATACTCTTTTTTTATCTCCCAGTGCCAAAACCTCCTCACTTACTTTGTGTGCATTCCTCAAGTCTAGTCATTTATCTCCACCTATCTATTCTCTTCAAATGCCAAAATGTTAATTTGACTTACAAAACACACACCACTTATTCACATTGGTCAGGAATAGATAATTCAATTTATATCTGATTTTTCAAATATTCAGCTACTGAACCAAAAATCAGTTGTTAGCACAATACTCAGCAGAGGAAATCTGGGCTGAGGTTAGTAATTTTATTTGATGGAAGACTTGACTTGGTGAGAGCTTACATTGGGAAGATATATGTACTATAAACACACACTATATCTGATGAAGAGTGGAAAGACCATCTACAAGAATAACAAAATATTTCCATTTTCAACTCTGAGATTATACACTTGAATCTTAATCTCAGAGAAATGTTTCCTATTTAGACAGGAGAATGCTTTTGGACTGATAAGGAAAAAGCTAGTTTCCTAAGTGACCAAAGCTGAACTCACAGCTGTACTACTCAAAGTTTATATTTTCTTTAATTGTGATTATATAATCTCACAGGTAATAAATCAACATGCATTTGGCAGTCTGGCTTTGTGTAGGTTGAGTTTAATATGTTGGCATGCTCTATTTGACTCAGAAGTTAAGATAATTTGTAACAAAGATACAAATCCAAACAAATTTCCTTCATTATCAAATCAGAGCATTTTTTAAAAAATCTGCTTACCAGGTTTAAAAGGTCAGCTGACATGACTTTCTTTATTATTGTCTCCCCTAGAGTTCAGATTTTGTTCACACTCCTGGCGTGAGTATTAGCAGGATATGATATATAGGTTTCACTCCTATGAACTTACAGAGTCTCTGGAAAGGGCAAAAACCTCTCATATCTTAAGACTGAAGATTAGCTCAAAGACAGAAAATGAAAAGCTGAAATATGCTATAGAAAAGGATGTAAAGCTAAACCTGAGCTTTGCAGCTGGTATTTGATACTCTTTTTGCATCAATGTGTCCTGTACCCTGTAATGCCACTTTTTATCAACGTTCTGTTATCAAAACTCCATTTAGTTTTTTGTCAGCATAGGCATGTTTTCAAGGTACTATTCTGCCTGTGTCCCCCAAATGAACTTCAAATTTCTGCCACCATCCAGATTTCTGAAACCTACTCTGTTCCATTCTTGTCTCAGTCAAGAAGAAGATGCCTGACCCTATTTCCCTTTAAGCTATTTGTTTTCTGTCTTGAGCTCTTTTTCTCCTGGGAAGACTTTCTTCTGGCACTGTTTTACTTTCTCCAGCTTTATGCCAATATTGAGCAGAACACTGGGTTCAGCTCCCTATCACCACTGTCAGAGAAGTCCAGGAGAAAGCTCCTGCCCATGCTCAGCCTATTTCTTCCCTGGGAAATATCCATTTGCCTTGGGGCACTTGTCTTCCAGGCACAGGCAGCCTGATAACTCCAGGCAGTCTCATCCTGTAATCTGCCAGTACTTCTTAAGGCTTTCTCACTGCAGTGTTCCTCTTCCCATCTAACATTTGATGTGATAACCAACTGAGAGAATTAAAAAAAGAGAGAAGGGTCTTATCCAAAGAAAGGGGAGATCGCATCAAAATGGCTGAATAGTGGAGGAGGTGGAGTAAAAAACCTAGAGTCTTCTCAGAGGGATGAGCAGACAGAATGAGAGGCAATGGGCACAAACTGAAATATAGAAAACTCCATTTGAATGGAAGAAGAATGTTTTCTTTTACTTTAAGGCTGGGCAAGCATTGGAAAAGATGACCAGAGAGGTTGTGGAATTGTCATCCTTGAGTATGTCAAAACCCAGACGGATACAGTTCTAAACAGCTGCTTTTAATGTGCAGACTGAATTAGAGACTCAGAGCTTTGTGCCACTCTGGGATTGAGTGATAAAGATGTGCAGGACTGAATCCAGGTGCACAGAAGAAAAGATAAGGTCCAGAATAAAAATGAATGAAAATACATATTTAAATTATGCAGGGTGGAGGATAAAAACACACTTTAGGAAGGCTGGAGTGAGAAACGGGCAATACAGAGGAAACAACGAAGGACGCATGGTAGGACATCCTATCCAACACTAATTTAAACATCTAAGCCAGCACTCTTGCTGAACAGGTATCTTGATGTCGTGGGACTGTAAGTCTTTGCTTGGGCACTTCTCAACCCAGCAATCACCAGGTAACAACCCGAACATTGATTAAGTAGACGCTAAGAAACACACTGAACTAATTTATTAGTGTGAAATGCCTGTAAACACAGAAGGAATGCCAAATTGCTGAAAGTGACCTTTCCCTCTCAAACTCCTTCTCAAAGTACGTATTATTAATTAGATCCTGGTGCTACTGGAGGTTTGTCTAAGTTCTAGTTCTAACACAGAGCTCCCATTAGCAAACCAATCTTCACCGACTTCCCTTCCCTCACCAGTTTGTGAAAGTCACAGCAATCCCGGAAAACAGTGGTATGTAAACAAATGAGGAACATGTGTTTCCAAATGGGAAAGGGGGTAATACAGACAGTGAAATTAGAGCAGCAAGGCTTGAGCTAGCAGCTGTGCTAACAGAGGAGTGGGAGGGTTGCCAAGGCATTAGAGGGAGCTGACAAGGGAGCACAGGGTAAAGCTCAGGTACTAGATGATCACTGTATTTCCCAGATTCAGGCAGGCCTGGATTTTGATTTTTTCTCTCTTTGATGCAGCTAATATGGATTTTTCTGTCTTCTAGTGGGTATTTATTTAACTCAAAAAGCAGCCCTATGGGAACAATTTCCACTCTGTTCCCAATCAGCAGGACCATAATGGCAGGTGGTTGCAGGGATGGGCTGAAAAGCATGGAAAGAATCAAAGACAGCACCTGCTTGGGCAAAATAGGGTTTCTACTTTTTCATTTCCATATTGAACCTGTTTTTTAAGGGCACACTTATGGTGAATATGCTTTAGTAATTAAAAAAATCAGTCTTAAGCATAATTAATAGGTTTCTGAGGGGCTAATATCAGTACATCGCTCTAAACCTCATTTAGAAAGAAACTCTGAACATGTGCACTGAAAGAGAAGCATGGAGCATATTATTTTCTGCTTTATGTGCCGTTTTAGCAATATCGATGGTCCTAAAGAAGTGCTTGCTCAGTGACTGGCATCTGACTACAGTATACAAAGTTAGACTCTGGTTTCTACTTAGACAACATTCAGATAAATTGTATACAACATAAAAGAGCAAGACTGGCTTCATAGCATTTTTCCTCACTTGGTATCAGAGACCTCTTGGAGGGAGAGCAATGTCACAACTCCACTTTAAAGGGAGTAAAAACAAGGCAGAGAAAAGCTGAGTATTGATGCTTAAATCAAAGAGCAAGCCAGGGATAGAGTAAGCAGCAGTACCCAGATCTCCTGACTCCCAGGCTGCATCCTCCCACATTTCCTTTGGCAGCTTAAGTCTGTGAACTTCCCTACATATGTTGCCAGGCACCACTCGGGGTTTGTAAGCTTTTAATGGGTTAATTAGCACCAAAGCATTTTTTCTTCTGTGGTCTAGACATAGAAATATCCAGATTTTGTTTCCCTTGAAAGACAGCCCATCCTGGAATTTGCACTCGATCATCCATTTCCATGTTTTTCTGGGGCCAGATGGGGCTAAACATGATTTGAAGATTTCTTTTTTCCCTTTGCTTTCTTTAATGTTTCTTGTAATTTCTTTCACTGACTACCAGCTTGTTTGTTTTGTTTTGAGGATAATGCCAACTGTAAAATAAAAAATGCAATTTCCAAGGTAGAGAAATTAGAAAATGATGGATTAGCTGTTGCCAAGAAAAAGTAATAATTCCTGGACCTAACAAATCAGTCTGAAAATAAAAAGCGGATTATCAAATGTTACATAATTTCAATAGGACAAAAGCAGAGAGAACTTTCAAGAGACTGCCCTATTTTTAAATTTTTTTTAACACTCTGGAGACTATGGACTGTATTGTTCCTTTAGGCATGCAGCTGTAAATATATGGTTCTTCCTACTCCAGTTGAATTACTCCAGATACTTCTGGTGTACCAAAACACAAATCTGCCTTTTACCAGTCTCTCCTATGTGTACATGCTTGCAGGCAAATACTGTATTATATGTCTGGGCCTCAGCCAGGCACCATGGAATCAGGTTTGAATTTTCCCAGAGGGCAGGGGCTTCCTGTTTGTGAGGTTTTGCCTCCAAATTTAGTGGTCTAAATCCACATACTTCAAAATGTGTTAAAGTAGCAACTCTAATCTAGTTGTCACTATTATTCTATTTATTTCTCAAAAAAAATTTATTTTAAATTTGAAATATAAATTTTAAGCACATTCCTGAAGCAGTGTTGCTGATATACAAACAATAAATACATAACAGCCAGTTTGAAAAAAAGGTGTCAGTGGCACTCATTTGTGATTAGCTGTGCAAATCTTTCCTGGCATGACACAGTTTGGGAGACAGTGATGCCCCAAGATACACTGAATTCATGTACAACAGCCAATTATTGAGTGCAGTTCTCCTTCTATAGATCAGAAGGACTGCCTGGCTGATCTCCACTGGCTGAACCAACTGCCACCCAGTCAATCAGCCAAAAGCTGCTCTAGTCCCCAGTGACTTAGGCCTGCTCTCTAATGGTCCTCACTGGTTAAGTTATATAATTAAGGTACTTACATAATCAACCACATTTCAGTTATAAACCTGGAATTATTATAACTGTGAGGCCTCCAGACCAGCTGTGTGGGAACGCATTGGTGTTCCCATTAAATAA
This sequence comes from Sialia sialis, assembly GCA_009812075.1. Lineage (NCBI taxonomy): Eukaryota > Metazoa > Chordata > Aves > Passeriformes > Turdidae > Sialia > Sialia sialis. Next base: position 4,361,334 of record VRYO01001681.1, on the reverse strand, counting down.
AATCTTCCAGTCTGAACTTATAAACTGTGTATGCCACACCACACAACTTCATGGTCTCTTCTACCTACATTGCATGTCACCACCTGTTATAAACGGATGTACTCCACTAGTTTAATTTCTTTTACTCACAGGCACACTGTCAAATACCTCTTACCTGTCATTTTACCAGTACATAGGACAGCACAAGCCAGCAGAATGTCAAAGGTGCTTGACCAAGACAATGGCACAGAGCAGGGGAGTATTTGGGTTTATTTTTTAAAATCAGCTATGCACTTGTTGACACAAATTGAGATCTGGATTTATTAATGCAATTTTTTCTGTTTATATGTCAAACCTGGATACAATAAGCACTGCCAGAAACAAATTACCTTAATGTACTACAATATGAATGTACAGTATGAAGGTTCCCTACAGACACAAAGGCCTTGGGCACTTCACTCATATTTATTGGAGATAAATACTGTATTGTCTTCCTATCAACATCAAGTTTATGAATGCTGACATACAATAGTGACATTTAAATCCTTAAAAGGTCTTGAAAAACCTGCTTCAACAGTAAAACAAGTATCAATATGATCAATTTTTATTTATGAAATTACTATTTTTAAAATGAAAAAATGTTCAGAAATGTAGTTAATTTTAGCCTTCTTGATCTGATAATACTTAATTCCAGTTCTTTGCTAGCATTACTGTCACAACTACAGTGGTGTAAAGCTATAGCAATGAAGTGCCAAAGGAAAGCTAAAAAGCCAAAGGAGTTACCCAGCAATGAAAAGCATTTAATTTTATGGTTCTGCATCCCAATCTAATCTGTAAAGACAACTTTCCTTACAATTCCTTTCCAGTCAGAGTCCCAGTCCATCCTATTAAAAAATAAATAACTAACAGTGCAGTGATCAAAGACCACCTAGAAATGGCAAGTATTTTAGAGAGAGGAGAGGAGAGGAGAGGAGAGGAGAGGAGAGGAGAGGAGAGGAGAGGAGAGGAGAGGAGAGGAGAGGAGAGGAGAGGAGAGGAGAGGAGAGGAGAGGAGCACCTGTTGCCGCACTACAGATAATGTCAGAAATTGCTCAGGACTGGCCTGGGAAGAAGCGGTGTGAGCCATGTCAAATTGCCAAAGTGACTGGTAAAGAGCAGGAGATCCTGGTCCTGCAAAATATGAGACATAAGAGATTTAGCAGAAGCACATGCTGCCTTGCATATCCTATCTCCTCCTCTATCATCCTCAGAAACCTGTCAACCTCTCAAGGATTTAGCATGGCCAAAATATACGGCAAGAAAATGGACTTTGCTCTTCTAAGTATTTTTCCTGTGTCTAGTACCAGATCTGCAGAGCTCATTTCCTTCACTAGAAGCCATTCCTCAGGACTCCAAACATAGCGTCCATCATCTGGTACAGGAACTTATAATTTTGTTCTTTTAGACATTCTTTCCTTATTTCCTTATTTCTGTCACCTTGACTAATCACAGATTATTCATACCAGCTCTATATATCTTAATATAATTCACACTTATTTCCTTGTTCATCTCCTTATTTCCCCCCTTTTCCTGCCATGGGCCCTACTTTTAGTGTTTATTTAGCCCTTACATAGATCAGACATAGCACTTATCCATAGTTGCAAAGAAACTCTTTCCAAACTTTAAGGTGCAGAATGGACTAAGCAGAGATATAACTTAAGAATATTAAACTGTTACATACAAGTAGGCCTAAGAGGCTTATAACTTGATCATATGTGCCTGGCACTGAGTGGAGCAACAGAAGTTATGTCACTGACATGAAGCTTTTGCCCTGCTTTCAGCCTCATCACCCTAGAAAATTGTACACCTGTGCCTTAAAGCACTAGAGTTCTACAGCTTTTCAACAAAAGGTTTGCCACAGATTTTTAGACATAGTCAGAACCAACATATTTTCCTCTAGTCTTATTTTTGGAAATGGCTGAACAGAGTTTTCCAAAATAATCAGCCTTGGGCAGACACCTAAAGTGGAAAATTTCAGCCTAAACTGTCTGAGTTCAACAATATTACAAAGCAAGGAAAAGCACAGTCTTATCATGAGAAGATGGGGGGCAGACAGACAGTGCTCCAAATCCCACCTATGACATAGACAACTGACAGCTGACATCATTGATTATCAAGTCATTTCCATGATAATTCATTAACTCATAAAATATTAGTCTTTTGGGCCAAAATCTTCCATGCTTACTATTTGGCCAAAGACAATTTTTTTCAGGAGAATGTTTGAGAAAAACAAAACAAAAAATCTACGGAGACACCTCTGAAATACGTGTATGATACAATACAATACAAAATACACTGAACATTCTGACCATTGTTGCAAAGTTTTTCCAGGTCAATTTCCCAGGATGGCTAAACAACAAAACATAAAACTCAGCATTTGAATAGCCTGTATTGAACAGTGCTTGTCTGGATAAACTGGAAGGAGGAGGAAGGAGGAGAAAGATCACCACATATGGTGTGTCCCACCAAAACCTTCAAGACCAACATAGGGGAGTTTTCTGCAGTCTCTGAACTTCATATTTTGTGTGTGAACCCACTGTTGCCTCGCCTTTGCCACTAAGTGAAAATTAATTCACACCCTAGGTCACGCTTCTGAGCATCAACTGAATTTCCACTGTTTAGCAAACTCCTGAAGCCTGCATTGGTGATGCTTATAAATGAGTTACCACAGGTTGCTGTCCCTGGTATTTATATCTAGAGGACAGGCTTACCAGACACACCTCCAATCAATCACCAAGAAGATTTTTTGCTAACAAACCAATGCCTCAATCTGTGCTTGGCATGTTGGCTGTGAGCACTGTGGGATCATAGCCATTCCTTCAAACTGCTGTCATTATCTTAACTTTCTAGCTACTTATTGGTATCTTAGAACAATGTTACTATTTTTCCTTTAAGTCTCACCCAAGCCTTCTTTAGAAGTGCCCAGTTTATATAAATTAAAACCAGGTCTTACTAAATCTCTTTTTGCCCCCTTTGGGCTGTCACCCCTTGTTGCCCCTATTTCAAACATGATCTGGGGCCATTTTGAAGCAGGAAATTTGGATTACTTATATTGTTTCATCTCCAGTAAGAAAAAAAAAATACTCAATTACTCTATGCCATTTCTCTCAGTTCTATTAAAAAAAACCATGCATCTTCAATGTTCTCCCCACAATCTTTTAGCTAATAGATATTGTCTAATAGATTGCTTTTGTTCAATCTAGAAGACATTTTGATGTAGGATACAAAATCTTGAATGCAATCGCATACAGAACAACCAGAAGATCAGGCATAGGTTTAGGAGAGGCAGGTCCTGCTCAACCAACCTAATCTCCTTCTATGACCACATGACCCACCTAGTGGATGAGGGAAAGGCTGTGGATGTTGTCTAGCTGGACTTCAGCAAACCCTTTGATAGTGTCTCCCACAGTGTTCTCCTGGAAAAGCCAGCTGCCCACGGCTTGGGCAGGTGCACCTTTCTCTGAGTTAAGAACTGGCTGGAAGGTTGAGCCCAGAGGATGGTGGGGAACATTCTACATCCAGTTTGTGTCCAGCCACCAGTGTTGTGCTCCAGGGATCAGTGCTGGGGCCAGTCTTGTTCAGTATCTTTATTGACGATCTGGACATAGGGATCAACACTAAGTTGGGTGGATTGTTGATTTTCAGAAGGGTTGGAATGCTCTGCAGAGGGATTTGGGCGGGCTGGATTGATGGGCTGAGGCCATTGTATGGGGTTCAATAATGTGGAGAGTTGTATGAGGTTCAAGAAGGTGAAGTGCCAGATCCTGCACTTGGGTCAGAACAACCCCATGCTAGAGACCGGGAGAAGGAAGTGGCCCCATTGGAAAAAAAAACTGGAGTGCTGGTCCACATTGGCTGAACATGAACCAATGTCTGCCAGGTGGCCAAGAAGCCCAATGGCATCCTGGCCTGTACCAAAAACAGTGTGTCCAGCACAACAAGGTAGCGAGTGTCTCTGTATTTGGCACTGGTGAGGCCACACTGACCACTGATCACCAGTGAATCGTGTGTTCAGTTGTGGGCCCCTCACAAGAAGAAGGACATTGAATTGTGTCCAGAGAAGGGCAAAGCTGATGAAGGACCTACAGGTGAGTCCTATGAGGAGTGGCTGAGAGAGCTGGGGGTTGGGCAGTCTGGAAATAAGGTGGCTCAAGGGGGACCTCATTTCTCTCTACAACTACCTGTAAGGAGGGTGTAGCCAGGTGGGTGTCAGTCTCTTCTCCCATGCAACAAGGGACAGTACAAGAGGACAGAGCTTCAAGCGGTGCCTGGGGAGTTCTGGTTGGACATCAGGAAGAATTTCATGGAAAGGGTTGTCATGTATCAGAATGGGCTGCCCAGGAAGGTAATTGAGTCACCATCCCCATGAAGGTATTCAAGAAATGACAGGACATGGCACTTAGTAATGTGGTCTAGTTGACAAGGTTGTTATCAATTAAACTTTGGACTCAATGATCTTGGAGGTCTTTTCCAACCTTTATGATTCTATGAATGTATGAAAATACAGTGGAAGAGGACCAGGCTATATTTACATTTCCTACATCACACAACAGATGAAACAACAGTCACTGATGTGTGATGGTGCATGTGTGGTTAAACAATTACCCTCCCCTGGAAGGCAAGGTTCTAGGCTGCAGAAATGGGAGAAAATTGGGAGAAGTCACAGAGATCTGTCTGCACTCTGTGTATAACAATAATGCCACACCACATCAAACCACTTTGCATTCCTGGGCTCTCCAAGTTTTCTGTGCTGCACATTGTACGTATAAATTACAGTACTGGGTGAATTTATTGTAGATACCTGTAGTCACTTAAGTCACTTATGCACCTAGGCTTGGCTGATTGTACAGGCTTCCTCTGTAGGACTGGAGACAAGATACCTCAGGGAAAGTCACCAGTTCCCAGCATAGATGTCAGAAGTAATCAGAGCAATTGCCTTCTGGAACTGTTTATCTGCTGACCCCATGAAAGGTCTATATGTGGAGCCAGATTAATGGTCTATACTGTAAGACAGCTCATATTAGCTGAAATAAATATTCCCCAGCTTGTTGGCAGACACACACTACAGAAACACCATAGAAACCTTATTAACCTAATTACACTTAAATCCTGTATCCCTGATGGTCAGAATACATCCAAATTTCTAATACATTCTGAAAGACGACCATTGGCCAATGATTTCTTTTTCCAGGAACATCCTTACTCCAGCTTAGAGCGGAATCAGACTAACACTGCCAGCAGTAAGTGGCAGAAATATTTATTTTGGCTCCTAAATATGAAATGTAGCTCATTCAGCATTCAGGGTGTTGGCAGGAGAAATGGTATATTGAAAGCTTTGATTTTTAAAGTGTCTGCCCCACCTGACACAATGGAAAATATAAAGGATTTTCCTTGTACCTATGAGCTTTGAGCAAGAACATTGCAAAGTTCAGTAATGATTTAACAGAATCTGAGCTGTGAATATATGTCATACATTTGAAATGAATGTGGTTGATAAAGAGCACTACTGAGTAAGTACAATCAATTGTTTTAGTATGAAAAAATATATTGTCAATGACAGGATAGTACTTATGTGTCTGCCAGCATAATTCTCAAATTCCTCGAGGCTTCTGCTGAAGATACGGTTTCACTAAGTATTTCTTTCTTACATCTCATCTGGCAAAATAGTACCAATGCTCTCTATGAGACAAGCTCCCAGATTATAGCTGAATAATTCAGACACGAGGAGAAGACTCTGGCATGGTCACAGAGCCAGCAGTAAAAGTCGGGTGTTCTCAACTGCATGGCTGTGCATCTTGCAGGAAGCACTCTCCCTTTCCGTGCAGTGTCCATCAATGCCATTCACATGCTTGGTTCAAAATCTCATGGTATTTTTTTCTCGGCTACTATCATGCCTCACTACCAACTCTACATGGCTCCTCTTCCTCACCTTAACTTTGTTTTTTGGACCTTTCCTGGAGCTTCACTGCAACTTTGCTCTCCCTTCCTTACAAAGAACTGCCTGTGGCCTTCACAGTCCTGAGCAGGTGGAGAACTCCCTACCTCAGGGGAGGGATTTCCAGATTACTGCAGAGGGCTTAAATTGTATCATTATGCTCAGGCTCACTCACAGAAGGCCTTAGGTTCTTTGGGAACACCACCAGTCACAAACCTCTGCCCTCATAATCTGTGAAGGCCTTGGAGATTTCTTTTGCCTTTGATGAATTTCTCCCTGTCTTTTAAGACATATAGACCACATTCCTTACAACGACATAAAGATATTTTTTCAAATGTTTGCTTTTGAAAAGTATCAACTTTCTTCTGGATGGGATACCACATTTTCAAAAGTAGGATGCTGTTCTCAGCACTATTTTGCACAACAGTACACATGGTACACTCTGTAATATTACAACCCACTGTTTTCAAGCACATAGACTACACCATTTTTGGAAAATCACAGTTTCCAGTTCCTTCCCTATTCCTTCTTTGTAAAGAAGATCACACAAAACTGGATGAGGCTCCATAAACAGAAGTTTTACTACTGAAGCAGCAGAAGATCAAACAAAATGGTGTTGCCTGGAAAACAAAAGAGATCTTCCCAAACAATATTAGAGTGATAATAAAAAGCAAACATTCACTTGAAAGCTTTCAGATACAATGTGACCAAAAAAAAAAGCATGTGGTACAGTAATTCCACAATTTTATAAGATTAGTTGATTAGTATACCTATCATATATTGTCCAATTTAAAGATTAGTTGGTTAGGTAATAATTCCCTGCATTTTGACCCACTGGAAATGGTCCAGGGGCTTCTTTGCCCCACTTTAGTTATGTCTGGTCCAGATTCTGGTTGGAAAACAGAACGTACTTGTAGTTGGCTCTCTTCGTGGAATAAGACTAAACAATATTTTAAGAATGTTTTTAGAAGGTTAGTTTATTGTTCCTAAATGTAGGGAAAGAGGATAGGAAAGTACTAGGAGCTACAGCCATTCATTAGCAATCTACAAAGCTACAAATATATGAAAAATATAAGAAGGCATTAATAGACTCTGGGACATTGAACGGCCTAAAGAACATCTTTAAAGTTTTAAGTTGATAACAGACAATTTTTTTTGTCAGATGTTCTCATTAAATAGGAGTTGCACAACAAACTCTGATGAGCAGTGCAGAGGCAGGAAGCAGAGCTTGTGTAACAAGGAGCAGGAGCAGCACATGTTTTGTATTCAGCCAACAGCAGTGTTGAATGATGCTGCTTGGAGCCACATGCAGAACTTTTTGGCTAGGAAGACTACTTAGCTGTGTGCCAATGTCTGCAAAGGTAAAGTAAGAGGGAATAGAGGGGGCTCTTGGAGACCTGAGAGTTTGCAGATAAATATCTTGTGAAGGAAGAGGGTAAATTATTCCCTTTCAAAGAACTGTAACAAGTGTTCAGGCTCAGAGAAGTAATGTAAACAGAACAGTGGAACTCTTTCGCAGACGGAAAATTAAGCTAATATCTCTCACTTTGGATCAAACCACATCCTATTTTCAGGATCATTGAGCCTAGCCACATTAGACATACATCTGGTCTATGGTACTCTTCTCAGCCCAGCAGCACCATAGCAGACACACAGTTTAGCTCACAGAAGTTGTTACATTCCAGTTTTCCACCATAAGGGACTGAAAATTTAGCATGAAACGAGAGCCCAGAATGATAGGCCTTAAATGCACAAAATCCCTTTAAGTCTCAAACAGCCTCAATCTTTCATCACTTAGGTATTTTTAATCTCATACTCAGCTTAGAAGATATCAGTCAGGCCAAATACAGACTCAGCAATTGCAAACTCTTTCTATGTAAGTATTTACACCTTCCCAACTTTGATTTATTTTTGAGACTGAACACCAGTAACGTCTCATTTTGCTTTCCTCATTTACTTTTTTTTCCCACATTGCAAAGAACAATCTTCTCCTTTAAATAGATTTAAAGCTGCCCATGGCAATTCCTGAATCCTCTGCACTGACTTACTGCATACAGATACTGACCTAATATTATAGTGGCACAGTCAGGCTGGAAAATTACAGTGGGGTACTCTTCATACACCTGAGACCTAAGGTTTTTGGGTTTGTTTGCTTGGTTCTTGTTTGTTTGTTTGCTTTAATAAAATCACTTAATAGACAAATTGTAGTAGTTTGGAGTTTTTTGTTTGGGGTTTTTTGCTGTTGTTGTTTTTGTTTGTTTTTAAGAGATAAGCAGTTGTTTCAGGGAGAGCAGGAATACAGGGATTCAAGAAATTTTCAAGAAATACGCTTGAAAGAGAGAGATTATGTCTTGAGACTGAGAAATGAGACTCTTTTGCATGAGAATTTAGGGAAAGGCTAACCTTCTAGGAACCCCAGGAAGACAAAAGTCAGGCTCTTGTAAAGGTGAACTATGTACAGACCTGGTATAATTTTAATATCATGTTTCTCTAATGTTATGCTTTGCTCCTCCTGTTAGAATTATACAACAGTTTAGCTTAAACAGACTGGCATTTTTATTCCCACTCAGTCACAAATCTGCTAGCCCAAGAGAAGAACCACCGTTACCAGAAATACATGAGTCTGCTGGGTAAGTTCAACTGATTGACAGGCTGCTCTTCTGAGATTCAAAATTCAAAAAATATATGGAAATATGAGGGCTTGTACATGGCTAGGGGGTACTTGTGGAGACCCAGAAGGGAACAGTTATGTCCTCTTTCCTTGCACTTACCAAGTTTTCATTTCTTTATCAGCAAACTTCTTGTTAGAAGACAAAGAAGATGAAGGAGAACATGAAGGCAAAGGAGAACATAAAAGTAGAAGAAGGAGAAGAAGGAAGAGGAGAAGAAGAAATAACAAAGGGGAAATGTATATTCAGACATTCAGATACTTAAACCCCTCCACTTCATACCCTATAAACTGATGTCAGAGGTGACTGCTGCTTATGTGAGTGAATCATACTTTTACTACTGAACTAACAATTTTCCGTGTCTCTTATCAAACAAAGCTCTCCACAATTCAGGGCTGCACCTTTTTGTCTGGTTGTTATTGTTCAATTATAAAAGCTCATGTGTGCAAATCATAGAGTAATAAAAAGGTTGGGGTCCAAAGGCCATCTAGCTCCAGCCCCCTGCCATGGGTAGTGACACCTTTCACAAGACCAGGTTTCTCAAAGCCCCATCCAGCCTGGTCTTGAATACTTCCAGAGACGAAGTATCCACAGCTTCTCTGGGCAAGCTGTTCCAGTGTCTCATCACTCTCACAATGAAGAATTTCTTCCCTATATCTAACCCACAGGCCCTCATAAAAAGTTCCTCTCCAGCTTTCTCACAGGCCCCCTTTAGGTACCAAAAGGCTGCTATAAGAAGGTCTCCCCAAAGTCTTTTCTTTAGGCTGAAGAACAGCCTGAAGCTCTCTCAGCATGTCATTATACGACGATGCTTCAGCCCCTGATCATTCATCTTCCTGGCCCTCCTCTGGGCCCAATCCAGCAGTTCCTCATCCTTCTGTTGGGGAGCCCAGAGCTGGATGCAGCACTGGTGGGGGTCTCACAAGAGTGGAGCAGAGGGTGAGAATCCCCTCCCTCACCCTGCAGGCCGTGCTGCTTTAGATGCAGCCAGAATGCACTTGGCCTTCTAGGCTGCCAGTGCACATTGGTGGGTTGTGTTGTCCTTCTTGTCCACCAACACATTAATACCTCCACGTCCTTCTCCTCAGGGCTGTCCTCAATCCATTCTCTACCAAGCCTGAATCTGTGCTTGCGATTGCCCTGACCCAGGCACAGGACCTTGTGCTTGGCCCTGCTGAAGTCCATGAGGTTTGCACGGGCCCAGCTCTCAAGCTGTCCATGTCCCTCTGGATGGCAGCAGTAAGTCACCATGGTTCCACAAAATGGACCTTAGTATCTCCAGGCAGCTCCCTGCTCCTGCGTTCAATGACTCACAACTGAACATAATCATTCACAGAGTGTGCAAACACAGCCAATGCTATGCAAATTATGTGAAGTATTTATTTTCTCATATATTGCTGACAGCACCAGAGAGCTGAGCACACAAACCAGTGCTTGTGCTGCGATTCAAACAGGGGGTTTATCCTGTATAGCAATTGCTTAAAATTCAGTAGTCTGCATTGATGCTGCATGTGACAGCATAACTTGAGTCATTTCAGAGCAGTGTTAGGTCTAAATGATAACAGAAGCTAAAGGCAGTAAAATGTTACTTCTTTCCCATTATGCCTTTGATAAACACAAGCTAAAGCTCTGTTGAATAAAATGAAGTTAACGTTTTTGTGTTTCAAAGCTGAATCACAATTGAAAAGGTTTCTACGGAAATGAAAGAAAGAGGCCAAAAGAAAATTGTGTTTTCTTTTTCCCTTCAAATGGACAAGCTTTGCAGTGGTTATATAATATTTAAGTTACTGAATACGGAACATTACTCTGTTCAAGAATAAATGTTTCACATATGCAGAATTATTCAGCCAAATTTACATTCTGTGAATAAATGTTTATTTATGAAATTACACATGCAGCATAACCAAAATGAAGCAGGGACATGCTGTGACAGCTCTTCTAAGATACATACAATACCAAATCTTTCATGGAGCTACTAAACTGGCATATACATATTCAATACATAGCTAAAGCCACAAGAAGCAAATTGACAGACAAGAAACAAATTTCTCACTACAGTGTTCTTGCTTCATCTTTTGCAGGCCATGGACAAACTAGGTGGATCTACAGAGACATTATGTCAAAATAGGTTTTTTGAGACACTGGTGAGACAGCAGAAGAATAAAGAAAGAAATAGAATTAATGATCAAGAGAGCTGCCTTCTAGCTCTGCAGTTAGGGCAGCATTCTAATTCAGACCAGAAGGAAAAGCAATGATTAACAACTTTAATAAAGTCAATATAAATGGAACCTACATTAAAAAAAACTTTCAAAAGCACGGCTTTCTAAGCTGCTGGAAAGGTTGAATAAGTTTCTCAGTGTGAAAGCTCCAAAAAAAATTTCTTCGAATTTGGCTTGAATGCATGTTTCTTTGAAACTTGAGGACACAGCCACATAGGAAAAATACATGGACTGTACTGAAACTTACTGCACTTGAACTTTGCATTATATAATGCGTTAACTTACAATTTACGGTGGTGGCCTCCTTAGGCCTCTTCATACAATCAAAATAAAAGACCTAATAAGAGAAGGAAGAATTTTGCATTAAACAACTGAGAGATATTATTCTTCAATCACCTGTGGGGTTTTATGTTTTTGTTTCAATTTCCAGGTAAGAAAGCAGAGACTGAAGAAGCAATTTCCCTAAAGGTAAAGAAACAGCTAGCATATGGGTTTTAGAACTTTGCCTGTGGTGGAGCTGTATCCTTTTTCAGATGCCAATTCCTTCCTCAGACATACATGCCTGTGAACTCATATCCTTTCCTGAAATTCTATTTTCCCACCCATGAAATGGTTATAATAACCAGCCCAAAGAGATGCCTATTTACATCTGTTAACCAAAATATTTGTATGTCCAGATAACAACTAAGTGGGAAACTGAACTCGGGAGCCTTCATCCTGAACATTTCTTATTGTGTTTCTAAGCTTCCTAACTGAGTACATCAGCAGCAGCACCAAAACTCATGAGTTTCCTGAAGTGTTTATGAAAACTTGTTAGAAGTTTTGAAGACTCTGTAAGGCTTAAATTGCACAAAGGCACTCTGCACTCTGAAAATCTGAGCATAATATTACAGAAGGAAGACCGACATCAAAACACTAGAAATGAAGAATATATTTTTAAAGAGCTATATTTATTCCTTCCCTTTTGCAATTTCCAACCAAGCTGAGATAAAGTAAGTATTGACACTGCTAAAGCACAGTATCTCCTTTGTCCTTGATACTGCTTGCAAGCATCAGGTACTGAAAAATCCAGGCAAGTGGTTATAACTTTAAAACCATTTTTCAAAGTTTTGGGACTCAGTGAGAGCTGCAAATAGGCCAGTTATAGCATATGCAGCTAAATTACTGTCAAGATACGCACACGTAAATTTATGTTTTGGTAGGAGTAGTAAAAGCATTCTTCACTGTGGCTGTGGTTTCTAATACTTGGCATCAGTTTGACTTAATAAAGGGTGGATGTGTTCTGTTGAAAATGTCCTGACAAATTTTTTGCTTCTCTATAAGCAACAATGTAATAATTCTGCTTGAGCACTCTGAAAGTTATGACTCTCTGAAAGAAGCAGCTTGGTGAGTTACAGAAATAATTGAACTTTTAACTGACACCATCATCACCACCCTTGTTCTCATTATAAAAATCCTGTACAAACAACAAGAGTCTGTTTAATTGACCATTATAGAAATTACTATTAGCTAAAAAATTCTTTAGTGACCACATATATTCATATTTGCTGTTTTGGTTAGATGATGCTCATGGTGTGTAAGCTGGGGACTTCAATGGTAAAAAATAGTAGAGATAAAGTTTATCTAGATATACTTTAGGTATAGATAAAATTAAAATTTGTTTTTGGAGTAGCAAAAGAAGAAAAATAATTTTTATGGATGTCACACATTTACAATTTCATGTATGATAAACATTTTTATGCAGAGATACAAAAACTTCAGTGTTGCCAGTGGAAGGAAAACAAGTTTTCTGAAGTGCTTTTGGAATCTTGCACATATTTAGTGAGCTAGGTCCATCTGACACTTTACAAGCTTGGACAGCCTTTGTGCACATGTGAAAATACAGATTTCTGTAGATGTGAAATACTCCAGTTCTATTCCAAAAGACTTCAGAGAAACTGGATCGGTCACCACAAAAGGGTGGGGTTTTCGTTCTATTTCTCTAGGCAGCATATGGCCAATTCATCTACTTGTAAAGGTTTGAATTTATAGTCCCATTTTTCACCTACAGTTCTTGATCTCTCTCATAGATAAAATATCATAATTCCTGTTTTACAGCTGAGCCAAACATAAGGCAGATAGAAGCAACTTCCTCAGTCCTCTGGGGAGTCACTGTGATGGATCCCCAGGAATTTGTTCAAGCCTCTTGTCTTGGCCATAATGAACAAGATCATGTATTGATAATGTAAAGTCTCCTACCTGTGAATGGTTAGAGGAAAGACAACCCCAGCAACGAAGGATGGTTTTTGCAAAAACATACCAGAGGAATCAGCTAAACTAAAGAGACCCTATATGAGGCATCTGTGTTTGTAATCAAATTCAGAACCATCAAAAGTCTGCAAAACTGAGTTGTTTTGCCACTGTAATACCTCAGACATTTCTGGGAAGTTCAGATTTTTCTAAGAAATACAATAGTGCTTATCAGTCACTGTAAAATTAGTGTGAACTGAGACAAGAACCTGCAACATTTTTAATGCTTCTCTCTCAGGGCCTTAGACCTAAACAGTTAAGTTAATGTTTTTTACATATATTACAGCATTGGATAAAAACTATGAAAAATGTATCCCATATGCATGTAAGCAATAGCCAAGCAATCAAGCTTTATTGATTTCAGCTCTTATAACTAGCAGATAATAAAACAGATACAGAACATAACATAAAAACAGCAGCCTGATAAGAATCCACATCTCTCACCATGATTATGAAAAATGCAGTCAATCACCATAAAAGCCAAGAGAACTATGACTCCATTTCATAGCAGCCCTCTAGAATACAAAAATTAATTTTGCTTCACATATAAGTAAAGCAAATTGATGTTTCATTAAAAACCAGAAGTGAGCAAAGTGTTGCACAGAAATTTTGATAGGACTTGGAAAGTGGGTTGGTCTTTCAGTGCTGGTCTCACTCTGATTCTGAGCAGAGGCCTCATTCAAACAAAACAGAGACCAGTCTTTATATAAAGTTACTCTTACCCCATCTTCAAAGTTTTCCCAGGGAAAAGTTTTGTTGAAATATAAATATTTCTGTGGTGCCTCTTGAATGACACTTTTAGCACCTTTCGTGCTAAAAATTTCCTCTCTTCGGGTCTAGCTTCCTAGAACATGGCTGGAACGCCAGGAGTGCATCCCCATCCTCCTGCTGCTCCACGCCCCTCCTCTGCCCCGCAGGACTTCAAGCCGTGAGGGTTCTAGGAGATTGGACGTATCCCTGGGGAATAGCTACTCTAATAATTTCCTCCATCCCCCCACCACCTCATGAATTTGTCTAGACACGGAACAATTTTCCCCAGGGCAGATCATCCTCCTCGGCCCTTCCTGCCCCTGGACTGGACTCAATGGTGAGGCTACAGCGACGCGGGAGGCAGAGCCCGAGGCTCCCGGGCGCCTTTCCCCGGGACAAGCCCTCGGCACGTCGCGGGGGCTCTGGGAAGCTCCTAGACGAGCGCCCCGGAACACGAACCCCCGGCCCCGGGACACGAACCCGCGGTTCCAGGACACGAACCCGCGGCCCCGGGACACGAACCCGCAGTCCCGGGACACGAACCCCCGGCCCCGGGACACGAACCCGCGGCCCCGGGACACGAACCCGCGGCCCCCGGCCCCGCTGCGCCCCTGCGGGCGGGGGACGGCGCCACCTGGCGGGGCCGCGGGGGCCGCAGGTGCGGTGTCCGGGGCCAGCGCCACCCCCGGCTCGTCGCTGTCGCCCCCCGCCCCGGTGTCATCTGGCGCTCTCTGGCCCCGTTTCACCACCTTTCGCAGGAGATGCTGCTCCCACGCCTCGGCTTTCCGCGGGCGGTGCCTGTTTCGGTAGCAGGCGGGGCTGTTTGCGTAAATGCCTCTCCCACGTGTACGGAAAGGCGACTTTTCCCTTATGACCAAATGTTTGTGTAAGAACGGGGGAAGGAACAAATTAAACTCGTCTCGTGTACATAGATCCACGCTATCCCCGTGTCTGTGCGGTGCTACGGGACAGGCATAAAACTGCCTGCGTGGAAGTCTCTCTGAACCCCCCAAGTGACCTGGCCTTGCTGGATGGCACCGGAGATTTGTGAGCCACTGACATGGCAACGACTTCCGGACCAGCCAGCCCTTCCTTTGCCCCCAAATGTTATTTGTAGCAGCATAACACACGTCGTGCTACTGCACCTCCAGAAAGGGAAGATCAGTTAACAGTTAACTCCAACCATGCTGTATCCCTGCTCCACAGCTCCCTTTCCACCACCCTTGCCGGCCAAGTGCTGTTAATAAGTTGGCGAGCCTACCTGCAGCTGATGCTGAGTGAAAATTAAGTCAGTATGCTTTGATTCGCTAAAAGCCATTGCAAACTTTTCATGATGAGCTGCTAAGCTCCACTGAAACTGGAAAATTTTGAGGCTTTTACAGCATCATAAGGGATGTTTGCAGATTCGGGTGCAGACAAGTGTGAATTTGTGCTGCCTGTCTTTCCAGATGCCAGGATGAGCACTGCTCCAGAAGATGCTCAGATGTGCGCGCATGGGACTGAGCCACCAGACCACAGCCATGCACCAAAATGGGTGCCAGCCTGAGCTGTCACCAGCCGCTGTGGCTGGCAGGTTGGGTGGAGCTACCCTTACTATGCAGATACACCCCAAAAACATTGTTGCTCAGCTGTGATTTTTGAAACATTTGGAGGGGGGGGGACGGGGAAGGGGGAGCAGCACATTTGTGTTAAAAAACAGGATTATAGAATTTTTTTTTCTCTCAGTCACAGAAACAGCTAGGAGAGCTTGGGTGGAGGGTGGATGAGAAGCATCACTTGACCAAGTGACTGCACTGTTTACACACCACAAGAACTCTGCAGACTTCATTGGATCTATTTGTTTGGTACTCATAACAAGAGGATGGGTACCCAAGTTGTAATCTTACAGATACCTGCAGGTATGTGAGCTTGGATTACTGCTTTACCTCTTCTCTTTTACCCATGTTCAACTTTGACTTTTTCACATTATGTACTTTTGCTTGTCATGTAGCAAAAATTGTTGCTTACCATGCAGCATAGGCATATTAAGAATACCTAAATTGTTAGGAAAGGTAACCTTCATTATGCAGTGGTTCTGAGAATCAGACCCTAAACCATGAATATAGCCAGAACTGAGAACATTTTAAAGCTAATTCTTGTCCTGGTTGGGCCATTGAGGGGTGGGCTAAGAAAAGGTTCAAAATGGTCAAAGTGATTTAGACCCCCTCAACCACTTCTCTAAGTGTTGAATTGTTTTTTTCCTTTCTTCTGAAAAGCTCTCAGAGAACAAAGTTCTAAGGAAGAGGAAAAAGATGTCTAGAAAAAAAAAAAAACACAACCCACTTTATTTATGCAATCCAGATAATGGCAAAAATTCATGACTGAAAGGATGAGGGTAGAGGTTTTCTACTCACATGGTTTTTTTTAAGGACAATACATCCTCTTGCTTTAGATCACAGTTTATACACGTTTGAAGGCTAAAGGACCTGTCAGAAGACAGCATTTTTGGGAAACATGGTGCACAGGACAGCATGGGAACCAGGCTTCACTGTTTCTAAGGATTCAGTACATCAGCTTTTTTGCAGATGGGATAATGAACTAATTTCTTCTCTTTAATGCATACAAGTTAATCTATGCTTCATCCCAAATGGCATCTGTAATTTGACAATAATATTTTTTCATTGTCAAAATGGAACAATCACCTTAAAATAAAAGCAATTGAAGTAATTTTAAAATGTACAGTAGTCCCTAGATCTAGAAAACATGCCATCTGGAATACAAGATTTCAAACAGGACAGTTCAGAAAAGACATCTGAAAAATCATAGGTTATAAGAATTAATGGGGAAAGAAATTAAGAAGAGCAGTATATTCAGTATTTGTTTGCAGCTGAACATTTACTTCAAGGTTATTGCTTCACACAATTTGCTAGCTAATAAGTATCAAATTGTACCACAGTAGTGTCACCTCTGGAGAGAGTTTTCTGCTAGCGTGCCCTGTCATTACCAGTCATACAGCAGCTTGTAATATTCCAAGAACTTCTCACTTGCTCTGTATGCTCTTTTTTTTAACTTGTCTCCCCAGTCTGAAGGTGCTCACCAGATGCAATGACAGTTAAACAAAAGCACCATAAAAAATAGACCAAAGAAAGGTCGAGCTAAATGCAGTACTTTTCAGTGGCTTATTTTCTAGTGGGTTATCCCTGCTGGAATGAGTATGTAACGAACTATGCTAACCAGTGGAAATTCCAGAGATATGTTCATAGCAGAGATACTCAACTCCATGCAGTTCTCAGCAACTATTGTGCAACAGTCAATCTAAACATTCACTTGAATAAGGAACTACTAAATGCACTTGGTGCCTTTTTGTGTGTATGTCTCATTTTGCTTGTAATTCATGGAAGCTCACAGAAATAAATATGTGTGCAAGAGAGCAATTGTGATGGCAAGGTTTTGTAGAAGTTTATGAGAACCCAACAGAAACATTCACATATCATGCTGGAAATTAATTTTAAGCTAAAGAGTTATCCATTCAAGACCAAAACCCCATATTGTCTGGCAACATGCCTTTTTGCAGACTCAATAAACAAACTTTCTTGGCTCTTGGAGGAAATTATTTGGAAACAATTCATAGTGTGGATGATATGTACCCATCTGAACCATTCACTGAACCCTTCAGAATAGTCAATTCATCCTTAACTGTGTTTCATTATTGCTAATTTTGAGCAATACTGAGGTTGAGTTGTTAAGAGAATCTGCCTAGGGGACTTCTAGCAGCAGATAATGTATGTGAAGAGAGGAATAAGTGGAAGGATACCCCCAGCCTTCTTATTCATTGAAAAATCTGAGTAGGGGCAGTATCACCAGCCATGCCCCTGAAAAGAAAGCCCTGAAGTGTGGCCAGAGCAGTTATGTGATGGGAGGAACAGACTGGAAACTACATAAGAAAGAAAAGCTGAACTACAAAAGTGGAACAGGTAGGATCTGTAATGTAACTACTCCTCTGTGAGATCTGTCACTTAGTCAAGGCTCAGAAGTATCTCTGTTATGCTCCCACATGATGTATTTAACACCAGCTCTGCAGGACTGCCAAATCATATGATGAAACTACAGAAAACATGAGCTAAGGGAATAAATCTCACATCACTTCAAGCCGCATTTCAGGCTGTTTCCCTCCTCCCCTCCCCTTCTGGAATAGTTATTTTTGAATGCTTGTTTCACACTCTAAAGCCCTGGAGTCTTGATACACTGGGCAGGGTCAGGAACTGATACCTTGTGCATCTGTAAGATGCATGCCTTGTAGCTCCTTATTCAAATAGTGGTGTTTTATTAGCAACAGCTTAAGAATTGATTCAAACGTTATGTTCATTGCACACAAACACTTCTCACAAAGCCTTCTGTTCCCATTGAGGCAAAAAAATTCCATTGTATGCGTAATCTTTTATGAGTGCATTCTTTGAATACTTTATTTCTTAGAACTGTAACAGTTCTGTTTATGAAAAGGAATGATACTGATAGCAATGTTAGGAACTTTCAGAAGGGACCACTTAGATCTTTAAATTTCCATATTAGTCCTGTTTCAAGAAAAATACAAAACAAAACAAAGAGCCTCAATTACATAGTTTAAATTCTTTAAGAAACAGCTTCACATGCCAGGCTAAGAGGATAGAAAACCCAATCTTTACCCCCTTGATCAGATCTTGCAGCCTTCTAAGGACAGCTTCGCATAAGAGATTTTAATTTGGCACAGGTTTAACTACCAAATCAGGTTCTCATGTTAGACTGGGATATTTAGAGAAGATAGCAAGCTGAGGGCTGAGAAGAAGCACAGGGCTGACTGTTTCCTGGGTTTCACAGGGAGCAGAGGGAAAAAAACTCTGGAATTCTGTGTATGTCAGCTGTGATCTCTGTCCAAGGAAACGGAATGGTGTGCCCACTGTTCTCTTCCTAATATCCGGACACTTTTTAACATTACTTGCTTCTACTGAAACAACTGCAGTGCAACACTTCAGGACAGGACCTTGGAGACTAACCTGGCCACCTGAGTGTTGTTTAGAAACAATTCCCACTGGATCCCCTCACTTTGAGCACAAAAGCTGAGGAAAACTAGCATGCAAGCAGTTGGTCTGAATTACCATTTCTTTTAATTTAGAAGAAACATTCTTCTTTTTATTGAACATCCTGTCTTTCAGTTTAATGAAGAACAATGATACATATCACATTGCTTTAACTGTTACAGTTAACCAAATAATCAATCTCAAGGAAATATTCCCTCAGGGAAGCATTCACTCTCTCACAATGACACAGGTTGGAAAAGGCAGTCAGCACTGCCATGGGTGACCCATTTTTGTCTGCTTCACTTCACGCTGCTGCTGCTGTAGTCTCCTACAAATCTGCTAAGAAATGAAGACACGGGGAGGATGGGTATGATGCTTTGCTCTATTCCTTCTGCGTGGGTAATTATGCAGTGACTGAAAAGCATTATATCACTGGACAGGTAGACAATTAATTTCAGAATTCAATAACTCAACCATCAGGGTGAAGAAATAGATCTGACTTCCTTCTTTAATGAAAAGCTCTTCAATATCTCAGAACTTGTCAGAAATTAAGTGCAGATTTAAGAGTTCTTTTCCCACAGAGGCACTGCACTAGTTTAGAAATAAGGTCATTGAAAGTTTTCAGTGTTCAAAGCTTCCATTGTTATGGATCAGCACTTCATGGGCAAATTAATAAATTTCTCTGCTCTACCTGATCTCCTTCTATAGCTTTTATTTTTTAATATTTTCCTCATGTTTGCTTAAACACTGTTTTAAAGGAAAACAGCAAAATATGCTGCCACAGTAAAGCCTTGGAAAGAGTGTTCTGGACAAAAGTACCCACAATGACTGTGAAATACACCATTTGAAGAGCTTTGCTAAAGCTGCTGCATGGACAATACATAGCCTCCTTTTTGCCATGATGTCTAAGTCATGGCAAAGTGAATATATCTTCCATAATATAAAAGTAAGCCCCTTTGACCGCTTGGTTCTCTTGATCTGCTTGAGATCCCTCTTTAATCCTCTCTCTACTTTTTATTTTCTATCCACATCAAGCCAGCCAAAACACATTTATTAGTCAGTCCACAGTCATACATTGATATTTAATGAGAGTCCCTCCAATTTTCCTGATTTTAATGCAAGCAGTCACTCTGGGGATCCAGGTGCTTCTATTACCTCTTAATCTGACTTAGAAACACCCAACACCCCATTTGAATTAGCAGTTGTTGTATAATGCATAGTAGTCTCATGTTAGAGGAAGCAACTGAATTGTAGCTCTAACATCAGGGCATGACCTTTTTTACCTAATCTTGATCTTTGTGCTGCCAATAGCTGAGAGAACCTCACTTTTAATTTGCTGCTTTTTCTCTAGCCATTTTCCTGGTTCTCCTCTTACACTG
Organism: Sialia sialis; assembly: GCA_009812075.1. Lineage (NCBI taxonomy): Eukaryota > Metazoa > Chordata > Aves > Passeriformes > Turdidae > Sialia > Sialia sialis. Next base: position 4,341,042 of record VRYO01001681.1, on the reverse strand, counting down.
TTGGTGTGGGATCAAATCACTCCTTACTCACAGCTTCTGTTAAGCTTGGTAGCAGCCCAGGTCTGACCCATTTCCTCCATTTCACATTGAGTGCTAGTCTGAATATGAATAAGTTTCGTTTTTTTGCAAAACCACTTGCTTCTTTTTCTCACATTAAAACTAGTGCAAATAAAAAACAGCAGAGTATTTGAAGCACTTAAAATACATGAAGTAGTCCTTTGGCCTCTAGATGAGGCCCAGGTAAAGCCTCAAGTGTTGTGCATGAATGACATATGAACTTGCTGGAAACAATCTGGAAGACAGTAACAAGAACAAGTGATGATCTACACAGCAAGACCTATGAGGAAAAACTGACTAACCTGAAACTGTTTTCTTCAGTGAAGAGAAAACCAAACGGAAGAGAAACAGCAATATTTTAAAATGTAAAAGTTATTGCAGAGTGGAGAGGATTCCACTGATTTTTTGCTTGGAAATACCATTGGTAGTGGGACAGGCTATTTGTTGAGGGAAGTAAAAGAAAATATCTGGTCTAGTTGTTTTTCTGTGATTCCATGAGAATTTCTTTCAACTTTGGTGTATTCTGTCCTTTGCACTACAGATTCTCTCTCACTAGAGTTAATGCAGATTCTTTTAGTCTATAGTACCAGTTATTGCAATTTTGAAGCATCTATGTTTCTATACTCAGAGGAGTGAACCAGCATTTTCCTGGATTTCCTTTGATTTTAACTGTAGTTAAATTTTTCCTTCCTTTTCAGATCTTTTCTCCCATATACTGGCTAGAAGTACTCTTCTGCAAATCAGAAACCAAATTCCAGTTCAGTGAGGGCGATTATTTGAAATACATTGTTATCCTCACACAGGAACCTTTGTATTTAATGTCTACACTATATTCTGCCTGGCTGCCAGCCTGCTGAGCAGCACTGCCAGAGGTAGCTGGCTTACTATGCACTATGAGACACTGGCTTAAGACAGTGCTTAAGACACCTTGGAAAAGATGGTGTATTAACTCAGATTCATCCCTATGGCCACAAAACCATCTAAATTTGAACTGGCTTGAAGAACTGCAAGAGTAAGCTCATTATGGCCCGCAAAATATCTGAGAGGTTATCAGAGTTTCAGCACCTTTGCTTCCATTCTTGAGCCACTTCCCTTGCAACCTAAGCAGTATAAAGTAATATTCAGCACTTGCAGTGGCATGGCAGCTGTTACCTGATGGTCTGAACTAACAGATATGCTTTACAGTGTGTCTCTGTGCAACTGCTGGCACATATGAGATTCTGTTAGGGACACAGACTCATCCTTTAGCAGAGGTAGGATTAAAACATACAATTCTCACCTTTACAGAATATCTTTCACAAAACTGCCCAAAACCTCAATTCCTTAAGATTTCTGAGCAGTCACAAAATATATTTTGTAACAGTAGGTTTTATGGGGGAAGTTAAAATTTTACTTTTATCTTGCTTCTCTGGTTTGTTGTGGGGTTTTTGTCCCAGCCATTTGAAATTCAGGCAGCTATCAGCAATGTCTGAAATACCTTTCAGCAAACAGCGCTTTGCTGTTATAGGGGAGAAAAGCAGCCAAGAAAAACAGACATCCTGATGTCCTATTTGGTGGTAAAGCCAAATGGTAGCAAGGGTGAAAAGGTCTTTCAAGAAGGTATTTTTTAGTTCAGAGGTAACAAGAGGCATGAAATGTCAGTGAACTGCCAGATACCAGCAGGTTGGGGAACACTGTAAGAAAATATAAAAACTTGGTTTTCACCCAAGAATTTTATGCTCAAATTGTAATTGAATTTAGAAAGTGAAAATAAACAGGAAGGAGAAGAGACAAAGTTGTATTTTATATTAAATTTATTGAGTTATTTGCAAAATTACTATGGTTTCCCTGAACAGCATGGCAGCAACAAATCTTTGTATAGGAGAAAAAGCTAACAACAGCAACCCAGATGGTTGGCCAGAGCAGAAATGACAGTATCTACTGCATTTTTTACCCTTGCAAATCTCATGCCACCCTTGCACAAGGCATTCCTATCCAGTGAATGTAATCAGACAGCTGTAACTATTCTGTTATGGCTGTTTCTGCCATAACTCCCTCCTGTGGACATTCTATTCTGGAACAATTAATAAGACTAATTATTTCAAAACTAAATCAGTTTTATTCCAGAGTGCAACATCCACATGAGGGAGTAACATTGAAGTAAAGCTATTTCTGATGTAGCAATGCTGATCAATTCTACATGTAAACAAACCCTTTGACTCTGCTACAAAATTACTTTAATACAGATGTCTCTTGAGATTAAAGTTCTGTAGTTCAACCTTCCAAAACTAAGTTATATAGCTTAAAAAACTGACCCTAAAAGAACTCAGAATAACATTCATTCACTGATTATCTGTCATAACTCAAGTTTAGGTTGTGTGAGACATAACAGAAATAACTGTAGCAATTCTCTCAAACACACACTTTGTAGTGTGTTTGCCATAAAATTACTAGAAAGTTTGATGGGTGACAGGAGAGGTCAACAAAAGATAAGTAAATGCTACATGAAGTTCAGTAGTTGCTACTCTGTGCTACAGAGTTGCAAAGGCATAAATGTAATGCCACAGCATGTTGTAGTTGTTTCTGATTGCCATAAAATCCTAAGCATAATCGTGGAAGGAAATATTGATCCTTGTTCCTGTATTTCTACTCATTCTGTAGGATGAGAATGGGGGAGAAAGGAAGAACTGTCTCTTCTGGAGAAAAAGCGTTTTATTCTCGTATCAGGATGGCACAATAGCTGCGTCCTAACTCTTTTCAAGGAAGCTTGCCTTACCATAAAAATAACAAAGAGCAGGCTGCAAGACTGTAAATCCCATGTGCAACAATAGCATGAGGGAGAATTTCTCTCGTGTTCTTTTCATGCCCTAGGCTCCTCCTGAAGGGTTTGTGAGTCCAGAAGAATGGCCTCTGGTTTTCCCTCAAAGGCAGGTTAGTTTTGCACTGTTCACAAACTGGGATCATGCCAAAGTGATAGCATTTAGCTTATGAGGAAAATAATCTATTGAGAATATTCTTCTTTAGTTATCACCCCACCCTACAAAAAAAAAATATTAAATAATTAAGAGCTATTTTTTTTCTAAGCACATTCAAAGCACAAGGCACTTTCTGGCAATTTTCCCACCTGTCTTGGGTTGCAATGCAAGATGTAATCAAAAGTATCTATTCTGTCACCATCTATTATAACCAAGTGGGGCTCTGTTCTTCATCACTTCCATGATCTATCCTTCCTCTAGGGAGATATTTTCTGTTAATGGGCCATTGAGTTCTACTGTATGACTGATAAAATTGCATTATCCCATTGTGAGATGTTCCACCCAGGGAGAGGAGCCAAGCATTTCCTACCTAGATAAAATCTGACATTTGGAACATCAGAGCAGCCAGAGGAAAACTGCACCCTTCTCCACGACCACTGCTTCAACTAAACCACATCTGTCACTCTAGGGAGACTGCAGCCACCATTTAATCAAACTGCTACCTGACTGATGGGGTGTCAGGTTGTATTCTGACTTTGTCAGTGTTTTGCTTTTTTGTATTACTGTATTCCTATTTTAATTTTCCAAGTAAAGAACTGTAATTTCTCTTGCCATTTCTTTGCCTGAGAGCTCCTTAATTTCAAAATTATAATAATTTGGTGTCATTTCAAGGGAGGCTTCTGTCTTCAGTAGCAGACATCTCTCTTTCAAACCAGGACACCACCAGATTTAATATCCTACCCACACCCACCTCAGGAGTACATCTGTTCTAAAAGACTGTAAACTTCTATTTTAAGAATGAAAATTTTATTTTCTTTTATTCTCAAAAGTGATTTGGTTACTTAAGCTGAACATTATGGATTAGTTTGAACATTTGAAAAAATATTTTCTTTCTTTCCATAGCTACAAACTGCAGAAGTGTAGGAAAAGCTGAGGCCCTAAGAGATGAAACTACAGCACAGATGTTTTAGACAAGGTCCATACAGCTGTCTGCACTTTTCCATTTATAAAATGAACTTAAATGACAGTTTCAATAAACTCTCACATGCAGGTAAATGGCATTCAGTTTAAAATCACACACAGTAAAGCATCCAATATAGTGCTACAACAAATGCAGATTTATTTGAAACAAATCCATTCCATCAAATTCCTGCAGTTCTTCCCTGGTTTGAAGAAAAGATGCAAACTTATCCTTAGTAAGAGAGTGAGGGTATAAAGGATACTTCATTTACAGAAGTTGCAATACTGCTGGTAAATCTTAGTGCTCTTCTCTCACAGTGAAGAGATGCGTTACATCTACAGCACAGAGTGAAGCTCTCAATGCAGCCACTTGGCCTTGTAAGAGGTCACCATAAACAGGTTGTGAAATCAAGAGATTTATATGAAAACACTTGAAAAGTGTTCAAGGATTGTATATATTAAATCAATCCTGATTTATTCAACAAAACTGTCAAAGTTATTTATACAGTGGAAGATACATACAAGACCATTTGCCAAGACTTTCTTCCTTACATAACACAAACAGATACCCACTTGAAAACACCACAAAGAACTTGTCTACCCCAGTGGGTGCAACCTCACTCTGCTTGTACTCTGAACAGGCGAGACAGAAGCTACTCCTGGTCTGAAATCCATGCACCCTTCAAACATTATGCTGCATCTACTGTAATTTTTTGCCTTTTTGCCTCTCAAAAACAAAAAGAAAACCAAAACCCTAACAGTCTACTCCACCTCCACAAAAACCCCCCAAAACAAACCAAAACCTATCTGTGTTCCCCAACACCCTAAAACAGTATAAAGAAAGTAATCTGACTTCTGGTACAATTGTTCAATAGACCACTTTCTACTTTGTGTCCTAGTAAGGATGGCATAATTGTTGCAAAGAAAAATAGAAAACCAGCTTATAGACCAGTCTTATATGGGAACTTTGGCTTCTTTTTATTTGACTGTAAGTACAGAATTCCAGTTTTGATCAGTATCATTTTGCATTCTGGCATATCTAACCTGAAGAATACTTATGGCATGTTTTGGATCATACAGAGAAAGTATACCAGATTACATACTTCTGACATGCCTCAGACATCTGCTCTTTGACTCAAACAGAAAATAAGGGTCTTTGCTCTCAGAGATTCCATTTGGCTTCATGTGAGGAAAGAAATAACAACAATCACAATATAAGAAGTGACAATCTCCTCATTTACTGTCTTCTAATGATAACTACAGTGAGTCCCGGTGTAAGTAATTTAATGTCTTTTCCCAAAACACCAAAATACATTCATTCATTTTTAGGGTCCCACTTTGAGATATCTTAGTCCCCGTGTTTGTACCAAGAGAAGGAAGATGGATCCTCAAAGTGTAGATACTCAAGGCTTTGGAATACAAGGTAACGTAAAATTGCTTGCTCTGAGACTCAGGTATAGGGATTGCCAGAATATAAAAAAATCTGAAATTTTAAGAATGATGAGCATAAGGGTTTCATCACTGTTAATGCTAAATTTAACTGGAAATTTAACTGTACAGTGTTTCTGAATAGCAGCCTGGAAAGTCTGGAACTGAATATGTTGAGCAGGTAATGGTACAGTCACTTTGGTTTGTTTTTCCAAACCAGTGAAACAGGGGCAACAACCTGCACATAATGAGTTTAACGGTTATAAATTGGAATTAAGATTTTGCCACATTCTCAAAAGATTATGCTACCTTTAAAAATTACAAAAAATAGTTTTAAATCCCCTACCCTTTATCTTGTATTATTTTGTTCATAATGTGATTCATAAAATCAAAGTTTGTCTTAACTGGCAAATAAATCCAGCTCCAACTAAATAGAAACAGTAGCAAAGACCTTCAGGAACTATAAATATGTTTGAAAGCTGCTTGAATAACTTCAGATGAAATGAATATGCTTTTACTGAAAAAAGGGAAAAAATAAAGGAAGAGGACACCCTCATTACCTTCAGCTTGAGAATCTAGATGAGTCTACATGGATATTCAGACTCTTTTAACCTCTGTAATGGTGAGTTTCTGTGTAAGAACAGAAGAATGCTGAGGTAAAGTTAATTTCTTTATCACTGGGGACTTTGCAATCAAAGTTACTGACCTTAAAGTGTTTTAAATAGGTTGAATATCCTACAAGCAAAGAAATGAAAATTGCAGATGTCATAGAGAAAGTGAAAAGCTGAGAGTAGGGATTTCATCTCTTAGAGGGGCTACTATTTGATGCAAAATGAAGAGATGACGATTTTAATGATTTTAACTTCTTATGATTAACTTATGATTAACTTCTAATGATTTTAACTTCTTATTTCAAATTAAAATAAAAATATCTCAAAACCACCCAGTTTCACCAAAAAATAAAGCTTGGTGACCTCTGTGAGAGGCAAACTCTAAGGTGAAAAGAAGTAAATTCAAAGTGCCTTCTAAACCAACAGATTTTATCTGTTTGATAAATGGTTATGCTTTCTGTGCTTCCAAAATGGCTTTCCATGTGTTTCCTTATATGGGCAAATTTACTTTCCTCCAAAACTTCATTGCAAGTCATAAGGAAGAACAAAAAAAGCCAGCAGACCCTGGAATTTCAGATTCCCACAGACACAAAACAATTGCTATCTTAAATGTGAAGAAACAAAGTAGAAATTTTTTCAGTTAAATTCAAAATTACTTGCACTGGCAATGGGACTAAGACAGAGTTAATATATATTTATTAAAAAATCAAATTGCATAAAACATACACTGAAATGTCCTCCAGACCAAATGACAATATTCAATGTATATACTGTATTTTCCATTTCCCTATGATGTTGAAAAATTAACTAAGTTGTCTGACAGTCCTTGAAGATAAACAGCAGTATAGATTATAGTGTTTATAAATGGGAAATAGGAGCATGAACATCATAAAACAAGGAGACTCTCCTGACTCCTCTTATAGGCATAGTCTTGCCTTTGCCCATGTTCTCTGCATAAACAAAGGTGATCTGATATTTATGAGCTGAGTTCATCTATTTACTAGAAAATAAAGACAGTTTGCCTTTCTAAAACGTCTGTCTAAATTTAAGTACAGTAATTTCACGCCTATAAGCCGCACCTTTTTGACTAAAGTTTTGAGGCTACCCTGGAAGTGCGGCTTTTCATCCGGTGCTGCTTATTTATGGACAAATTCTGGCGAAATGCCAACATGGAAGTGCTAGCCTGCAGCAGCCCTGAGCGGAGCCGGGGTTGGGGGCCGCTCCCTGCAGCAGTCCCGGGTGGGGCCGGCGGCTGCCGTGAGCTGCTGGGAGCTGCGGGCCGGGGGGCCACCGGGAGCCATCAGGAATGGGGGGGCCGTCAGGAACGGGGGGTGCACGGGCGTGTCCCAGCCCCTGCCGCCAGCAAGCGGAGCTGCACAGGGCCGTGCCGATCTGGGCCGCTAGGAGTGGGGTATGAGCGGGGGCGACCCGGCCTCTGCCGCTGCCTGTGTGGGGCCAGGCCGGGTGGAGTGAGCAGGCAGGACGGGGAACACCCCACCCCCTCTGCCGCGCGGAAAAAAAAAAAAAAGAAAAAAAAAGGGGGAAAAAAATGTGGCATATCAACCGGTGTGGCTTATATATGGACAATTTCCATGGTCTTCCCGGCCACCCGGATGTGTGGCTTATAATCAGGTGCAGCTTATAATTGTGAAATTACTGTAACTTGCATTTGCTGTTGCTTGCAGTACACTGAGAAACATTCTGAGAAACTGCAAATTGTTATGTGTACATAAAATAGTGAGAAATTACCAAGTAGAAAAACAGCATTTTGGGTGCCACATGATAATGAAAGACATTTCAGCTTCCATTTTACAGCTAAAAGGCAGCAAAGGTTTCAGGCTTACTTGCTTTGGATAAAATATCTTTATTTTTCCATTCACAGGCTACAAGGTTCTGAATAAAGAAGTGCTTGCAGAGTTAACAAGCCCATGGCCAAAGAAACCTCTTGCCTATGTCTGATGAGAGGTACAGCTTTCTTCTTGTAAGCTTTTTCTTGGTCTGCACTTGCCACAGGTTAGTGGTTGTGTTTTACACTTCCAGAGATAAGATATTCAGCTACCTTCTCCAGTGGAGAGTGAAATAGTGGAGTTACGGATTTTTCACGTGTTTAGTTATCAGGACTGAATTTTAAAACTGTAGTAGTGGTACAAATCACATCAAAGGCAGAGGTTTGCACTAATAAAGTATTTTCTAAAATGCAATAATATTATAAGATTATTAATTACAGTGTCCAGAATAGGAAGAAATACACTACTCTCAGTACTAAATCAAGGATAAAACAATGCCAAAGGAAAATGCCAGAAGCAAATCCTTTCACTCAGAATGGAAAGCTAAGAAAATTTCAGTCCACTTTACTCAGCATTTGAAGGCTGGCTTGTATTCCTTTCAGACCCTGGTACCATACTTCCCTCTTGGCAGTGGGTGCCTAGCAGGCAGACCTGGCATGGTTGCTGCCTTGAGCAAATGGGTTGTTATGGGCTTTGGAGGGCATGGCTTTCACACAGCAAGCTCATGAACAGTAAGAACTGCTGGAGTTATTGCCATTGTTATTCCCTATGAAAATAGCACATTAGAGAATCCCTGAACAATTGAAAGCAGTAACTGAAGTCGTTGGAATTTACCAGCCATCTCAAATTAATGGAAATCGATCATTCCATTCCCAGCTGTCATGATAGCAAGTTAGAACTTGCAATGCAATATGTAATTTCTAGGACAGATCTTTATCATAATAATTCACAAGTAGGACTTTCTATCAGAGACTCCAGATATGCCCTGCAAGTATTTACAGTCCTCAACACACTGCCCTGATTTACAGGTGAAGCAACAGAGGCAGAAATAGCCAGATAATAACTGTGTAAAGGAAAGAGTTTAGTGAGGACTTTAAAGTGATTTTAAGTGATAAGATAAGGATTCAGTCTCAAAAACTATTGTACTATAGAGTTCCATAAAGTCAACTGTGTGATTGTTTATGATGCTATCAGATCAAGACCTTCATTTTCAGAGGTTCCCACTACAAGTTTTTCCCCACTGACTCTGGAAGCTTAGGCTACCTCAGCATTTACCCACTGATCCTATGAGAACTACACACTTCAATTTTTAAGGCACAAGACCTTACCTACAGTAATAGAAGTCATAATGTTGGTTCAAGGGTCTGAAAGCCACTGAGCCCTTCACTTGCACAAATTTCACAGTGACAAGGACACTCAGGTCTTGGCAACAGGTATAGTGCATGTAAAACTATTCCAAATCATATGAATTTTAATTTTAATATTTAATACTTAAATTATAAATGTGTTCTTAATGAGTATTTAATTCATTCTTCAAGAAGAAATGTAATCTTTACAAGAAAAATGAAACAATGAACAGAAGGGAATTTTGGGAATTGAAACAGAAGCTGCATGCAAAATCAAAACAGAAAACAGAAGCCAGATATAGAATTTTCTTCTGGGATCATGAACCCTTCTGTAGAATTTGATCCAAGAATCCATATCACCTACATGTCAGTGGGGATCTGCAGATTCACAGGGATATCAGTGAGAAGTTACACAAATAAAAGGATCTTCTTGCAGAACAGGCTGGAGGCTAGAAGAGCTCCCATGATGCTCATATATCTAATTAAGAACAGCAGATTGGAAGGGACTCTTGGGTCATTGAGTTCAGTTCCTTGTTTTTGTAGGCAACCATGCCATATAATCTTTTTCATATGATGGCTCTGCTTATAATCAATTAGGGGTTTTTTTGTTTGGGAGTTGGGTTTTTTTGGTGTTTTTGCTCTTGGTGCTCTTAGGGGAGGGCTTCATAGAGTTTCATTTCTTTTAGAATCAGAAACCTTTTTAAATTCAGAATAACCATACACAAATAATTTATATCTATCTGTTTTCGTGTCAGCATTTCCCTTAGTTTAAATAGAACTTTTTCTAAGGTATTTATAGAATACAATCTCTTTTTGTTTTGCCTGAGCATGCTGGCTAAGCTTTCTTATTCTTCCTTATAGGATCCTTCCAATCCTGGACAATCTGAGCAGTTTTTTACACCTATTTATTTTTTAATTAAGATTTTTTAAGTAACAGGTAATCTGGCTGTACTGAGTATTCCTGACTGATGAAAACCATCAGTTATAATGTTTTCTAGTGATGTTGTTGAAAATATCTGGAACTCAAGCAGCACGAAGCCAGTTTCTGTCAGACATACTAAATGGAAATTTCAGAAAAAGTCCCACAGCCTTCAGTGGGTGAGCCCTGTCTGCTTTTTGTTTTCCAATATCCAAACATATTTTTCCATTAAAAATATCATTTTCACCAACTATTACAATTTTGGATAATAATAAAAGCTAGAAATACGTATTTGCACACACTTATGAAATGAGAAGCAGTAGTACTTGTACCAGCATTGGAACAAGATCTTTCTGAGAATGAATGTTAACTTGTTTGAATTCAAAAGCAACCACAGTATTTTCAAATTATCTGAGGAATAAATTATTTGAGCAACATTTGTAACAATATATACAGAATATTTATCACAAATAAGAATTTAAAAACATCACTTCAGTTCACATGAAAGAATTCAGACTTATCTCACTGCTGGATGCTATATTTGGCATGAATTCCAAATTTGCAACAGGGTGGAGTATTTGATCAAAAGATCCAGAAAATTTACATGAGTAGCCAAAGTCCATCTGTCTGGCAAAACATACAGATGATATTTCTCTCACATTGCTTTGGTATTTTCAAAAACTTGCAATATCAAAGGAGAAGTTTGCATTCAATGCACTGAAAGCAGTAAGTCATTAAAAGGTGTTTTCTGAAGGAATAAGTAAGCATACAAGATGTAGGATTTGAAGCTGCAAACAGCCTTTTTTAGTGCACTCATAGTTCCAATCCTGGAAATGCAAAATTGTGCCTCCATCTGATACTCTGCCCATTCTTTCAAAAGTGACAGCTGACATTTCGTACTGATTTGGTACACCCAGAAGCGTTACAAATTTCTGCTTCTGCTGAAAACTGTGCCCTTTGGAGTAGGTCCTAAACTAAGGCACCTCGAAGCACTAATAACCGATGAACAAGCTAGTAAGCTTAGTATCTTCATATATTATATATACTTGTCCAGAACAATAGAAGAATAATCCAGCTACAGGATGTTCTAATGATGAACTCTCATTTATGAGTATTTTTCTTTTTCTACAATGTTCCAGTTTTGGAACATGGGCTTAATAGATTTGTAACATTTTTATGGCCGACTCACGCTTCCAGAGTAATGGCACTAATCCTACTGTAAATTAGAACTGATCCTGTATTTACTAGACATGCTTGCAAAAATCTTCGAAAAGAGAAATCTTTTACAAGACAGATTCTTAAGCTCGGAGTCTTCTCACATTTCCTTCTTGGCCACTCTATTAAATCAATAGGCAGGATTCACACGTTGTCCTAAAATCAAGCTGGTATTTGGTATTGGTGCAACTGCTAATGCTAACTAACATTTCTACCAGTCAGAAGGAGTCTCCATTTAACTGGAGTGATGCTCTCTTGGTCCTGGAAAAGTGCTGAAGTAAATTAGCTGTCAAGATAAAAATCTTACAGTGATGTTTTCACTGCAATTGCCATTATAGCAAGACATGGATTTATCAGAACTTCCAACATGCAAAAGGAGGAATATGTAGACATATGATTATTGACATATGATTATTGACAAATATCAGGCAATTTAAAAAATAGCATCAAGAAACCCATTTTCATGTAATTACTGAAAGTCGTGGAATTTCCAGGATTATCTGCAACTAAGTCTATTCCTTCTCTAAGGTCTTATACTAAAGTGTGGCTGAACTGGGAGGATTGGGAAAGTGACAGCTTATTTGCCCTGGCTGTTGGTGTGTCTCAGCAAAACTTTGATGTAAAGCAAGCCAGCTCTAACCCCAGCTTACAGGAACTGGGCAGTGAAAGCAGAACAAATAGTTTCAGCTTCAGCTTATCCAGGAACTCAAGAGGAATGAGTTATGCTGTCAGTGAAAACTGCTCAAGCCAAACAAATTTAATTTTTCATCTGTATTTGAATGCAGACATGCACAAACTTGGCACACACAAGGCACAGGAAGTGTATGTTATTTCATGAATTTATCATCAGCAGTAGCAGTGAGATACCCCTAAAAGCAATTTGTGGGTGTTTTAAATACACTCCAGCACTTGATCAGAACAGGACTGAAAGGTAGAATGATATAAAATCAATCAGTGGTACCCTTCTGCCCCTCCTTGAAGTCTGATTTCAGTGGGATCAAAGTCAAGCCAGTCCATGGCATAGTTGAAATCTGTCATAAGATTCAGATTGGTCTGGACTACTGCTGCATTAGTCATGGATCTCTCTGGCCTCCCTTCTTTCCTCCTCTTCTGTGCCCACCCTGTCAGAGCTTGTATAACTGTTCCAAAGGTACTCCTGCTTTAAAAAATGACCTCTAGGTCTGTTTGCTTTTCCACAGGCATGGCTCGTACTGCAATCAAATCCTCCAAATCCAGTAGAACAGAGCTGAATCTCTGAGAAGCCAAAGAATACTCCTGAATTTCCATCATTCCCTGAAGTAAGCACCAGAGCCCAGCAAAGAAACATTTCTCACCTCTAAAGAACTGGTCAGGGGAGGGAAAGCTACATACCACAAATTATCAGAAGACTCAAATCTGTAGTATTTGTACCATGGGAAGGAAAAGGGGAAAGAGGAGCAAACTGCTTCCTAGCATGACAGGATGATTAGATGTGTGCACTGAGGGGAAGGGAGGGCTTGATGCTCAGATAGGTTAATCAGCTCGGATTAAAACACTTGCATGTACAGTCCAATGAATTCTGAGTGTGTCTGTCCATTTGTATGTCCAGCTCTGTCTGAGGTTACATCAGTTTGGTACAGCTGTCCAGTGGAAACTGTGCTGCACTGCAGCAATAAACAAACAAAGCCCCCGAGCTTTCCAGTCACTTGGGCCAACTGTGCCAGTTCCAACCCAGACAGAAATAGGCTGATGTTGTATGGAAGGGGGTGCATCAATTTTGCATATTAACAGATCATATCTCACACTTTACATGGCTGTAAAATGTTATTAATTTATCTAGGTTGCTATGTTATTTGATTAAAGAAAAAATGCATTTTGATTCTATTTATATAATGCCTATTTGCTGGTACACTGAGTAGTTTTAAGCTAAGAACCAAATTATTTTCAGACCAAAAATAATGAACTAGGACATCTTTTTTGATGAATATGATCTCTTGTTGCCAAATGCTTCACATTTGAAGTAATAACCTAATTCTTGGCCGTGCTACCTAGGTAAGTATTTTCTCATAACCTCTTCAGAAAGTATTTTCAATCAGTCCTTTTACCATATTAGAACTTCACATGTAGTTGTGAGACCAGATATTTGATATTTGACCACAAAATTAAAGGTCTCATTGTGGACTTCTCATTATGTAGGTACATTTGAATACAAATTTAGTTTGGCTACCCCTTCAGATTTTTTTAAAATCAATTGTCTTTCTTGTTTTATTTTTAAAGGCACTTTGCTACTTTTTTTTTTGTAGGCATAGGGTAAAGCAAAAAGAAAATTAAACACTGTGAGAAATAATGAGGGATGCAATTAAATGCTATCATTAGGGAAAAAATGAAGATACCATGTTTCAGGTTTTTTCTTTCCTTTCATATTTTAACTGAAAATATCATTAGTTGGACAATTTGGCTAATGTCAGTGACCAGAAGCAGCTGAGTACTGCAAGCAATAAAATAATTAGTGTAAAGCTGATTTCCATGCAAAATAACCAGCAAAACTCGTATTCTACTTTAGCTCTTAAAACAGGACTAATTTGAAATTCAAAGGGTACATGAGTTTGTGGGAAGAGTTCAATAGCTGTCTACTTCCTTTAAAAATCCAGGGAACTAAAAAAATCAAAATCTTATTTAATTCCTTTCCCATTTATAATTTTATCACCATATTACTTCAGAGAAACAGAGGAACAGCCAAGCTGGAGTCTGCAACTGTAAATAGCACCATCAGAGTAATCAAAACATAGGGCAACACAGAAGTACTGGCCAGAGGGATCATTGGATCAGGGAGCTCTCATACAAATCTAAAAACTCCTTGTCAAGGCTGCACAGATCCCTTTTGCAGTTGCTGACAATTGAAAAAAAGTTACAGCATAACAATCTAAAACAATGCATGTCTTCAATTTTTAGCAAATCAAAAGGATAATGTGTTTATTTTTGTTTCACTTATTTTTGCTTAATTTATTTTCAAAACAATAATTTCAAAAACATACTTCCAAATATTTATTGTGGGTTTTTTCCTATCTGAAAAGCTTTGTTTCAAAATGTTTCAAATACAAAACTTCAGAAATAAGGGACTACTTATTTTGACCAGAAAACCTTACCTATACTAGCATATATTTATGAAATGCTCTCTTTCACGGTTTCTGTAAGCAAAGTTCTGAGCAAGACATTTTTCCAGTTGTTTCATTTTCACTTACTCCTTTCTGTAGATGCACAGTATCAAAATGTCAATATTTAAGTCCAAAAACCATTCAAGAATGCCAAGATGAAAGGATTCCATTCTATAACTTGACAAGTCACTTGCCTCTCCCAAACTTTTATTTAATGTGGCAAGTATTTGCTCTCTTGCATCACACAGAGCTTGAATAGGTACTTTGGGTCTGCAGAGCCAGACTGAGAAGTGGAAACCTGTCAGAGAAGTTAGATAGAGCCATACGATAGAGTCATAGAAACATTTACATTGGAAAAGACCCTTAGGATCATTGAGTCAAACTGTTAACCAGTACTGTGATGCGTTTGGCAGACTTCAAAATCTCTGCTCCAAGTGAAAGCATACAATGAAGGAGATATTTTGAAAGACAGCATATGCGTATCACTTACACATATAAACTGCTTCATTCACACCATGCCCTGCTGCATTTCTAATACTGCAATTAAACAGCTAATGGCATAATTCTATCTTGTAACTGTAAACTCACAAAAGAATGAAATGTAGTTACACTCATTGTTACCACATGCCTTTTACTTTCTTGGACAACACTATCTAACACAAAGAGAGATATTAGTTTCAATTAGCTGCTGCATCTCTCTATGGCTACCAAAATTTAGCTGACTGTAGACCTCAGCTTCATCTTCAGCTTCATTAATCCAACAGACATTGGAGTGAAAGATTCCACTTACTTTTGCTCTAACTGGCATGACCCCTACCTTCAGATTAAATATCTAAAAATTTTTAGTCGTTCTCTGTCAATGAAGAGACAATCTATTACAGTACAGGCTCTGTAAATGTTACTCAGCAAAACCAAGGTGACAGATTACTTTATTTAGTTAGGATTTTTTTAAATAATTAACTGGTTTTGGAGCACCAACACCACTGATTTTCACTGCAGTTTAGACAAAAATGAATACTGGGGGGAATTCCACCTCGACTGTTTTTCTCCTGCTATTCTACAGAGTAATTTTGAATCTTTTGGGGGGAAGGGGGAGAAATGTCGGCAGTCAAGAAAACAAACAATCCAGCAAACAAACAAGAAAAAAAAAATCCCAGGAGATTTTTAAAGAAAGCAAGCTGCTTTGGGAATAGCTGTTCTGAAAAATTACAGTAATTTCACAAAGCCACACTTGATTATAAGCCGCACATCCGGGTAGCCAGGAAGACCACGGGATTTGTCCATAAATAAGCCACACGGGATGATAAGCCGCTACTTTTTTTTTTTTTCCTTCAGGGAGGATCCAGCTCTGGCTGGCCCTGCCCTGCTTCAGGGTGGCACGGCTATGGCCAGCCCCGCCCACCGCGGCAGCTCTGAGAGGGGCTGCACCCCCCCTCCACCCCCGCCGCAGCAGAGGCTCTAAGAGGGGTCTCCCCCACCCCTGCCGTGGCAGCTCCGGCCCCGCCCCGCCTCGGGCCGGCCCGTCTCGCACTTCCGGGTTGGCCTTTTGCCGGAATTTGCCCATATATAAGCCGCACTGGATGAAAAGCTGCACTTCCGGAGACAGGTCGAAAACTCAGTCAAAAAGGTGCGGCTTATAAACGTGAAATTACTGTACTTATTTGAAAGTTTTTTAGTACCAAATTCAAAACCTTTTATTTAAATGTCTCCTTCCAGTTCTACGAGAACAAAAGCCTGCATCACAACACCCACCAAAATAAATCTGCCAGCGATGGCAGGGATTGCAAGAGCTGCAAACATTTTCCCTTCCTGACAAGGCGGCTGAACAATTCCAGGAGCATGTGCAGAGAACATTTCTTCCAGTGTCTGCCTCCTTGCTGGAAGAAAGGAGGCAATGCCCTGCCTATGCTGGTTCTCCTTGATAGCACCCCAGTGATGCCTTACAACCACTGAAAGATCTCCAGGGAAGATACACAGATCTGTGAAATATGTCATCGTACCTCCTTCAGTTTGTTATTTATTTTCAGGGAAGTGACAGGCCCTGGTCTAATTTATGAGTCGATTAAACAAAAACAACAACAACAAAACAAACAAACAAACAAACAAAAAAACAAACCCCAAATCCCGCCCCCCCAAAAATCCCCCCCAAAATCAAAACCACCACGCCACAAAAAAATCTAATCAAAAAAACAATCAAACAAAAACCAACAAAAAAATTTAGTAATTAATCCTACGACCATCACTTGCCTGTGTTCCATGAGGTTTTGAGGCATTTTGCAAGTTACTGTTATATTATCATATGGATGGCCTAGGCAGAAAAAACCTAACCACACCTCTGGCTTAATTCCTTTGTTAAAAAGTAAAATATATTTATGCCCAAATCAGTACATTGATGAATCCAAAGGTAATATCTGTAGGAAATTCAAATGGAAAGTACCATGTGTCTATCGGAAAACAAGTAATTAGAATACATTTTGTTTTCAGGAGCTCAGGTAAACATCCACATTATACATTTTAATAGAACACTATTTAAACATGGAATGAATTACTCTAAGCCACAATGTATGCACACCTCTTCTTAAATAATGGAATGTCCTTTGTAATCAGCAGTTTAAGTCCTCTCTCCCATTCAAACTTTCATTAGTCGACTCTACTCATGGCTTACATATGTGAGAAAACTTTTGTTATTGTGAGGGCCATGACTCATTTCCATATTTCACATTTTACATGTGCAGCAGTCTGACACTGCACTGATGCTGCTAAACATTTACTTTTGCAGTACTTCAAAATAGCCTGCTCTGAGAGACAGCAGAATTTGTCCATCTTTCTCTCCACAAATGGGAAAGGGATACAGATGCCATTCCTACAAAGCTATAGGTCATATGAAATCTAACCCTAGAAGGCAAAGATAATAAAAAAAAAGAAATCTTGTGTCTACTTGGACGTCCAAAAAAACAAAGTTTCTACGTGAGGTTCAAAAACGGATCAAAATAATTGTTTTGTTGCTGTTTTTAAGGCTACCATTGCTGATATACAGAGACTACACATAATCCAGTGACGTGCAAATTCATCCAGTATTTTATTAAGAGAAATCTAAATGCTGGCTCTCTTCTTATTTCAATAAGTAGCTAACAATAAGTTCTTTCTTTTCTGTCTAATGAGATCTTTCCCTTCGTCCTTCCCCAGCTACAAGAAAATACATGGGTGATTTGTTTCATTCTGTAACAAGTCTCAGAGTGCAATTGCTGTGCTCTTATATATTTAGATTAATAAATCTTTCAAGATTTTAAATTCCCAGGGGATGTTTTTTTTTTCATATTACTATTTTTTGTACAAGGCGAAGAACAAAGAAGACTTCATCTAACTTGAGGAATATAAGCATTATTGTAAAACAAAAAACCACAAACATAGATCTCACCTTTGCCACTGGCACATTTCTGTTCTGAGGATGCAGCCATTGTGGAAGCTGTTGAAATCAGCAACAGCTGCAACCTCTGCCCCCTGAGGGCTTAGAATTTGACACTTGTGACAGACAGCCAGTGATCAAAATAATGGAACGAAAGGGTTACACCACCCTATGGCATTTACTGGACCAGCTGCTGTTCCTATATAAGTAAACAGTGGTGAGGCCACAAGCCCTGAACTGTGCCTGAACTTTCTTCCACCAGAGACCTTGGGAAGGGGTTCTGCTAATGGTGACAGGACAGAGCACTGAGACAATATGGCTGGGAACAAGTCTGACATACCACTGAGGTCTTTCCATCTGATATTTCCTTCATACTATATGTACACATCTAGATAGAAGAAAAATCTATAGCAGTCATACAAAAATCAGAATCTGGTTTTAACACATAATTATTAGCCCTAAGTGCTAAATCAACATAATTAAATACAATTCCTTTTCTATCATGTAACAGATATCCTTTCAGTCTTTAAAAAAAAAAAATTTTTTTTGCTTTAAGTTCTTGTGTTTGGTCTGTAGCCAGAGGAAATTATTTTGGGAAAGTGTGAGGCCACTTGGACAAGAGATCCCTGAGAAAGTGGACTTAAAAAAAAAAACAAAACACCAAAAAAAAAACACTGTCACTTGTCACTTCAGCAAAAAGATTGTTTTCCCTTACTCTTGTCTTGCTTATAAGCATATCTTCAAAATCTGGGTTAGAAAACAAACTCTTAAGATTACCTTTTTAATTATTTCAGCACAGGATTTTCTCTCAAGAAAAAGCACAACTTTTGGAGATGATCACCAATAACCCAGACTATCACTTCTCCATCATGGAGTGTTTAGCACTGACCTACCGCGTCACTTCTGTATATATAATTTGGAATTAATATCACAGGTATTTTCACTCATGAAAGGTTTATTATGCATAGGAACATCCTATATTAATATCCAGCTATCAAGGCAACAGAAACTTTCCAGAGAAAGACCTCTTCCACATCCACCACTGTATTACAATTCTATCACATAAGACAAAGAAATTCCACAATTTGTTCAACTCTTTCACAGAAAGGGGGCAGAAGGAATCACATGTCTGAAAAGTATTTTCATTTCCTCAGACTAACTACACATGCCTTCTATCACCTGTCTGCCCCTAGCACATGTAGCAGAGTTTCAGCTACACTCAATACAGTGTAATTCAAATTTACCTTGACTGTGCCAGATATCAGCTTTCAAGAACCATCTAAAGATTTAAGTGCCACTCAATCCTCTCCAAGTTTTTATAAACATTGTGCCTGGAATATATTCCTTTATGGGCTATTTTAGACCAACAAGGAAAAGAATGCAGAGTATTTCTATTTCTTACCCATAAGATACAGAGTGCCTAGTTAAGTCCTTCTGCAAGAAGGGTCAGCTTGATACCTCCTACTTGGTGGCATGCCTGGCATTCAGACACAAGGAAAAAGTTGTCTTTTTCTTGTAACCATTTACAACAATTTGTTATGCTGGGGCTAGGAAATGACAGTTCTGTGTAGATAAAGGCATTGGACTCTCAAAGGTTTAAATAGACATGGAACCTCTGACGTGGAAGGGATATCATGCAGGCAAGGAAGGATGAAGGATAGATACGAGCGTTTTACTCCTTCTACTGTTTTTCTAGCACATGTGAAAAGGATAAAACAAATAACATTTCCAAGTCCCCTGAGGTGGCTCCTAGTGACAGGCCTACTTCCTCCCACAGCAAGTGGTCTCACAAATGCCAAAATGGACAAGTCAAAACAGTTGGGGAAGGCTCCCCTGTTACCCCCAGCAACTGGGACACAAGGTTCTGTCCAGAGCAAGGCCCACTGAGAAGCCAGGGTACACTCAGAGAAGTGTAAAACACTATTTTGTAACTGTGCCACAATATTATATCATCCCCCTTACTAACAACTTTTTATTGCCCTTAAACATAATTTTCCTATATGCTCAGTTCTGTGATTCAGTGAACTTTCATATCTAGGTGTACCTGCAATGCAGCTGTGATAGAAGCTCTGCAAACAGCCCCAATGTACAGAAGTTCTAGTAATTTTATCTCTTCTAAGTACTTACTGGTTTAATTATATTTTCAGTGTCATTTTCACTATTGTAATGATTCCATAAACACATTTTTAGGATTCTTTCCAGGGCTTTTCTTACACTAAGTGCTTGCATGTGTATATTTTTGTCTATGCTAGCTTTTATAATAAATTTTCCAGTGTACTTTCTGACTGCCTGATAGTCAGGAATGACTGTCCTACACTCAGCTGTTTTTTTCTATGAGGCTTTTCAGCAACCCAAATAATTATATCCAGGTGAATTAATTGACTCAGTGTTTGTTTTTTCAGCTTCCCTCCTACCTTAATCAGGCCTCTATACACATCACTGTGCAAAAATATAAACTCCAGGTTTAAGTCGGAGTACACGCTCAGGCCATTTCACAAGCCTGCAACTATGGATGTGATCAGGTATCCTGCACTTTGGCTCACAGACCAGACTATTTCACCCAGAGAGCAGTGGATATTGGGTGAGGCCCACAGATTATTATCTGGGAAAAATGACAGTCAAGAAGGGTTATAATAGTGGCCCATAAAATCATGACTGTTACAGGGAAATTATGATAGTTCTTCATTGTCTCTTTCACGCTATAATTATAGGGCAAAGTTGTTGCTCAAATTCAAATTCTTTGGGTGGCTCTTGCAGCAATAAGAAAAGTTAAAAGCATTTGGGAAAACTATAATCTGTTCCAGAAATACATGCACAATGTGCTAGAAGCTCTCTGAGAAAACTGATAAGGTTCTGCCCAGTCACAACATAGAAACGGTTCCTTACAGCTTTTCTTTCACCTAAGGGAGTAATACTCCACGCAACAGGTAATATTACAAGTCTCAAGTCTTTAACAGGCGCAAACAGAATTTGACTTGTGAGAAAGAGCTTTAAAATGGCTAATCAAGTAGGAATACTGTGGAAAAATACACAAGGAAGCTAGGACCACAAGCTGCAAGAAGACAGCTGTATTTCAATAGCTGTTTTGAGATCAGTTACATACAAGAATGGCAAAATGCATCTCATTGTCTAATATACAGTAAGTTCACACTGATAGGCCGCACCTATTTCACTGAAGAATCAAGCCAATCCCAGAAATGCGGCTAATCACCAGGTGCGGCTTATTTATGGAGAAATTCCGGCGAAATGCCAACCTGGAAGTGTGAGCTAGCCAGGGAGGGAGCTGCCGTGGAGCCGCTGCTGGCTTTCACACGAAGCCGAGCTGCCAAGCAACCACTTTGCCAGCTTTTGCATGAAGTTGAGCCCACCTGAGCCGCTTTGCCGGCTTTTGCGCAAAGCCAAGCCTCCGAGCAGCCAGTTTTCACGCGAAGCCGAGCCGCCGCTTTGCCAGCTTTCACACGTAGCCAAGCCCGCCGAGCTGCCACTTTTGAGCAGCGCAGGGAGTCGCTGTCACTGCCGAGCAGGCGGGGAGCCACGTCAGCCAGTGCTGGGGACGGGAGTGCTGGGGCCCGCAGTACGGGGAGGGCACCTGGGGCTGCGTTTAAAGGCTTCACCGGTCTGTGAAAACTGTTTGCAAATTGAGCATCTGATAACAAACCCCACAATAGCACGATTCTGTAACTAACTTGTTACTTTGTTGCACATGGATCCTTGCTTTTATTTTAAAAATAAAAAAGGTGCGGCTTATCACCTGGTGCAGTTTATTTATGGACAAATTCTGTGGTCTTCCTGGCTACCCGGAAGTGCGGCTTATAACCAGGTGCAGCTTATGAGTGTGAAATTACTGTATGTCTTTCAAGTTGGATACAAATAGTCAGAGTCAGATAAGAAAGCATTGAGTAAAAAAGAATAAATATAAAGGCAGCCAGCAAGACCCTCCCCAATCCCAACCCAGATGTTCTGCTCATTGACAGACTGAGCAGGTAGTCCAGTATTGTAGCCCTCCACAGCAGTTACAGCCCTGTTGTACACTTGAGCATGTACAATAAGATCTAGTCCATGTTTCCATAGTTCTTTAAAGAGATTTTTTTTCTCATCTTTTCCCTCTTTAACCACTGTTTCAGGCATTTTAGCATTTCAGGAAGATGTTTCAGATTTTACTCTGGAGGAGACAAGGAGGGAGGAAGTTAGATAAGTTATTCTTCATCTTCCTCTTTGGAATTTTTATGAAGACTTCTTTATCTCTAGGAGGAATTATTAAGGAAAGAGCTGCCTTTCTTTTAAACTATTGAGAACTGTGATCTGTAGTTACAGTCTCCATCACATGGGCAGTAAGAATCTAGATTTATACTCACTGATAGCCCTAGAAAGCCAACAGGATGCAATGTTCTCTCTTTAGTCTCCTTTCTTCCCTTTGCTGAGGCACCTTCTGGGTACTGTGGAACAGGCTCACTCTCCCAGACCCTGAGATGTGAACCCCCTCTGTATCACCTGCATGTTTTTCTCAGGCCATAGTGACCCTTCTGAGCCCCTGCAGTAAAGATCATCTCCCCTGCAACACATGTGCAGCCCAAATCTCTCTTCTCAATGAGTCTTTATTGCTTATTTAACTGTATTTACACTAATTTTAATTTACTACCCATTTTCCTATGAGTACATATCACCTCTCCTTAATAAAATGTTAAATCATCAGTTTTAAGGGAATAAAAAATGGAATTGCAGATACAGCTGAAAGTTCAAATATATTTACAAATAACATAAGTTTGAACAAGGGATGAGATGGATTCTCCAAAGAAATATCTAAATTTATGGCATAAACAAAGGTGCAACAAATTTTATTTTTTAAAAACTGTTTCCCTTGCCAGTGTTTGATTTGCAACAGACAAACCATAAGACAGTTCAAATAAACAAAAAATGTCTAACTTATATTGTTCTGCTAAGAGATGTCTACAAGCAGTCACAAACATGCACACGGTAACTCTGAACCACAGCAGTTTATCATTTACTTTATTCCACAAATTAAGAGAGTATTGGATCATAATTCAGAAACAAATACAGGGTTCTGTAGAATTTTTTTATAATTGTTTACTTTCTTCTGATACTGGCCCTGATTCCCCATTTTACACCTCTATGCCTCAGAATTATAATATAATGTGAAAAGCCTAGTTTTGCGGTTCCCCGCTCATCTACTGGAAGTCTTCACATTAGCTAAGACTCAGGACTTGCACACTAAGCCTGCTTTCTTCTCTTGCTACAAGCAGCAATGTGCCATCACTGGAATCAAACTTATTATCTAGAAGGCTAACAAGTTTCTCTCCTAACATCTATTTTCTTAATTTACAAGGATAATAATCTTATTTTTTTGAGGGCCAAAATCACTTCAGGAACAAGAGGGAAACTGAAAAGTAGGGGAAAATATAATTTAGAAATTATAACTTTTTTTTTCCTTATTAGTATTGTGGGATTTATATTATTTCTGTGATACTGAAATATGATGTAAAGTGGGACAGTGTTTCTTAATATCTTAAAACACAATTTGGAAAAGACCTTTGGCACATATTTTCTTTTTCCAAGAAACTCATTGTTAACAGCTCTACCAACAAAGGCCTTAAACTGGAAACGCTATAGGCAACTGGAAACACAGAAACATACAAAAGTAGATGGACATGGGAGACAACAGAAAACAACCACACTTTTTAAAGTTATATTTAATGTAAGAGGAAGTTATGGGAAACATGAGGATTGAATACATGGGAAAACCTGGAAATATTAATGCTGAATGATTTAGAAGGAAAAATAAATACTGAGTGTGGCTGGACAGTTCATAGGAATAATTTAGGCCTTTTTAGTTCAGAACTGTTACCTGAGCATATCAGCATTCAAAAGTATTTAAGTAACTTTTAAATTTGAGTATATTCCACTTTATAGACTGCACACAAAATTTTCATAATCACAACGGCCCTAAGTACATACTACTCAAAGCATGAAATATCATTTAGAGTGTTTGATACTGATTCTCACACTGGATAACTCCCAGTGCAACACAGAAGTCTTTAAAGTTGACTGTACACATGTTCCAACACAAACAGGCTAGTTGAGATCCTTCTGCAAACAAATAATTTATGTGACAGCAAACTCTGCTTTTTTAATCCAAAGTTTGACCTTTTATTAATTTGTCTCTTCTTTGTAATGTGCTTTTACATACTTCTGAATGCTATTAGTGTCCCTCCTAAACTTTCTCTTTCAACTGAACTATCCAAGCTCTCCTATATTTCTCATAGGTAAGAAGTCACAGACCACTGTGATCATTCTCCCACTGTATTCTGAATCCTCTGCCTCTGTAGAATTATATCTTTAGAAGCTGGGAACCTGAAGTGGGCCCTCATCAGCTCTGTAGAAAGCATGAATAGTTTCTTATGTAGAGAGACACTTTTGCAGAAACAGTCAAGTTTTAAAAGTACTGTGTGTTATGTGAACAAACAAATGCAAACAGAGAGAAGGTGGCACCCCAAATATTCAGATGGTAAAAGCCAGAACTGGTCTTTTTTAGTTTAAATAAACTAATTTTTTGTCTCTGCATATCCATAATCTATGCTTTTATTTTGTTCAGCCTGTATTGTTAAGCCAACTGAATGACAATTCAGTTGAAAGAATAATCAATCAACAGGAACACACAGGACCCATGTTGTTGCTGCACACATATCAGTGCATAGCAGTTTCATTGGGAGATGTTAAGCAAAAATTCAAATACTCCACTTAACAAAAATCTGGATGTTTAATAGTTGGGAAGTTAAATTAAGACCTATAAGCCATCTCTCCACAATGACTCACTATTAAGTTTTTTTACATCAACCCAGTATAGCACAACCGTATATGTATATGTATATGTATATGTATATGTATATGTATATGTATATGTATATGTATACATAAAACCCCCCACATCTCCCAATGTTAAATCAAATAATTACATGGAAACAACACTCAAAACCTATGTTCATTCTTATTAAAATATCACAGATTCTTTCCTCATATACAGTCTCATTTTTTCTCAATTGTCTTAGGAAAGTGGAAAATATTATGACACGAAATGTAATTTGGGAGCATGAAGAAAGTTAAATGTTTATCTACAATAAACGCCCTTGATCCTTCTTCTGCAGCCAGTGTGCACAGTGCATAACAGATTTAAATATAACTTCATTCCCATTTTACTTACTAGCCAATCTACAGACTGACTGGTTCCCAACTCTAATTTTTAAGTAAATAAATTAATACATAATGCTGGAAGTTCCTCCACCAGACAGTCATGCTTGGAATACACTGTTCCCTTTCCTGAAGAACCTAAGTTCAGTTAAGCAAGGAAAAAAAAAATCTCAAGAGGACCATCCTATTTCACTCTTCTCATAAGTCTGGAAAAAAATATGCTGAAGGAAAATGAGCTCAGATTAGTACATGAGGCCTTCTTTTTTGATTGACAATGAATATTATTTAGGTATGTTAATGTTAGGGGGTTTTGGCAGGATTTCCACAGATCCTGAATGTTATACAAAAATTCTTCCTGAAACAAATTTACTTGAGTGAATATACTGGAACTGCACAATGCCTTTCCAAAATTTGCCCTTTTAGTAGTCTGTAGGATTTTTTTTTTTTTGTAAGACATCCATACATTTGTTAGCAAAGTTTACCAAAATTTCAGCAACTTCAGCAATGGGACTATGACCCATTATAGGGATCTTATTTACAAAAATAACCCCCTACAAACCAACAAAAAAGAGCAAAAAGTGCTGTCTAATAAGAAAATAAGTTAATAAGATGTTTCTGAAGTATAGCCTTATTTGAATCCTCAAGTTGTAATTTTGGAAAGTCACAAACTCTGAAAAAAAGTTACAAAAAATATAACAGGATCAGCAAATTTCTGGAGTGTTATCTGACATTGGCTCTGTCTTGTCTCTCTCTGTGGATTATTCCATAGTCAGAAGCTTTGATCAAGTCCACTTCTTTACAAGTTCTCGCTGAACTTCACCCTGAAATTTGCTGCTCCAAAACCATAAAGTTGGCCTACAGAGACACAGCTTGGAAACTGGTCCTCATGAGCTGAACATCATGAAAAAATAAATGAAATTACTTTTTGCTGTTACCACACTGTGGCATTTGCCATTACTGTACCAATTCACCAACTGCAGTACAGAGGGAAGAAAAAAAAATAAAATGTTTTTTGCTGGGCAGAAGAGTGAGTTTGAGGGTAAGAATCAGAATAGTAGGACAAAAAGTGGTAAAAAACTTTAAAACGATTTTAAGCAAATGGTGACAAACTCAGACTCCATGAAAAAAGAGTGCATTACATAGCCTTCAAGATGCCTGCAACTTCATCCCAGTTTGATTTCTTTTACTTACCATAATTAAAGAAACACTAAAAATTTTCATTTGCTTCAGGCAACATGACTGTGATTCCAAAATACATCCAAGTACACCCTCAGCTGCAGACAACAAGTCAGTGAGTGTTGATCTGCTGGAGGATTAGAAGGCTTGGCAAATGGATTTGGACAGGCTGGATTGATGGGCTGAGGCCAGTTGTATGGGGTTCAATAAGGTGAAGTGCCAGGTCCTGCACTTGGGTCAGAACAACCCCAGGCAGCGCCACAGACTGGGGAAGAGTGGCTGGAAAGCTGCCTGGCAGAAAAGCACGTGGAGTTGACAGCAGCTGAACATGAGCCAGAGTGTGCCCAGGTGGCCAAGAAGGGCAATGACATCCTGGCCTGTATCAGCAATAGTGTGGCCAGCAGGACCAGGGCAGTGATCGTCCTTCTGTACTTGGCACTGGTGAGGATGCCTTGAGTCCTGTGTCCAGCACGGGGTCCCTAATTCAGGAAAGACATTGAGGTGCTGGAGCCTATCCAGAGAACAGCAATGAAGCTGAAGAAGGGTCTGGAGAACAAGTCATATGAGGAGTGGCTGAAGGAGCTGGGATCTTTAGCCTGGAGAAAATGAGGCTCAAGAGGGACCTTATCACTCTCTACAACTGCTTGAAAGGAGCCTGTAGTGAGGTAGGGGTTGATTTCTTCCCTCAGACAGCTAGTGATAAGATAAAAGGAAATGGCTTTAAATTGTGCCTTAAATGTGTTTAGATTGGTTAATAGGAAAAAAATCTTAATGGAAAGGATTGTAAAGTCCTTGAACAGGCTGCTCAGGGAAGAGGCTCAGCTGCCATTCATGGAGGTATTTAAAAGACATGTAAATGTGGCACCTGGGCACATCATTTAGTGCTAGGCTTAACAGTGCTATGGTAGTGATTGGACTTCATGATCTTAGAAGTCTTTTCAAACTGAAACCATTCTGTGATACTGTGTTCTTCCAGCAGTGCACCTTATCTTCTGAGATGACAACAGAAGAAGAGCTCAGTAAATGTTGTGATTTTCTTTCTTCCATAACACTAGGCCAACAAATTAATATGAAAATGTTCTTAAAGAAAAAATATGGAGAAAAGCAGCTGATAGTTCCAAATCATTACCAAAGTACATATAACAATGTCCTCCTCATCTAAAATTACTCATCATAACAGCCTGAGAAAGAATGAAGTCATGGTATTTTCTCCAACACCAGAAAAGCGAAGAGAATCCTATGAGAAATTATTTCCAGCATCTCTGACTTCCGCTGACTATCCAAACCAAAATGTGAACAAGGAATTAGCCCCAGAATTTCTCTGGAATGGGTATCTGGTTAAACAACACTTTATCAGGCAAAATTGTGATAAACCACGGCACAGACATAAGGGTGCAGGATAGGACACTTGACAGCATTTTACAACAAATTTCTCTTCCCTGAGTGGTTCTTTGCTCAGAGCTACCTCAGTTTTGCTGCATAGCAAGAATATGCAGAGTTGTCAAGCTGTAGCTGACTTGCCGAACAAACTACTTCCTTCTATAGTCAACTGCGTACACCCAGTTCATTTCTGAACATCTCTGAGAAAAATTACTCCAGAATTGTTGCTGGGAAACCTAGTGGACCTACAGAGAACTGACTCCATCAGCTTAGAAAATCAGAACAAAACACACAGAACCACACCCAAAAATATACTAATAAAAAGCTTCTTTAATTCACATAAACATCATCTGATATCTGTGACTCAAAATGATTTTGGCCTAGAGCTTATTCAAATGTTAACAGTAACATACAAACATTGAACTGTTCAAGAAAAAGTAACACTTGTTCACTCCATCCAGTCCAACATAAATAGAAATAAATGCTTTAAGATATGAAGGGCCTTTGCATTTGGATGGAGTAGAAAGGCTGCTTTCACTAACATGCTATGCTGAGAGTTGAAGCTTCAGTAGTTCAGCCTGCCTTTTCTTGTCGCAAGGGTATGAATGACAGATGCTAGAAGACTTCTTGTTTTTTGTAAAATAAACAACCCTGAACTGAGCACTCACAGAAATAAAACTATTTCAAGGTCTCTATACTTTTAAAAGTTTGTAACACTGAGTTCGGACATGGGGATGGGACTATAAGCACTTTGGTAAGGAGTCTAAAAGTATTCCATTGCAGAAGAGACACATTATTAGAATAGTGTAAGTCTACATATCTCCCAGAGGAGAATGTAGGGTCTCTACTAGATGCATTACTCTCCTTCTCTGGCAGTGGAAGGACACTGTTATTAAAAAGACAAAATAATTATAGATGCCTCACCTGCCTGACATTAATATAACTGGTCAGCACTAGGAAAAAATTCTGTGAAAAAACATGAAATTTCTTTCCTTTTTACTGACCTTTTTTTACAAACTTTTCATCCACATCAGAATTTCTTTTGCTCTAGCTGCTGCCCAATAGCAATGTGGCTTTCTGTGAAAGATCAGACACAAGCTGGACAGAGCAGTCATGTCTTCTTCATCTTCTTGCTAAGATGAACTCAGAGGATTTGTTTCCATAGGTGACTGCTCTTTTAGAAGCTCACTAAAGTACTCTGTTCTTTAAAAAAGAGGAGAGCAGAGGAGGGCAGTAAGAAAAATAAAGTAGGGGGAAAAATCCTGGAGTTGGTCCTTCACTTCCATGAACTTAGCCAGCCTATGGTTCTTGGGAACAAGTAAACATTGTTAACAATGTCTACACTAAAAGTGAGCAACGGAAACACTGAACTGTGAACCAAAATCAGTAACTTGCAACCTAACTTATTGCAACTTAATATATAATAAAAATAATGGAAGTGATGAAAGATCTGCAAATGGTATTGAGCTGACAGGCTCTTTACTAAACACTCCATAGGCCATGCCCTGGTCTATTACAGCACAGTAAGAAACTGAAAGAGAATAAAGGATTGAAAAGCAACTCTACCAAAATCTCTAAGCACTGCCAACCATCTCTGCTCAAGGTCCTGTTTTTCCACAGTACAACTGAGAGCAGAAGCAGGCCTGCTTCCTTCACACCACATTCTCAGGAGTTAGACTAAAAAATACTGTCTCCCCTAACACAAAAATTTTGATGCAATTTGAAGAAAATGAGGGTTGCTGCTACAAGATCTATTTTTGTCAATGACTAAATATGCAATACAACTACATTTTCCCCAGTCCTGAAAAAAAATTTGTTACAATGTTTGGAATCAAATTCCTCTGGGTTAGTGATTTTCTCATAATATCAGGCACTTTAAACAATAATGAAGATGGAAAATTTAATTCTGTCTCTATACAGCTTTTCTTTGTGCAGAAGGTAAAAGAATTTATTAATTATATAGCTAGGATATCAAAATAGTGTATTATTTCAAAACTGATTAATTGTGTGGTTACAAAGTGAGCGATATCTGTGAGATAAAGTGTAAGACTCATGTGGTAGAGATGGACTAGAAAACATCAATATTTTTATTCAAGTTCTGTTTAATTCCCTTTTTAACTTCAGTGTCACTGGGCCAAGTATTTCCTTTGATCATAAATATATTTTCCCAAGGATGCAATATTTCACTTGAAACAGAGCACAAATTATCTTTCAAAAATAATAAAAAAAACCCTATAGAGTCTTTTGGCAGAAAGTTTTAAAAGAATATACATATCTTACAGACAAATGTGTGCCACTTGGCTTCATTAAATAAAATTTCAGGAAGATTATTTAAAAGAAAAATATTCAAAATGCACACAGAGAATGCATAATACTGCCACCAAGCACATTCTGGTGGAACTGAACACGAGTTTTATTTAATTTTCAATCATATTTTAAAAAGTTACGACTTCTATGTTTTATCTTAGTTACTTCTCAGAAATGGACAAATACTAGATTTGACTGCAGGAACAATTTATCAGCTTTGATAATCCTCTGGGCAAATGTCTCAATCTCTGAAATGCAGATGAACTGACACCCATCTAATCTGAACTCTTGTACAGTATCACCTGAGTGGAAACTCAGTATTTTTGTACTATGACATAGGATTACAGCGTAATTAGGAATATTAGAAGATCTTTAATGGAATCAATTCCTGCTTAAAGAAGGGTCAGCCATGAAGTCAGACTACTCTTCTCAAGGTTAATCCATTTGGCTCTTGAAAAGTTCCAAGAATGGAGCCTGCAAAGCTTCACCAACAACCAGTTCCACTGCCTGGTTGCTTTTGAAGGGAAGAAGCTTTTCCTTATATCCAGACACAACTTCTTTTTTTTCAACTTAGGCCTGCTGTCAGTTGTCCTTCCACTACCATGGAGCCCGTCTCCACCTTCTTAATAACCTCCCCTTAGGGAGCTGTTTTACAAATCCCCAAACCCGACCATTGCCAGGCTGGACAAGCCCTGTTCCTGCACCCTGACCTCCAAGTGCAGGGGCCCAGCAGCCCTGGAGATAACATCAATCCTCACCCCCCCCACACCAACTTACCCTAATGCAGTTCACTGGCATCTTTCTTGCACCAGGAGACTCAACACTAGACATAATCTTCTAAATATGGCCTAGCAAGTGCTGAGTAGAGGGGGATAATCACTTTCCCAAGCTACTGGCTGTGTTCCTGTGATTACAGTCCAAGACAGTGTCCCTCTTTGCAGCCACAAACTACCGCTGGCTCACATTCAGTTTGCTGTCAAGCAAGACTCTCCCAATTTTAGAAGAATTGCTTGCTCAGTCACTGAGCTCACAGATTTTATATGTTCAATTGGGCTAATGCTGTATCATACACCTTGCCAGTCTTCAAGCTCACAGTGCAAAGAGTTGCTCCATTAAAAAAAATGTTATCTTTTTTTCTGTTTTGGTATGGCAAGTATCAACATCAGCTAGAGAATCTCAGTGGAAATTCCAGAGCTGACACACAGATAAGGAATTCAGTACATATTGGAGATAAATGATGCATTTGTATGCTGAATTGATTGAACTGATACTAACAGCTTTGGACTGCATTCCCTTTCCACTGGTGGACATAACAGAATCAGCACAGTCAAGACATAAAAAATGGCATTAGTTACAGTATGTTCTGTAACAATTCTTTTTTCAATTCTGGCTCTATCAGGCGATGTTCAAAAGAATGAGCCTTGTCATCCTGGAGCAAACACTGTTTGAGGTAGACATGTGCTTTCTCCACATGCAGTCAGGCCCTGGATCTATGCTCATCTGCAATTTCAAAATGTATCCTGATTTTGTATCCTACACTGGATGGCATACAGTGGTTTTGGAGCCAGACCATCCAACTGGGATTAATCTACAGATATAAATGTGAAAGGCATTATCAGACAGATTGTCAGTATCATGCAGAGAAAACTTTGAGAACTGTTCATTTTCTCCCATTACTCTTCCCTCTAAGTTTATGAATCTACTATTAAAAAAACCCCAGCCAACAATACTCTATAAAAATTGCAATACTGTCACATTTAATTCTTTAAAAGGCAGACTTGCTGGAAAGTCTTTGAATAAAACTTAAAATGATAGGAAGCATGACAGAAGACAAAATGTTGCCTGAAACCACACGTTAATTAAATATACCACTGGTGAAATGGAGACATTGTTAGTGTCTGTGGTCCTACAGTTAAATAAGATGAAAAGAATATATTTACATGAGGGTTGCATAGGGTAACAGAAATTTACAGTAATTTCATGAATATAAGCCGCACGTTTTTCATTGAAGAATCCAGCCTACCCCAGTAGTGCGGCTTATATTCAGGTGCTGCTTATCTATGGACAAATCCCAGTGAAATGCCAACCTGGAAGTGATAGCCGGCAGGGGAGGGCGCCTGGGGCTGCCTTTAAAGGCTTGGCTGGTCTATGAAAACTGTTGCAACTTGAGTACCTGACACCAAACCCCGCCCTGGTGCGATTCTGTTACTAATTTGTTACTTTTTTACACATGGAGCCTTGCTAAAAAAAAAAATTAAAAAAAAAAAAAAGTGCGGCTTATATTCAGGTGGGGCTTATATATGGCCAAATCCCATAGTCTACCCGGCTACCAGGACGTGCGGCTTATAATCAGGTGCAGCTTCTAATTGTGAAATTACTGTACCTGTAGGATCTTCAGAATATTTTTCTATTAGCAACCATCAAAATAAAACCCTGAAATGTTTTCCTCTTTCCTGAATAATGAATTTTTAACGTTTATAGCTGAAATTTGGCTGCTGTTACCTGTGTTATCCCACTTTATGTTAGGAGGTCTCCTTCTAATATTTTTTGGGTTGGGTTTAAAAACAACATTGCCACCTTTATCTTGATGGCTAATCTTCTGCTATCACCATGGTGTCCAACTGTCTGGGGACAGACAGTTATAATACTACAATATAAATAATATAAATAATACTGCAATATAATACAGACAGATAATACTGCAAGTAGCCACCTACCTGAGCTACTGCTGCGATGCTGTGTAAACTGTCATTTCTTTCCAAAGGTTCAACCTCCCAGTCTATCCATGGTTATTCTTTCCACTACCAATACATTAGCTCCCATTATTTTAGCTCTGTCAAATTCAGGGCAAGCTGGGAGTAGTCAATTCCTTCATGGAACAAATGCAGAAATTTTGGCTTATCTCCTTTTAAAAGACCTCAAATGAAATGTATGTCAGCTGTACAGCTACATTTTTAACCTGTTTCTTAAGGATGATGCCACCTCTGTTAATTATTACTCTTTGCCCTACATTTTGTATGCCAGAAGTAATTAAATTCAATAGGAGACTCTACTATTAAATAAATTTATAGAAGACTTATTGAAAATAAAATTTGCATCGTTCTCAAAAGTGTGATAAATCCATCTATCCAAGTTTGAGTACTTCATGAAATCAATTCCCTCACTAGCAGTTCTGTTCTGCACTATGGGTATAGCGCTACCATCGAGTAAAGCAAGTACCTGATACAGATTTTGGAACGGACAGACTGCCTCAAACAATTCTTTGAAGCTCATGGCAAACGAATCTAGATATTTTCAGGCAAGAATGGAGTAGGAGGGCTAGAGCACTGGAGGGTCTTATTGAAAAAGTAGCTTTATTTTTAAAAGGCAGGTGGAAACTGAAACTTTGGGCATCACTCCTGGTCATAGGAACATGCCAACCTTTCTACCACGTGTCCACATTGAATTTACTGTTCAGCCTGGCAGCGTGCCCTGAAATCCAGTTGATCATATGATGACCTAATTCAAGTTTCCCACGGATATTTTGGTAAAGTTTCATCTACTAAAAGTCCCATTAGGGAAGATAAGTGTTGCAGTGACCAGAAACGCACAGGTCCCAGGACAGGGCAACCATGGGTGTGTATACAGAGATTGGGGAACAAGAGGCTGGAAAGCAGCTCTGTGAAAAAGGATCCCTGGATTCCTGGTCGATGGAAAGTTAACCCTGAGTCAGCAGTGCCCTGGAGCCAGGAGGCACAGCCCTGTCCTGGGGGGCATCAGGCACAGCATCACAGCCAGGCAAGGGAGGGGATTGTCCTGCCCTGCTCTGAGCTGGGGCAGCCTCACCTTGCGTGCTGGGGGCAGTTCTGAGTGCCACAATAGAAGGAGGATAAAAACCTATTAGAGAGCTTCCAGGGGAAGGTAATGAAGATGGAGAAGAGTCTTGAGGGGGAGCCGTATGAGGAGGGGCTGAGGTTACTTGGTCTGTTCAGACTGGAGAAGAGTAAGAGGAGTTTTCTCAAAACGGGATGTGCAGGGTAAGGAATCAGTCTCTTCTCTATGGTGACCAGTGACAGAACCCAAGGGAATGGCCTGAACTTGTGTCAGGGGAGGTTTAGGTTGGATACCAGGAAAAGGTCCTTCACCCAGAGGGTGGTTGGGCACTGCAACAGGCTGCCCAGGGCAGTGGTCTCACCAGTGACAGAGTTCAGGTAGTGTTTGGTCAACACTCTCAGGCACATGGTGTGATTCTCAGAGTGCCCTGTGCAGAGACAGAAGTTCTTTGATGATCCTTGTGTGTCCCTTCCAACTCAGGGAATGAATATTAATAATTTCATGAAGTCTCTGCATAATGTTGTAACCTCATCAGGTAATCTTCCATATGATTGCATCATGATCGTCCTTTAATAACCATTAATATATGTCTAATACTTTTTATCCATGTTATGTGTTGGTAGGTCTATTTAACACTTGTAAAGAGCTTTAAGAGTCCTCAAAGAAAGGAGCAACAGAAAAACTTTAATTATTCTCTTCTACAAGTATAAATAGGTAAGGTTATCCTTGAGTCTGCAGTACAGCAGGACATGTAACCAGTGTACACAACCCATGCAGTAGGGAAGAGTATTGACTCACTTCTGAGAACTGAAGTGGTGCTTAGTACCTGCAGCTTGTGGTCAGGAGTTAAAAAACCAAACAAAAAAATATACCGACATACAGCTAATTCTTTATATTAAAACTTTTGTTCCCAAGAAAATAAAAAAACAGAGCTTGATCTCTTGAAGGTATTGAGTTTATAGAAGTATCCACTTTCAGAAGAGATCTACAGAAGGTCAGCAATTTTGTGGCAACAGAGCAGTTTAATCATCAAATAAGGATGCCGGTACACAAATTTCTGAAAATCTCAAACTTGATTTGTCTAAGTACAAAATCATTTGATTATTTAGATGCTAGCTGAGTAGAATTCCACTTTATGTGTATCATTTAGTCATTTGAACCACTACTAGGTGCCCTAACTGAACTAATTTCTTTCCCTATTCCCATGTTGTAATTACTTTGTGTAGCTTTCCTAAAAACACACTGTAATCTCTCCACAGCAGAAACTAATTTCTTAATGAGAACTGTAAAAATACTTGGAGTGCTGCAGAAATAACAAAATAACATGAATTCTTTTCCCAATTAGTTGCAATAATGTAGAAACTGCCCTAAGTAACAGTAAATCAATACCTGTGAGAAATATTAGTAATTAAACCAGTCTTTTTCAGCTTGACAATTCCAAATCTCAGAGGCTACATCACCAGGGTTATGCAACTTTTTTTGCCACATACCACTGTCATCTAAGCTGATGGGTGCTTGATTTATAAGCCTTTTTCTAAAAATACAAGACTAAATAAAGTTGTATGCAACTATCTATGTTCTGAGCAATTCACTCAGTACTACCTTTAAAAAAAAAAAGTATTTTACAACTCCTTAATCTGTGATCAGTTTGGCCCTTCTGCGAAAGAAATAGTAGATACCATAACTCCACAAGCTCTGCTACAAACTTATCTCAACTGTGTAACTAACTCATTTTTTACCTGGTCTTTTCCAGATTTTAAGTCAGGATGCGCCTCTAGGCTTTCCCTCAATTACACACTACTGTTCTCCCCTTCCTCTTCTATCATTCCCGCTTTCTCCACCCATTATATGTTCCAGTATGACACAAGTTTTTACTCGTGTATTGTGGAAAATAATACAGGCCCAGATGCTTCATGCAGGAAGATACATAAATAGAGAATTAGTGTATTTGAGATGGGTACAACTGCTTCACCTGCAGGAGCCAGTGTCTGGAATCTGTGCCATCCACTCTTCTGTGTGGAAAGCAATGAATGAGTTAAAATGAACAATGAATTATTTTACACAGAAACCACCAGGAATGCATATTCCTACTGGTTTGTCTTTTTGGCTACATTTGCCTTTTGAGAATACCAGTTGGGGAAATTGTTTAGAGCTCAGACACAGTGAACAATAAAACTGCTCTAAACTAAACTGCTAGAAAGTCAGTGTGTAGATGGAACATGTTACAGCTGTGTCAAGAAAAAGCTGTGTAGCTCAGCAAAACAGAAACTTAGGAGGGTTCCGGAGCCGAAATCTAGTAGATGTTTGGAATATAAAGGAAGTTCAATCCTTGAGAAACGGACAACTTCAAAGATCAAGGCACTGATTCTTCATAGCTATTCCTTTTCAGAAAGGGAAACACTGACCTTTCTGATAAAGACTTTGCATTAGTATCACACTGCCACAAAAATCCTTCCAACAGACGAAGTGAGACCTAGTAGCATTGTAACTGCAACTGGAATAATTCAGAGATTCAGATTTAGAAAATCTTTAGTTAACAACAGATTTACAGAAAAAAAACCAAAACAAAAAAAACCAGCAAATAAGTCCAACACTATAGCTCATGTATATGCCATCCAGCTTGCTTATCCTCCCTCTCTCTGTCCCCAAAGAGCAAAAACTCTTAAAATGCCTTCTGAAGGCTGTCTGCCTGCTATCCTCACTGCCCACCTACCGTAGGGAGCAGCTCCTCCCACCTGCACATAAAAGCCAAGTGCATGCTACCAGCAGCAGATCAGAGCACTTTCTCAGTCCTCCACTGTTTGAGCCAGTGATCTTCTCTCCCTGGATCTTGTGTACTCAAGGTAAGATTACTGCTACTTCAGGTTTCTGTTCTAACCAGCTGTTGTGAGGAAGTCTTAATGTGAACACTAGCACTGCCTTGCTGGGTGGTGCTGGCTCCCCCCCGCCTTTTTTTTTTTTTTTTTTTTTTCAGATGTAGTGTCATCTGACATTTAAGTTAGTAACAGTCTGTTGTTTTAGCAGTGAAATAAAAACAGATCTTGCTGGGAAACATTATGGCTGGGAAAAGGTCTTCTCTCCCTTTCTGACTGATTTTGAAGAGATTAGTATACCCAGACCAATTATAACGATTTATTATCCCTCGTAATAGTCTCCTTCTCAGTCCAGTCAAAGTTATGGAAAAAAATTCACTGTCAAGCTTCCTTAAATTCTGTTTTAGGAAAAAAAAATGCTTAGTATTAATTTAAGGAAGGAACTGGGTTTTATTGCAAATATCATTTACTAGCCAGATTGAGAAAATCTTGGGACTGAAGTGCATCTTCACAGGTTTCATTGACTTTAATAAAAGTGTGATAGAACTTAAGCCCTCACAGAAGCACAGTAATAAGACTGATGGAATACATTATCTTGTACCAAATATGCTTAAAGTAGATATTTTACAAGCAGAGTTCTGTTTCTTGGAACAACAGACCTTGTGTCTCTATGAAACTTTTAGATCAGCTTGTTTATATTTTATCTGCAGTTTTCCTACATATGCATTTCTAGCATTAGAGGGAGGAATAGTTAAATGCCACAGAGACAGCTACTGAGCAATTAAAACATTTAAAAGTGGTTTCAAAACTATATTTGCATTCCCATCTATGCATCTGTCCACCCTCACAGAGATGAATCTATTAGTGACCAGTAGCAGTTTTTCACGTTGTGTGTGTCAGTGCACTTTTAACACACAGTCACCTGTTTAAAGACATTCCATCACAGAAATCCTAATCCTACAATGCCTCTCTACACTGCTCAGAGAGGAGGGAAAGCATGAGCTACCAAAAGCAAGCAGTTAACACTGTCTGTAAACACATAATCCATTCTTCAGTTAAATAGTGATATTTTCTTCTTAATGTCTAATTCTCTTTCTAAACTGAGTCTTTTTTGGTCTTTCACAAATAGAAAGTCTTCTCTAGAAAATAATTATGTCCATATATAACTGTATTCACATTAGTTGCAATATTTTAAGCTATAGCACTGTATAAGAGGAGAACTCTGCTCCAAGTACCCTTTTCTGCAGACTGTAGCTAAGATTTTTTCTGATTTTGTATGTTATCTATTCTAACTAGTGGGGAAAGAAAAACATTGCCTTCAGCTATTTGCCTGCAAGATTACATAAGTATCTTTAAAAAAAACCCCAAACAACAAAACTATTCAAAAAACAAAATACAGTGCTTTCTATAGCAAACTTACAGTAAAACTATTTTTGCATCCAGAAAATTAATATAGATTGTGCACAGAAGACAGGAAGAGAGACCAATGGTTTTCCTCATAACTGGCATTAACTCTGAGCTACAAAATTTTATTTCTTAGTTAACATCTAATTTTCACAGCAAACCTCTCCTTTCCAAAAAACACAGATATGTGATTTTAAGTTCAATGCATACAGAATTTAAGTCTACAGTATGGAAGTAAAGCCTTATTTGTTCACACATAATTTTACTCTGTCAGATAAATCAAAATTTTTATAGAGCAAATTTCATGGAGAAAAAAAAAAATATGCATTTGCCACAGGAAATGTATATAGAGAAAAATACCTTTTATTAAAGCCTGCTGTGAAATGTAATGTTTTGGCATTTGAAAAATGGATTGCAGGACATATTGAGAAAACTCTATTCAAAGGAATGCATCTAATTTAGATCAGAATCTCCTCTGAGCAACTTCTCTCTTGGGCTGAGTAGATAATTCAGCTTAGCATCACTTTGCAGCAGGGGATGAAAGGAAACTGTATCCAGCAAGTCTCCAAGAGAACTCAAATATCTAGGAATGCATTTATTAGCTTCTGTGCTCATCTGAAACTCCTTTTTATAAGATCAAAGCACACTGATATGAAAATAAAAATACTGCAATTTTAAAGTAATGCTACAACCTGAATTAAAGGGGAAAAAAAAGGGAATCACTTGGGAGAGAGAGCAAGGAATTCAGTTTTCTTGAGTAATTATCATAACATTTAAAAATAATAAAGTTAATTTTTTCAGCCACTGATCAGTTAAGTGTTATGCAGGGATGCTAAGCCACTTGTCCTGGCAGTTATGCTTAGGCTTTTTAGGTGTTTATTTAGGCCAGTAATATCTACTTAAACCACTAGTGTAACTCCCAGTACTGTCTAAAGTGCTAGACTAGATACATAGAAACAGAGGATAAACATATCACTGTCTGCTTATCTGTGCATAGCTCTGCCACTACCACTGCTTAGGAGAACTTCTTACCTTCAGGAATTTATTTTCACACCTCTCTGTAGGGAGAGATTATATTTTCCTCTGGCCATGCTGTCACTAAATATATGAAATATTTTACTCAGGGTCACAGTGAAAATTAATGGTAAAGTGTCAGATTCAGCTCCTCTGGTTTCCAGGCCAGCACTAATCCCACACTTCATTCTGTATTCAGCCTTATGAAATCCACCCCTTTGTAGCGGCTCTGCCTTTGCATGACTCTTTAGGGCTGAGCAGCAGGGAGAACTCCAGTGACAAATCTTGAGAGAGGTAATTTACTCCTAACACTTTCAAACTTCCTGTGAAACCCTTCACAAACCCCTTAACAGGATTTACAAATAAATCATTATTGGAGGGTGCAAATAAACAATAAAAACAAGCAAATGCTCATCTCTTTCTTACACTCTGTGACAGGCTGAGGAAGCACAGATCCATTGCCATGGACCAGAAATGATGGGCAACATCTGACTATAAAAATTCAGTCTTGGTAACTCAGCAGCAGTAAAGAGCTCAAAGAGCTCATAGGGCTTTTAAGCAAAATCATTGAAAGGATCTCGTAGGGGACATTAATATTAGTTTTCCTTTCTTTTCTACATTCACTATCATGTGCCACTTCTGTAAACATACATGATAAAATGTCATACCCATTAAATACCAAACAAGCAAGCAAGTAGACAAACAAAAACAAAGCCCCACCACCAGCTTTGTCCCATCCCTCTAGTTCTTAGTGTTGAGCTAATTTATGAAGGTACACATTCATAATTCCTACTGTGGCCTTGCAAATAGTGCATTTCAAAAAAACCCTCAAAACCAACAAAACAAAACCAAAACCAAATTTTAAAAAAAAACAAAAACAAAAACCAACAAAATAAAAAATACCTCACTCTACACATTCCAGTGCTCAATTTCCACTGTTATTACCCTAGCAATGGAGACCTTTTCTCTTAAAAGCTGCTGCTAAGAATGCATTGTTCATGGATAAAGTAGCGGACATGAGTGGACATGGAGGACTAGAAAAGGAACCATTAATGGTCATCTCACTATCTGCCACAGAAAAAAATTTTTATATGTCTGTGAGCACATTTGCATGGCAGAATTTTCCGCCCACTTATTCCATATCTTGCTATGTATCTCAGGAGATGTTAGGTTAAGTTTTATCTCTTAAGCTAAAATATATCCATATGCTTTCCCTTTCTTCTTTTGCTATCCAGTTATTGTAGGCTGTGGCTTCTTTCTTTCTACAGGCAGATAATTTTTAATTTTCACTATTGTCATATTTCTAAAAGAGCAATGGTTCAAGGGAGGTAATGTAGTGAGGAACAAGACAAGACAAAAACATTACAGATAGTTTGTTCTGCCTGTTAAAAAATCAGCAAACAGCTGTACTTAAGTGTACAAAAGTTCCTTAATTTTGCCACTTACACTTTCTGGAGTTTTATGCAATTATTGTTGCCTTTTTTTGTGGCTTTCACTCTGCAAACAGAAATTCCAGTAAAAGTTGTGCATCTATATATGTTCAAAAAGAGAATGATGAGTCCTGGTTCTGAAGCCTGTTGTTGGCCTTGAGCAATAACTGCCTTTTCTCTGTAGTCACCAGTAAACAATTATGCTTGCTTTCCCCGCACTCCTGAAATGTTGGATGTTTTCGTGTAATTGTCTTGATGTGTAATGAATTTCTTGTCTCATAATTGCACTGTGGGGAATTAATACCACTATGAAGTCTTGAGACATCTTTAGGTGATTGAAACTTAATGCAAGTCCATATTTTATAGCAAAAGTAAGCTTAATATAAGTTTATTGCTTATGAATGGCAGGTGAAATTGTTGAGGGGTGACATTAAATGGACCCTTTTTGAAAGGGAGTGAGAAACAGTGTCCTCTCTTGGTCATAGAAAACACGTAAAGCAGCCCTGTGAGAGTGTTTATCAGTTCCCTCTGCTGGCTACAAAGCCCAGGCCAGATGAGCAGCTGTGTTTGCAGAGGCGAAGGTCTGAAGTTCTATTCCCAGTGCTGTGAGCCTGTGGTGAACTGATGACTCTGGTGTCTGTGCATGTCTGTGGACATCATTCTTTATGGGGTCTCATCAACAACCACACTGAGTTCAACATGAGGGCACTCAAAAATAATATGGACTTCCTGGTAGGTAAGAAACTTCCCACTTTGGATTGGAGAAGCATGCTAGCAGCTATACCATTCATAATTCTACACAGCTAGGGCATCCTTCTGTTCTGCATCACATGCATACCTTGCTTTTTCCACGTCTTCAAGACAAATGTGTGTGTGTGCTCATTACACTCATTTTAGAGACATCTGGGCAGTTAGCGCAAATATTCTTGGCAATCCTGAAGTGTAACACTTCAAAATGTCAGCTTCTGAGAACTCCACATTTGCAAGTAAGAAGTAAATGGTACCAAAAAGAACCCTCCAACCTTAAAAAAAAACCAACAAAACAAAAAACAGACAACTCAGCCAAAGTAACAAAAACCCTACCACAAAACAAAATAGAAAAAGAACCTAAGTACTTCTTTTCCATTCCTGTAGGAAAAGGCCTATATAACCTGTTTACACAACTGGAGAAAGAAACAGGTCATAGAATTTATGCAGTCACTTTGAAATGAAGTTGAGATGAAAAAAAGAAGTACTGTAAACTTAAGAAAGACATTTTGTTTTTTAAAAATATCCACAGCACTAAAAATCACAAACTCCTGGATCAGCTATGCCAGTTTACTTCTGCTCCTTGGAATCTGTCATGGCAACATATAGGATACATTAAAGCTATCCTATTAAAGGGAGAATGAATAAAACTAATAGCTTGACATAGTACATATCAAAGGTATATTAAAAGCCAGAACTTTGAAACATCTGCAGCATATGTTTCCTGCTAACTAAAAAAGCAACCACTGTTTCCAGACCAACTTACTGCTGAATTCTTCACTCTGAAAGGAAAAGACAGTAGCACACGGTGGATTTGCATAGGGAACTCCAACCAAATCATTTGACCATTTTTGCAACAAAAAACTCTGGAGAGTAAAACAAGTTTCTAACAAAACCCACTCTTATTACATGAAGCAAGAACACATGTATGTAATACATATTTTCTGGAATGGAATTGCTTACTTTGCCTCTCACTCAACCTAGTTTTCAAAGGGACAAAATGGAAGGTGGCACAGCCCCAGGGACACACAAACCAAAAATAATCAATTTACCAGTAAAGAAATCTAGCAGTTAAGTCTGCTTATGCCAGCACATAACTCACCTCTGTTCTGCCCTTCCATTCTTCCCACCATGCAGGAATTCCAGTGAATACACAGTATCAGAACAAGAGTCTTTCTATTTCTTGGAGACCAGAAATTCTCTTTCAGCTTGCCTTAAAGAAAAACAGCAACAACAACAACGAAAAAGGTTCAGATATTTCTTAGTATTACTTTTTAAATGAAATAGGTGATCTTAGTTGAACTCTCAATTGACGGATATTAATGTAAGACACACAACTGGGACCCTTGTTGGCAAATCTCAGCAAAAAGTCATGAGGTAGTTGCTTTAGGTCAAAGCTGAGCAATAAAAGCATGCATGTGAAGAAAGTTTATGTTGATAAACTTAGATTGATAGATCTGCCACCTGCAGAAAAAGTAGATAAGCAAAGAGCAGTTAAGGAAGCATATCTCACAAGCACTTCCATTCGCACAAAACATATTTTAGAAAATGAAGGGAGAAAAAAGACAGCATTCAGTACTTATTTCCTTTCAGTCAGTGGCTTGAATTGAATTTACCATAGTAGCACGTCACATTGTTTGCTGCAGAAAAATGCAAAGCTTAGGCCTTTAGCAGTAAGTCTCTTGTGCTTAACTGATTCCAAAAATGTCAGTGCTTGTCAAAGTGTTTTTGAAATAAAACCAAAACCATGTTAATAAAATGAACTTTCCAAGACAATGCTGGCCAAAACTGATTCTTAGATTTCTTTTCAGTAATAAACTGCCTCTGTGGTTGCTGAGTTGATAGGGAGAA
Organism: Sialia sialis; assembly: GCA_009812075.1. NCBI lineage: Eukaryota > Metazoa > Chordata > Aves > Passeriformes > Turdidae > Sialia > Sialia sialis. The sequence goes on along the minus strand of VRYO01001681.1, from coordinate 4,298,087 downwards.
TGATTTAAAGGATCAAAGCCAAGTCCTGCTTAACTCAGGGTAAAAAAGAAAAAAGAACACTGAAACAGTACACAAGATCTACTGTGAATGGACAGACTTTATGCTTTCAAAAATGGCTGTAATCATTATTAGGCTCTTACTGAAGATATTTCAGGACTGCAGTATTCATTGTGGGTACACCTTGTGATATGCTGCTGTAGGCTACTAGACAAGCCTCAGTACTTCAATATGTAATTACAGGCTGAATGTTATTTCAGAAGAGCTACCCTGGCTATTTATTAAGTAGTAATTGCATAAGTGAATTAACAACAGGAAGGATTCTGTCCCATCTTATCCCAGCTTTATAGATGAACAGCTCAAAAAATAGGCTGCAGTGAAGGCTGAAGGTGCTTATGATGAACTGAGTTCCTGCTGCGTGCAAAGCCAGGTAGTGAAAGCTCCAGACTGCTCTGCTGTAAGTTTCTGGAGGTACAGATGCAGCAGTAGTTGCTGTCTGCCACGAAAAAAAGTGGTGCCATAGTTGGACATTCTGTGTCTGCTCTGGGAATTCCTGCTCTCCTCCAGTTCAGCCATCCTACCTAAATTCTGGATGTCTATGCAGTACAGTCCAGGCTGCCACTGCAAGGAAGTTTTTTTTTTAGTTTTTATGCTTAGGAACTCTGACAATTATTATCTTTTGGATATCTGAGAATAACTTATTACATTAGGAATCATGGAAGACAATTTCAGGATTGTTCCCTGAGCATACATAACTAGTCTCAGCTAAAAACATTGTTCATACAGAAAATGGTATGTTTAGCATTCAGTTGTCATACTTGATTAAAGAGTAATTTACAGGAGTATTTTTTTATGCACTGATACAGAATTATCAGATGGCTTTTAAATTGTAGTTTAAAGGAAATTCATTTGTCTCAAGTGTGTTTTGTAATGTCGCCTTCATTCCATTTTGATTTTAGATTGCTCTTAAGAAGCTAGCTGCAAATACTCAGTGTCTAAAATCCAAGTGGTGGTGGTTAGTTCTGGCATGTGATCTTCTGAAATATTTCTATTCCACATTCTGGACAAGATAGCTCTTTGCCTCAAATTTCAAGCACAAAAACTACCTTTCACTGAGTTCAGAATTCACTTACAATGAATATTTTATATTATTCTTTGAAATACCCTATTTTCAACATCACATCTCACTTCTATGCTAAATATGGTCAGGAGCTCAATAAAAAAGGACTGATATGCAAAATAAATTCAATTTGTGACTGCTCAGAGGCATTTTCTGTGCTACATGTGCTTTGAACTTTCTACTAACTGCTTATCTCATGAAAATAAGTATTTTAACAATAAGTAATCAGAAACTGATTATATTTTTAATGCTCCACTTGTCAAGCATGTTCCAAGAGCTGCAATTTTAGCTTGATGGACATTCACAACATACACACAGCCCTACCCTCAAAGCAATGACCACAGCTGAGACCAAGAGCTGCTCCTGCAATACCCCCAGACCTGAAGGAGACTGAGAAACTAACATGGCACTTTCTGGGAGCACTCAGCATGACAGACCTCAGCTTGGGCTGCAGCAACTCTTCCTTCCTAGCTTCTCCTTCTCTGCCACCAGACATGATGAGGAGAAATATTTTTGCTCACTCAACTGCTTATAAATTTAGAGAGCTTCAGGAAAGCATGAAATGTTGCATCTAATGCCCAAAAGCCATCAAGATAGCAGGAGTTTGTGTCTGCATTCTGTACATTCTGTATTCTTTGTCCCATTCTTTATTCTTTTGCCCACTGATCGTGGGCATCCTTCCCAAGCCTTGTTAACCTCACCCCAGGTGTAAGATGACAGAAGCATATGAAGACCTAAACCTTAACATCAAGGCCTAAATCTTAGCATGGCAATTCTAACAAGAAGCAATTAGATTTTCTATCCCCTGGCCGTCACTGAGAGCTTGCTTGCAAGCTGCTCTGTTTTGTGGATTAATTCTCCCTTCTTGTTGATTAGGCTTGAAAATATCCAAAGATTAAACATTTAAGAACATCCTTTCTTAAGAAAATTTTACATATCCCACGCTTTGCAACAAGCGACAACTGAGTCCATTCTAAAATAAAACCAAACCACAGGGCACACTGAGGGCTCCACCCTGCTCCACGGCCGTTACCTACCGGTAACATGGTCCTGAGGAAAGCTGCCATGGCCCAGCAGTGCGGTAACATCTCACCCTCACCGGGCCATGGTGACAGCTCACCCTCACCAGGCTGTGGACATCTCTCCCTCATCGAGCTGTGAGGGCCGGGCCAGCCCAAGCACGGCCCTGGCTTGAGGCCCCTGTCAGTCAGGCTGGGCCCCCTCACCCTGGAGCACCTCTCACCTCCTGTGGTGGTTGTGCTTCCCTCACGCTCCCACGTCAGCGCCATTCCTGCACAGGGGCTGTGCACAGAGAAAACTCACTCCCAACCTGCGCGTCCTATTCCCCAAGGAGAGGCAAGTGTTGAGGAGAGCAGAATCTCCCCACAGCCCAGTCAGCTGTGCGGCATTTATGGAAACACAAATGCATTTGAGGTTTCTTGGGTTTCAGAGATGCAGCCCTGGGGCTTCACTTCTGCGTGCCAACCCTCGGTGCCCCTTGGAGAAGGATCTGGGCAGCATTAGCTCGCAGAGATGCTGGCGGTGCTAGGAGGCCAAAAATGAAGGGGGCTGGGAGGGAGGGGGGTCTCCACTCTCAGCTGGAAAGAAGAAAATGCCACATCATGTGAGGGAAGGCTGCTCTGAAAGAGAAGGAAGGCTGCTCCAGCACACACTGCAGGAGGTTCAGGACCTTTCAGATTTTCCACATCTGGAGGCAAAACTGAAGTCACTAAGAAAAAAAAAAAAGAAAATAAAAAAGGAAAAAAAAAATAAGGTCCTGCTGTATATGGGTATCTAGTATAAGAGTAACTAGTCCTGTAAAATTAAAATTCTAAACCCTCAGAACTCCCCGCAAAAATACCAAACTCTTGGGTGGGATGTGAAGAAAGAAATATCATGTGAGGAAAGAAAATGATAAACCTACTGTAGTCAACAGGCAGGGAGTTCAGAAGGCAAACAGCTGAATGGAATAGCTTCATCATTTCTTTACAATGTATTCTCCTGGCCCTCCTTTGTTCAGCAGAAAGGTTTTTAACGCTGAGTTCTTTTGATCTGTATGTTACATCCCCTAGCGTGGTGAAGCCCTGACTCATGATCAAGGGTTTGAGACAAACAAAAGCAGCAGCTCCTGAACTTGAAGGCTTGTAAATTGTACACAGAGCAAAGCTGACTCCTGGACTCTTGCGCCAGTCACTTTAACACAGTTCTGTTTACACAGATGATTGGTGTGTCTGGAAAGACACTGCTACAAATGCTTCACCTCCCTTTCCTGGCTTCAGAAGCATCCAAGAACCTCACACACAGCAGGTTAATAAATTTATCCTTCCAAGCAACATTACTCTCGTTTTAGAGGAAATTGAGGCACACAGAAAGTTGCTGGTGTAGCATTTCAAGATGTTGCTCCTGGCCAGATTCTCAAGTGTCTTCCTATAATGATCGGAGCTACATTGAGAGTTTGATTCCCATCTGGGCACCTCAGTGAGAAACAGATTTTCACGAGTGATCAGCACCCGGTAGCTCTCACAATGACACTTGCAGACAGATTTTCTAAGAAGTTCCTTTGATCATCTGGCCACTGCCTCAATGGAGGCAGAGAGCTTATGAAAAATCTGATCTCATTTGTGGGTGCTGAGTGCTTCTCAAAATTCTTGCTTAAGTGACCTGGCCAAGGATGCAGACTAAAATCTGAGCAGAACCACTTTGCCTAATCCCTAGGCCAGTGATTTAACCACAAGCGTATTCTTCCATTTTCAGCAGAGAAAGAATAGACACTAGTTGGGGCAGCAATCAAAATGCCAATAGTCGTCAGCATCCATGCCTGCCAAGAAAAATGCCTGGATACTTGTGGGCAAACCAGACAGCCACATTTTGGTACTTTCCTGAGAAAGAATTATTTCTAGTAGCAGTGCCAGAGTCTGGCAACCTGGTTTATGCTCTTTCCAGATGTACCTCTTTGTTTCTGGGCTAAAACTTTTGTGAACATGCCCCCAAAGTAGTCACATTCTAGAAAAAGCAGCAGCTATCCAAACACTGTCCTGTCTCCATTATTCTTAGAGAGACAGGCACGCTTGGGCAAGACAACACTATCTTGTGTAACAACTAAGAAGCAGTGATCGTGTCAGTGAAGATTCTTGTTTTCATTGAATATTTCATTCATTTTTGAACATAAGCAACCACTTAGCTGCAGTTGTGCTAGATGCAGAGGAGGAAACACATGCTATTCTTGGCCAGACTTTACCTCTGTGGGAAGCAGCAGCCTCCTTAAAGCAGCCTCTGTGCACTGTATGATTTAGCTACATCTATGATTGTCCTGAACCTCAATAAGGACTTGAGTATCTGAAAGTGTAAATGTGTGCAAAATCCCCAACCTCCAGCCTGAATCCTCTATTTTATTCTCTCTTTGTGTGGGGTCCATTTGCAAATGATTTTTTTAAACCATGAGCTAAAGACTAACTTAAAAATTTTTCTTCAAATTGACTATATTCATTCAGCTGCCAGTTGAGATGCTGCTCTATGTGTCATTCAGCAGCAGCTTGTTGGACTGTCTATCACAGGACTTCATGTCAGAATCCAGCTTTCATTAAATGCTCTCTGTCTCACCTCTGTCCCCAGCTTTCAGATCACCTCCCAAGTAAGTATCTGACCAGTCTGGCAATATGGACATAAGGCACCCTGTCACTCAGATGCTTTAAGGGAGCACAGATATTCGCATGGTAACTATTGAATGAAAACGTTTACAGAAAAATAGTTTTGTAAAACAGCTCAGACTAAGCTGTTGCTGAACGTTGAGCTCAAGCTTCAGGCTGTGTAAGCCAAAAAACACAGCTGTATCTTTTCTAGCTGCAGCTAAAACCAGTAAAGTGTACTGGAAAAACCTTTTGGGGATGGGGGTGGAGGCGGGGAGGGAGATACTTTCCTAACAGAGGATTACATCTAGAAGCAAGTGTGAACATTTTTCTGCTCTGCTGGTTCTATACCTGCAATAGCACACAACATAAGTGATGATTGTGGTTTGCAATTTGATTGTTGAATGGCTGCTTTCACTTGATTCTGACATCTGCTGCAGTAATTATTGTGACATCCCTTGTCAGAAGCTGGACTTCAGTGCCCTGCCCCAGTCTAATAATACAGCCTCAGCTTTACAAACAGAAAAAGTAAGGCAGGAAGGGATGAGCTCATGAAACACATTTATGCAGGCAGTTAACTGCACATGCTTTGATGTACATTGTGACCTTAAATGTTGGAGGGAATATCACTGGAGGAACATGGTTTCTGATTAGTTGTACTGTGGGCTTTATGGTTTTGTTAGTAAATTCATCGCTACAACTTTTAATTTCTTCCATCTTGCAGATTTTTGTTTATTTTAAATTCTTTTTTCCTGTTCAAGAGAAAAAAATCTGGGGTCAACTGAGGGCCCAGGTCAAGAAGTCTATTTTGGGTCTCACCTCCTGTAAACTCAAAATCTAGCAATAATTCAAAGAAATGTCTTAGTTCAGAGAGCAGTGAGATAATCAGGACACAGCTTGCTTGTAAAGGATGGGGAGATGTAACACTGGATCAGAGGTACCAGAAAGGACTCGTGAAAAAGGCTGGCAGGTTTGATAGTCCCGCCTGATGTGCCTGTGGAGCAAGAGCAAACAGTAATTCCAGTGGTGACAGGAAGGATGCTGACAGTAAGCAAGTTTGATATGCAGAAGATAGACCCTTCTGTGCAATTAGCTTACTCTGGAGTCCAGGTCTTAGGAGAGTTCCTTTGCTTTTCAAGTATATATATCAGCAATGACTTTTTCTCTGGATCTTAAATGTAATTTGTGGCTTATGTCTTTTGTATTAATGAGGTAGCACAGAGACTTAAAGGTAGGATAATCAATTCCAGATAATCAGTCTCATTATGAGGTGCTGTTATTCTGGGAAGTCTGTGTTTCTGTCAAAATTTGTCAAGAAATGCACTCCAAGAATTGGGAGACATTTCCTTTTACTACTGATGTTTGCATTTCCACTAGGAATCTGTAGTTTTGAATTTACATATTCTGAGAAAACGTTTTGCTTAGAAATTCCTGCTTATTCCTTTGGGAAATAATTGGAAGTACTTATTAAATATAATTACTTAGAATTGCGAGAAAATCCACTGTCAGGAGAGAACAGTCAGCATTTCCCAAATCATTCTTCTCTCCGTGCCCATGCAAACGATCACTTGAAATCACTGCCTGACACAGGTCTTGTAAGACCCAAGTCCCATTTTTAACACAGACAAGCATTAGAGAAAACTGTACTTCAGGAAACTACACAAGGCAGGCTCCCTAACCTGAGTAGTTTTCCAGCCTTTACAGATTCACCCATGACAAAGCAAAATAGCCTCCTGACTGTATTTACACAGCTAAATAAATAACTTCTTAAGTGTTAAATGTCATTGTGAAAGTAAAAAGTTGAAATGTGCTGTATATCATCTCTACAAAATCAGAAGTAGTTATATTATAAATAAACAGAGTTTGCTTGGTATTAGGGACATAGGAAATTCCATTCAAGAACAGACAAATGGCACATCTTGTCTGGTATCCTGCATCTGGCACAGGACTATAACAGATGTTTAAAATACTTGGCTCCCTGGATCCCACAGTCTCTCCTGTTCCACCTGCCACCAACATTATAAATCACAGTTTTCCTAACCTCTAGTGAAAGTCCCTTCTCTGCTCACTTGCATAACGTGGGAGGTGGAAGCAAGTGCCAAGGGAATATATATTTTCCTCGTGTAATACTTATTGCACTGTTTGGTACTGAGCTTGCCCAAACTATGGTTCTGACTGGTGCAGAACATGTAAGGCATTGCTGCCTGTGTTGCCCACATAGCCAAACAAAGCAGCTCGTAGGTGAGAATTGTGTTCGGCTCCAGAGAAAGTGGGTAGCAAACCCCTTCTCACCCTTGTTTGCACACAGGAGGCCAGCACAGCTACTGCTGGCCTTTACTCATCAGCTGCCCTCTTTCTATCAAGGCACTGCCTCCTAATTGCACCCTGCTGCTCAATGACATTTAAATCCTGGTGTTGCTTTCTTAGTAACTTTGAGTTTAATGCATGATGACTGAAAATTAAATGAGTCTATTGTCTATCAAGCAGAGTTCACTTTTGTCCTTATATCAGCAGAGTTCACTTTTGTCCTTATTCCAGAGGCTATCAAAACATGGTTCTTCTACTCAGTGGGCTACTTAATGTAGATTCCCCACTTTAGGTGACTGGTGCTTTTATGCATTGTCATCAGTATGACATACCTGTATCCAACAAAACTGACTGTGACATTCTCCCTTACTAGAAATGTTGCTTTTCACAGACGATCTCCTTCATAAACAACATTAAATTCAATGGTGTAGTTGGTTAAAGGCTCTAAAAAAGACAAATGAAAAATCAAAACATTCCCATTTGATAAGGTAAAAATTTTAAAACCCCATTTATTAACTGCATTAAAGCCTCTCTGTATTTCCCTGTGCAATACGATACTATTTTAAAAAGGCTAAAGAGAACTTACGACCATAGGTAAAGCAACCAGCTAGGCAAAAAATACCCCAAAAAATTGTATTTGAAGGGAAAAAAAATTGTGCCACTTCAATTTGAGCATATTGTCTCTGCAGTTGCTTAACACAGCTTTTAGAGACTGACCTAATAAATCTTTACATATTAATAAGGGAAAACTGAATCCTGATGGTGTGCGAGGGCTGTTGGATACAGTTTTATATGTCAGTTTTCTCCATGCTCAAGGATTTTCTAATTTTGGTTCCATCCTACTGAATACAACTTTCAGTGTCAAAGGTCTGAATCCAGAGCCGACCTTTGATCAAGTTATCCCAAACTTTATATTCACAAAGGACAATGCTTGGCCACATCAATCTGCTTGAAAGAGTGGACATATTAAAGCTGCTACAGTACCTAGAATTTTGCATCCTTTAACATTTTCCAAATTGATATTACATTCAATGAGGCTCAGTATTAACTGGAGCCCTGTGACTTTCTGTGACTTCTTTCCTGTTTCACAAGAGCAATGGCTTTCAGAATATTCATCTTATTCCAATCAGGAACAGTCGTAGAGGTTTTTCAAGGCAGACAAATGAGTCAGCCACTTGTTCCAAGTAAGTGGAAATGGTGTTCCAAGTTTCCTAGACAGCTTTAAAAACTACATACAGCAATTCAGCTGCTTAATCTATTACATTCTACATCTCCCTTTCAAGAGGACACAAAATCGCATGCTTTTTATTCCAGATATAGGTTGTTTTGTCCACAGCAGTCCACAGCCACCTCATTTTGTCTCTGTTATTAACATACATGCTTCTGCCATGCCCAAGAACACAAATAGCACTCTTCAGGAAACTGCTGAAGTTCCCAGACTGCCATGGATATCCTAAAGAATAGTGAACCAAATTTCCCAATGTCTGTGATTGCATTTGCCTGTTTATTTAATGAGGATGTTAATATTTTGTTTTCTGAGGAGAAATGTAAACTTCAATTAATATATCCATTACAAAAAGGGCATTAATTACAACTTTAACTGTGCAGTAAAACAGAACATCTGCATGAAGAAATAATTATAAGGAGATATATAAAACTATAAAAATAACTTCTTTACTGCAAACCTTGCCCTAACAAGAAACATAACTCCTTCCTCCCTCAAGAAATCTGAATACACTGACTCATGTCTTTGTTTAAGTGTCATGGTAAATTTGTTCTTTTATAACATGTAGTAGTTTAGCTTTGAACTTCTGAGTTTTGGAAAAGGCAGAGCGGAAAAATGTTTTCATGGGAGAGGAGTGCACATTCCAGAGCTGTCGACTGTTACTCGTTTATGAGGCAGGGGAAAAACTACTTTGGTTTTAGGCTTTGGTTGATGCAATTTGTTGTCTGGTATTTTGTGATAAATCACAGTTTACACTGTACACGGAAGTATTTCAATTTTCTCTCTCATCTTTCCAGCTTTTGCTTTTTCAAAATTCTGACCAAGCTTGAAACTGACTGCTGTTGAGGAGAGAAAAATTAGTTGTGTACAACTAGAAATAATGACCCTTTGTAATATACAAAGTAATCGAGTGAGAAAATAACACATAGTTTTCTGTGAATTATATTGCTGCACCAAAGCATACTGGAGGAATGCAGATGATATTGCTCATAAAAACAGAACAAACCAAAATGTGGGCCCTTCGTGGTGCCTTTGTAACCCAAGTTTAACAGTTTTAAGCACAATTTTCCTGGGCTGTTTTGTGTTTATTTCATGTATTGATATCTGATTATATCAGAAATATGGAAATATTAAAAAAATAAAATAATCTCAGTAGCTTATTTATTCAAGTAAAGTAAAAAATATCACTTTGCTTTCCTCCCTTTTTGAAGGCTATTAACATTCATTCTTTCTTCATTCGCTTTCTAGAAAAGAAAATGCAGATTGTCAGAATCCTTCAAGTTTGATACTCAGCACTGTTATGATCTGTTCATTACTGGATGTGGAGTCTGGATATCAGAATTGGTATAGTGAAGTACTCTCCTATTAAACTGAGGTAATTTTCTGACATAATTAATGAAAAAGTCTAATGCTGAAACTACGCAACTAACACGTCTTTCAAAGTTTCATTTCCTAAGAAAAATTATCACCATCAAAAAGGATCTATCTTGTCAAAAATCTTCAGAGGCAAAAGGTAGAAACTACATGCTAACTTCTAGCCAGAGATGAGAACTTCTCCATACACAAAGCCAGAAGGTGTCAAAGTATTATCCTAAGAAGACAGAGACTTTGCCATCAACTTCTTTTCAGATACAAATTGAGATCAGTTTCTTCTTATTGGGATAGGCATCCCTACAGTGGCCTACTTCATAAATATGGCTGACTCAGCAGGAAATCTGCCTTTCTGAAAGCCCACCAGTTACTGGTCAATAGTGTCACATTTTCCCTTGAGAAGGGAACTGCACACAGCACAGGGCTGATGTAGGCACCGTGTGCTACAGGAATATGCAGTTTAGGATGCAGACAGGAAGGCACTGAGGTGCAGAATTGTAGTATAAAACCACAAACTAAGCAGGTGGCTCTGAGGCTTGCCCATAAGCATGCAGAGATATAATTAACTTCAGAACCAAGTTAACGTAAAAAAGATTTTCAGAAAGTGTCTCTTCCTTCCCTGGCACATCAGTAATCAAGATACTGTCAGTTTTCTGTTCATTGCCCTAATAGCACTGCACAACATTGATAGTACATTAACATGAATCCTAAAGATTTAAATGGATTGTCATAAAATCACTACTCCATACAAAAAGAAACAAAGCACAGAGCTAGGAGCACAGGAAGATCAGCTAGAGGATAGATATATTTCATATAAGTGTGTCTCACAAAGCTGCTGCAAGCTCCACGCTTGCTTTCAAAGTAATGGAATTCCACTACAAAACAGTAACCAACAAGGAGCAGAGTTCTTTGAGGTCATTTAAAGCCCTGTCTGTTAAACAAATGATACTCTAATTTAGTTTTTTTTCCAAGGCTTCATATTTCTTCTATATTTTCAGCAATTTTTGTCCTATCCGTCTCTGAAACCAGCACTTTGGACCACTGAAAAATTGTTTGCCTAAAGCCAGATTTCAATACCTTTCTGTTATTAATATTCCTTAAGTTACATTTCAGCTTCCAGTCAAGGTCTGCTGCAACATTTTCTCTTTTGATGCGAGTCCACTGTACAGTGCCTTGGATCTTAGCTAGAATGCACACCATGTCATGTGAGCAGTAAAAAACAATATAGCTCAACTTCCCCAAAGTTAAATCAGGAGTTTTAAGAATAATCAAAACCATATTTTTACCAGCAAGCAGAGCCAGTAAGTCATTGAAGCTATACAAATATATTCATATCCACATTGCACTTCATTAGAAAAAGAATCTCACACCCAGGAACACAAAACTTCAGAATACTGAATAATTGTGGAACCAAAAAATGGAAGAATACTGTGGTTTTTGCATGAGAAGTGCATCATAAAAGGGAATCAAGTAAAACAAGGTGATTCTTCAGACTTTGTATAAACTTTTTTATGCCTTTCTTAGCAGACATTGGGAAACTTGAAGGACTTTGTATGGAGCAGTATTAATTACAGAAGAATTTATTACTTGTATTCTTTAGGTGAAATGCACTTATGTGTGAATTGATACACTAATGTATGCAAGTAGGAAAGTGCATATATGTTTCCAGAAAAGCCTGTTGCTAAAAATTTAAGACCACCTGACAGTCTTTAGTAATGTCAATAGATAGGTGCCAGTCAGTTTGATAATTTATGTCAGCAAGTTATTCTACATGTGAGAATACATCTGTGTAAATGAAACAGTATGTTTCTTATAGATGTTTTATGTGCAAGTCTTTACAGTACTTGTGTCTAGACCAAATCTCAATTTAGATTGCTGTCACTGAGAGCAGAATCTACATCTTTGTACAGTTTCTTTCATGTTTATTTTTATTTTAAATACTGGCTTTCTTTTCACTGCGAACTACAAAGGCTGATTTATCAATATAAGTGGAAGTTACCTGAACAGCAGCCAACATAGAACAGAGTCAATAGCAGCAATTCATGGCCTTCACTAATTTGTTGTGGTTTTTTTAATGCTCAGAGCCCATACAGGCAAGAAACTTTTTCCCATACTGGAGATGGAAATACTGCTCACCCCTTTGTTGAATACAAAGTTAAGAAATTGAATTTAAATTATTTAGTCAGAACTAAACACTTTCCTCATCTCAGAAAAGCAGCACTGCCCAATTCAGCCACCTTGTGACTCCCTTGAGAAGGGAATAATTTGATCACCTATGCCTGAAATCACATATTTTTAAGTTGTTCTAACCACAGTGTAGGCACATCTTAACTGAATGATTTCACCATGCAGAGTTATTTCCCACGTTCCTTTGTTTCTCCAGTAATGTAAAAAAATTCAGGAACTGGAAAGTCATATGACCCATAGAAAAGAGAATATTGTGGTTTCTAAGAAAAATATTTGTTACCAAGTAAGCTATTTTGATTTATTAAATGATAGCTTCCCATCATAGTGTTTTTCGATATGGTGTTTGAAACCACAATGATTGTACAAAGCCAGCACCTTATTTGTTTAAAGCCACTCACTTGTGTTTTTCTTAATAGAAGTATCAGTTCATGACAATGCCAGGTTCACAGAAGCTCGTCCAGGAATAAATTCTTGAAAAATTATTTTTTTCCTAGAGAGTCCATTAAGCCAGGGCAGGCACTGTGTCCCAGTGCTAGTCTGCTAACATTAGATTTATAGGATGTTATAATTAACAACAGGTGATGGGCAGCACTACATGCACAGCAAGCAAAGTGAAAAGACTGGCAGCTCAAGAGCCACTTGTGAATCATCAAAGCTTTTCCCTGGGCAAACTCAGTAGTAAACCTGATAGGTCTTCTGGCAATTGTTTTGGGTTGGGTTCTTTTTGTTTGGGTTGGTTGTTTGCTTGGGTTGTTCTTTTATTTCACCACCACCCTTGATCATTTTGTATCAAAGATTAGGGACCATCTGTCTGTTTTTACAGTTGTGTAGCTTTTCCACTTCTGTGTTTCCTATCTATAAAATGAGACAAATTATGCTTCCCTACTCACAGAGGAGTTCTTGGAGGATTACTGACAAGTCTACACAAAATTTTGAAACTATGCAGATTTTTAAGAGACACTTGTGTCTCTATTATTCCAGCTTTTCCAAACTTGTGTTCTGTACAAATAACAGAAAAAAAAAAAAAGATTCAAAACACATAAACCCTCCACTTCAATTTTAAGAAAAGCTATACTTCAGCATAGGGCTAAAAAGGAAGAAGAAAGACACTGAAACACGTGGATTGGTGAAACCAAAGTATGTCCCAAATGAGTTTTCATTTACATAGCTAAACAAATACCTTTTTTTCTTCTGTGTGAGAATATAAACAAGGCAAGGTATGTTGGGAAAGGCAATCATTTTATTTAAACTAGAGAAGAAGGACATTAATCCCTAATCTACCAACAGATCTAACTTTTATTAATTATTCTCAATGTATTAACCTGATCATGATACTCATTAGTTAATTATATGTTGTAACATATTGATTGTAACAAAGGAGTGGTTTATTTTAATTGAAAAACCACATCCATTTTTGGTAACTTACTGTATATTCTTATGGACACTAGTAAATACTTTAAATGTACAAACTGATAGATACAAAAAGAAATATTTAGAAAGAAAAAATATTTAAAAGAAGAAATATTTTACAAGAAAAATTCAGTATTTGTACTGTAGAAAGGATTGGAGATTTTTCATGGATATCATGCTTTTGCCAATATTCCACAATTTCCTATACAAATAATTCTTATACATAAAATTAATTTTTGCTGAAGCTCTTATAGTGTTTTTCTCTCCTCTTTTCATCCTCCCCACTTCAAAATACACTTGAATCCTTAAAGTTCTTAGCATTATTATATTAGAGAATAATTACTATTATTCTAGATTTATGTTACCAGGTTGCCAATAGGACCACATGGTGCAGTGGTGAATTTATCCTGCTTGCTGCAGAATTTGCACTTCATTAAAATTCACCCAGCAGGGCTTATCTATAGCTGAGACAAAAAGTGCCCCAGGGGAACACTTGTTACTCTGGGTAATTAATCAGAGGTGATGGGAAATTTTTCTTAGTGTTCTTGAAAATCTCTAGGGCATCATCCAACTGTGAAATTTTGGCCTAACTGAAGTGGAAAGCAAATTTCATCAGTAACTACAACAGGCCAAGACATTTCTCACAAAGCACTTCACGACCTGGTGTCATCTGGCAAAGTTTCTCAGTACAGTCTTTTTTCAGAGCTGGAGCAGCACTTCATTTCTATTAAATATTTCACATGCATACATTAAAAGTCCCTTCTTTTGGCAATTGAGCATATTAAAGGTTTTGCACATTTTTTAGTGTAAATACCTTTTTAAAGGGCTTGAATCTATACTCAGAAAAAGTCTCTTTGCTCAGTGAACTTGCAATTACATCTTCAATAATAAATTCATGGTTTTGCATGGGCAGGGAGAAAATAAGAAAGACTGTCAAAATGCTTAAAACAGCCAGAAAACGTCCACTTTCTAGAGTGAGGCTAGCCTCAAAGATGATGTTTTTGTTAGAAAAAAGAAGAATCACTCCCTCCATTGGATGCTCAAACTTCAAGTTGTTACTGAAAAAATAATACCTTTAAAAAAAAATAAAGAAAACTGAAATCAATAGCATTTTATTGTTGTGGTTGCTAGGCACAGGTTTTCAAATTCATTTGTTGAGACCAAACAGAAGTGTGTTGTTCTATCCTGAAGTGGTTCAGGATAGCTAAGCTTCTACTGCATAAAAGTAGGAAGAAGTTTAAAAAGACTACAAATATTTTCAGTTCAGAATAAGAATCTTTCCCAACACAAAGGACTATTCAAACATCAGTCAGGTCTCTTAGAAAAAGCTCAGTGATTTAGACAAATGTTAGACAGAGCTGAAACTGACTCAGTAATTTTATTTCCCTTTAGCTCTTCCACATATAACTTTATTGTTACTGACTGTAAATGATGAAGTAACATTTATTTCATATTTTTCTCAACTATTCATTAGTTTTGTCATTCTTGTCCTAAACTCAAGATTTTTTTCCAGCTGTATCTACTTAAAATAACATTATTTCAAGCATTAAAATATATACAAAATAATTGGATCATGAACAGTTATAGTATATGGGACAGAAGTTTATAGGCTAAATTTAAACTAACTGATATTTCATTTAAGTGTTGCTGCAACATAGAGAACTAGTGAACAGATACTGATGGACAGATTTACTGAAGCTCACAAACAGAGCTGCAAGCTTCCTTTTTTTGACTGCCCCCTGGCTCAGAGTAAGTTTGTTCTGATTAAGAACATACTGTGTTACAGATGGATGCTTTTATTTTGAGTGTGTTGTACAAATTTCACTGTGGCAGGAGCTAAATGAAAGCCCATTTTCTCAAATTACTAAGCAGCATCACAAATTGCAGCATGGACGTTTCAAAAAAGTTAATTTCTCATTGTGATGACTAATACAAGATCTCTATAATAGATTCACAAAGGGATTAAAAATTTTATGAGTTTAGCAAAAGTAACTGGCTCTCAGCATTAATTCCAGCCTTGGAAGTCTGTCCTAATCAAGTCAACATAATGCCTCAGATCCAAAAGAGAATCAGTTCTCTTCTTTACAGGTAGCTACTTAGATGGATGTAGCTTCTTGACCTGCTTCTTCTAAACAGAAGGTAATGCTGGTATTTTGCTTTTAGAATGAGCTATATATCTCTGTTTGAGTGAATGATGAAAAAAGACATTTCTGGGGTCAAGGTACCATGCATGTCAAAGTCTACAATTCAAGTGCAGGACCTGGATGCAAGCAAGATCTGTACCCACACTTGTGAGGCACATAACTTTCCCTAAATACTTCCACTGATCAGTGGCAAAGCCACCCACTGCTTGTGTACAATCTTTGTGTGCCTCAGTTCCTTTGAGTGAAAACACACTAGTGATACAATCCTTAATACAGGAGCTAGGATGATAAACTGGTTACTCTTTGTGAAGTAACAGCATGTTGAAGTCTGGTTAGTTCACCTCCCTGGACTCAAGGATGGAGCTATATGAATTCCATCTTAAAGAACTTACAGTCTTGCTGTTTAAGACATCTACATTGCTTATCTAATCTGTGTATGAGTCCTCAGATCTGATTCAACTATCTCAGTCTGTGAATGGATGGAGTTAAAGCATTGTAATACATTTCACACCAGGGACAGAATTAAGTATCTCCCTGATACTTCATTTAATATTTATGCCAGTGTACATGTGCTTATATAAAGAATTTTCTTAATGGGGAACTAAAATCAAACTAAAATAGAAACAATACAAACTACACTATATTTGGGCTACAGAAATAAGGGAAAGGTAAGATGAAGGCTCTTTCCACAAATAAATTACCTTAAACCTTGTGGACGAACAGCACAACAAAACCTGCAAAATTTCCAATTCAGCAAAAATATCCTTTCTATTTCTTATTAAATGAATGAATGCTACCAAGCCTGCTAGAGACAGGTAGCGTATGCTTGCCATGCTAACTAACATCCATATAAATACTGTGACACTTACTGTGTCCCAGTATCTATATGGATATATCAGGAAAAATCTGTGGTAGGGGGAGAACGAAGGAAGTTCAAAGTCTCTTCAAAGATTATTATGCCAGCTTTACAGATTTACTTGCACAGAATTACTCATACCACACCACCAAACAGTCGAGTATGACTGCCCACAAAACCCTGCAGATAAACACTGTAGAAACAAGCTGTATCTATATATATTTGCCTGAGTTTAGTAACTACACCTAGGTACAAATTTTGAAATTAGGTTACACAATGTGCTGTATCTGAGACTTGATGGATTAAAAGAAATAATTATTGACATAATTTCTTTCCAAATAAGCAATTCCTAACTTAGAATATTTTAGAAAATACTAAGAAAAAGAGCGGGTAAAGAGATCTGGATTATTCATAGACTTAGACAAGATGAAAAACAATTAGATCATCTATCTCATTATCCTGCTGTTCCCTGCAGTACATTTTCTAATGCTTAGTTTTTGAAGTCCCTCAAGAAGGGACATTCCAGCATTTCCTTTGGACCCATACTGGCACACTTTTTCAGGTAGATTTATCCTCCCTCTCCTCAATCAGGCATTTCCTGTCTCTTCTTATTTCCTCTTCCACTTAAGATTTCTTCCTTCTCCTTAGTGCCTGGGCCTTTCAGGAATCCAGAAGGGACACTGCTTACAGGACACAGATATTCCCAGAATAGGATATTCCACAGTAAGGAAACCTATAACAGACAATTTTAGGAGAACATTCCAGTAGGCTCCTTTTGCTGGTTCTTGTGTGCCAGCTGGGCAGGATGCATCTGAAAGGTACTTAACCACCTTGGAACATTTTCAATTCTTCAGAACTTTGGGGAGAGTATCTGTTAAAACCAAAGGTTGATTGCTTCAGATCAGGTTAGAAGGACTACTGAAAAAACATCCTGTAGTGAAAAATAAGTACTATGTCTCTGGTGATTTTTCCCTTTAAATGAGTGGACATAAGAAAATAGGCCTGAAGAAAGCAGAAAAATATGGAGAAAAAATATTGGCCCAGTAGTGACTGAATATAAATCCATCTCTGCTGGATGGATGTGCTCAGCAGAGTATCACATAGAGGTACAATATTCACAGTCATGCTACAGACACGGTAGCCCACAGCAACTCATTCCAAGCAGTTCTGTTAATGACAAAGTAGTTGTGGGAAAAGTTGTATTACCACTCAGCAGGCTGTGTGCAGACTCAGCATTGTGAAATTCTGATGTGTCTTTGTGAAGAGATCTCTCTGTAGTTCCTGCAAAATCTGGTGGCTCCTAAGGAACCATGGGCCAAATATGGCCTAAGGGTTTTAGACATCTGAGGAGTCAGGTCAAGACAGGAATTCAAGTGTGGTTTGCTGAGTGGAAGTGTTAAGCTTGTCAGATTGAGTAATACAGTTCTTTAACCTGAGCAGTCCAAGTCTGCTACCTTGATGACAACATTGTACTACAGGTCATGATAAATGTCATTCTTGAACTAGAGATTTAGCTTTGTCTTAAAAGAGCCTTGCCAGAGTCAGGGATATTTTCTGAGAACAACAACAAATGTTAAATATCTTTTTGTTCTTCAGATTTGAGCAGGTGGACTTCGTAGTCATTGGTCTTGCAAAACAGTTTGTAGCAGGGAAGGATTAAGTTTCCATTACCTAACTCAAAAGACTGGCCAAATATAAAACAAAAATGATGAAAGAATTTGGTTGTAATTTGGTCTGGGTCTTTGAAGGGATAGAAATATTCTTGGATGTGTCCTTTGTTTTGACACATTTATGCCGATTACAAATGGAAGGGCAAAGTTGGAGTATTATTTCTTCCAAACTGTCTCAGCCCCACTTTGTTCTAGTGTCTCTGACAGAATCCCTTTGACAGTGAAGGAACTTTCTCTTTTAATGTAATTGTTCTTGAAGGTGTTTAAAGTATCCAAAAGAGAAAAGGGAAATACTTCTATAAGTAATTTGTGGAAATTTGGAAAGTATCTATAACTTGTAACTTATACAGGGCAATGTAATTTTAATAAATCTTTTCATGGTCTTTCAGGGAAAAAAAGTAGAGCCAGAAAAGCTGAATCCATACCTTATTTCAAATAAAATTCAGACAGCTAAATCAGTGTCTTTTTTTTTATGTTTTACTGAAACTGTATTGGGTGCTGCTTACTTCAGCAGCAACAATTTTAAGAATGAGAGCTAATTAGTGAGAATAAAGACAAGCACATCTGGAGCAAAAAATAAACAGGCTAAAAAATAGATATTTTTGTACTTCATTTGAAGAACTGTAAGAGCATTCAAAAAGGGGAAAATCAGAATAAAAGTCTTGTGAAATGCATGATTTTTGTCCTGAGCTACCAAAAATTGGATGATCATCAACTGACATCTAATTTCTATTTTAAAACATACGTCAGCCTTAAAAAGAGAGCTTTTTAAATTTTGATGTGAACAGAAAAATATATACTTGTTGCTTTGAAAAGAGGGGAGAAAGTAATTTAGAGTATTTTGCAGTGCTGAATTATTAATTAGCAACACAGTAATCACTGGTTCCACCAGCACACAATGCTTCCTGCTTCAGTGATGCACTCCCTGGGAAGGGGGAGCGAAGTTCCATTGGGTACATGTGTGCAGCTTCATTTGGTGGTGAATTTAGATTTTCAATTATTTCTTTCCTAGTAAACTGTGGAAAGGCAGTTCCTGGGAAAGCAATGGAAAACTTGTCCCATTTTAGTGGGCAAGATTCACCTGTGCCACAGGATGTTTTTGACAGCAAATGATGAAGTGTCCTAAACTAAATTTTAATCTGCACCCTGATAGGAGGTGAAGTAAAGAGCAGCTATCCACCTCTAGTGAAGATTATGTTTATGGACAGGATTGCAGCTTGAGAAAGCCTCCTCCTGTTAGGGCTCGAGGTAATAACTTCAGGGCAAAGACAGCACAGTAACAATGCAAACACCTTAAGATCAACTCAATATTTGTGATGAGATTATGAGATTTAAAAAAAAAAAAAAATACTTTCTATTGAATCAACAGTCATAGGAACTGCAAAAAAGAAAAAAAAAAAAAAAGGAACACCCTCTTCCTTAGAGCTATGCATGGAAGTTACTATCAGTAGTATTTCCAGCTACTCAACCAAATGCATGGTTAGTCATAAAACTTATCGAAAGAAGCACACTTCTCCTGAAGAGTCAGTGGGAAATCAGATTCACAGGCTTTTCCTCCTATACAAACATCAAAACAATCAGGTCTTTGCCAGCACTTGTGTGAGGTGTATAAAATTGAAAAGAGGAGGAATTTTAACTATTTACAGTACTTCCAGTCCCACCCACAAAAAGCAAAAGCTGCTTTTTTCCTAATTCTCAGAAATCAAAGAACTTGTTATCTGCCAATTAAGGAATTTATCATCAGAAAAACAAACAAAAAAAGCAAAACCCAAAAGCCCAAATACGCCACAAAAATAACCCAGACACCACACATCCCCAAACACACTACAGTCAGTTTGGTAGGTAGGTATAAAACAGAGATGTGGGTGGGCAATATAAAACTGGTTAAAGGTATTTGATTTGCACCCTACCAAAACAGATCAAGTCTGTTTAATAAGCCATCATTTTAGAACACAGGAAGATGATTTCCTTGAGGTACATTTCCTGTTTTCCTCTCATTATTCTTTAGAATGGAGAGGGATGGTGCTTCCTTTTCTAGCTGGAGCTTGAGCTACTACTTTGATAAAAGCAGAGGGGAAGAAAAGCTTTCTAAGTCCAAATTTCCATGAATAAGCACATTAAGCATTTTCACAAATAGTTCACAACAGCTTCCAGGCTCAGTGATGGCATTGTCCAGTGAAGATGAAATCAAGTAAATATAACAAACTGTAATGTGTTTATAATATTTTTTTCACATCTAAAATAACTTCTTTATAATGCAATTATGTTGTTCCTGGAAAGACTCACTGCAGAGACAGATTACAAGCTGTTTCCTTCCCTTCTCCTGCAAAAGAATCTCTGTTCACCAGACAGAACTCTTGTAAGGCAGGTGATTTCTAATCCAGTTGTGGGCAGCTTATTGACTCTGTATCACTACATGTGTGTGAACCACCTTCTTTACTAAGCCTTGGGGATTTTACATTGATCATAACAATTGAAAACCCTTGTGGCTGAGCAATTTTCAGTACGGGTCTTCCAACAGAAGCCAGCTTGACATAATTCATTTCCATTTAAGTTTCAGTTGATATTCCATGCCATTTTTTTCATGGATGCTGCCTCATGCCAATTCCTTAGCAGCTCTACATCATGGAACCCAACCCACTAGAAGTGCAAGTTGTGTAGAGGCCATAAAAACTGATGAAAATTCACTGCTGTTTGTGCTGTCCATTGCAGCACCAGCTCAGTCCGCAGAGTTTTGTCAGGTATTTTAGCAATGCTGCTAAAACCACAGCCCTCCCAGCTTTGTACACAGCTACACAAACCACTGTCGCTCTTTGGGTGTGAATGATTGCTGACAGCACCCAACTGTGAGGAGAAGAGGGCAATTTTTGATTGTGGAGGTCACAGTCAAGTCCTCCAAGAAAAAATTCCAGTGACTTTAGCTCCCACACAAAGCAAACATACTGGCTAATAACACTTGGTCTCCCTTCTCCATCACATATGACACTTAAATTCTGCCAACCACCTGAGTTGCTAAAATAAATATGCAGTGCTACTAGCAGGTGTTGTTTCCACTTGTTTCACCCCCCATTCATGCTGTCAAGATAGTTTCTCCAAAAGAAAAAGAAATTCTGGGGTTTTTGATAGGGAAGGAAGACCTCAAATTTGTATCTGCTTGTTTTAATTTACCAAAGCTTACATATTATGTAATAATATTTGTCCAGTGAGTTTGACACAAGTGACAGTATTTAGTTTAACACAATCAGTCTCTGCAGAATAATTTCCCCATATAGCAGTGTACTTGATTGCATGATGTTCAGACTCCCTCTTTGTGTTGTCCATGCAATATGAACAGTGCATTCAAATCAGGGAGACATATTTTATCAGATACACTGCTTTCTCTTCCTTAAGGGTATTTTAAGATACAGATTCTCTAGAAAACTTACACAAATAAAAAAATACAGACCTGAACTCCAAGCCTGTTCTCACACAACTAAGTTGTTGTCTTTCTTTCCTTCCTTTTTAAACTATTTTGGGTTTATCCAATTATTTCATCCAGGTTTTACAATTGTTGTACTTTAGACATAGGATTCCTAAAGCACATTCCCACTTCCATGGCAAGGTCTATTGAACATTTCAAATTAAGCTTTAAAATAAGTTAAGCTATATGTAAATTTGTATGTGACAGTTCACATTTGTTTTATTTGTTTAGTAGGGGAACTCTAATTATGCTTTTCTTATGAATATCTAATGGAAAGATTCCAGTGCAGAAACACAGCTAAAACAGCAATGAGAATGCTTTAATATTTTGTAATTTATTTCTGCAACTAATTCTTTAGCTGATTCATCTGATTTCTGACTGATTTCACAGGTCATTGTACTTGCCAACACATTTTTGCTCTGAGTCATTTCTTTGCCAGACCAGAGAAAGAAAACAAACTTGTCTTTCTACCTCCACAGGTAAATACAAGACAGGGCAGGAAATAATTATGGAGACAACAAAAGGAATACTTTTACTTTCTGTGCATGTACTCTTCCATGAAGGAAGTAATTTAACACACAAAATTCTAGGAAATATTTCAAACCCAACCATACTTGACTATTTAGTCCCAAACCAATTTTTCTTTATGGCACTTTAAATGTATAGTAAGAAAACAACCTCTGAACTAAAGGGTTTTATATTCCAAGTTAGAACCTCTAGTCCTCCATCATATGCCAGTGGCTGTCAATGTGACATCTCACCCTTCAAAGTGAAGAAAATTCTGCATTTAAACCAGAACACCCTGTTACTAGATACTCAGGTAACTTCCCATTATAAATGTAGCCAAAACGTCACACTACAAGTGCTCCCTGACAGAAGGCAAAAATCCACTTCATAATGTGATAGGGACAGATTATACAACAGTTTTCACATCAGTTGTTGGGACACCATTCCCCATTTTCTATGGATATGAAACTTTAAAAACATTAGTCTTTATTTATTTTTACGGTGACTTAAGTGTGCTAAATGAAACAGACTGATTTATTGGCATCTCTAAGACCTCAAATTTATTAAAGGATGAATCTATGGTAAGTTCAAATGCTAACTCAATTAGAGTGTTTACACGGGGTCTTTGCACAATGTTTATGAGATGAAGTTTGAAGTAAAACCCAGACATGTTCTGTTTCTGTTTTGTACCACAAAGATTGCAATGCAGCAAGGAAACATACTTCAGTGAGTCACATCTTGGAAAAGAAAAAGATAAATGGCTAAAAATGCAATAATAGTAGGATATCTGGAAATAAACATTAACTGAGCTAGCAAACTTTTTTTGTGGTCCAGCTCAGAATCAGTTCTAGTCCATGTTCAGGATGTTGCTTCTGCCACCCAACTTAAAAAAAGGAGACAATCACTTCTCTTGATGACATTACATCTGTAAGAAAGGCAACAGAATTAATTTCCTGTTGCTGTCCTGTATTCAGCTGAGTGAGGCTGAAGACGTTAAGAGTCCAGGTACTTGCCATTTCAGCTTCTAGCTTATCAAAGAGCTCTTAACATTTAACTTCATTTCAGATCTCAGAGCTACTTGCAAACATAATGAGCCAGTGCTTTAGTCTTGCAAAGACATACAGTTTTGTGCAGGTTCCCCTGCCATGAAGTAGAAATTGAAAGCAGGAATTGCGTATGTACTTACAGCAGCAGAAATTGAAAGACCAAGCACCAATAATTCTTTTGGTATCATTATATACCTACGGGGGTTTTATTTGCAAAGGACCATTCATTACACATAAACATCAAAGGAAAAAGGAGAAAAGGCTGCAGTAGGTCATGAAAGTGTCAAAATTAAGGCCCTTGAATCATTTGAAATATTTTTCTTGCAATTCTAATTTTTCACTTCATCCCTGCTTTTTGGCCAGGGCAAGAATTGTGTAAGAAGACACAGTCCAGTACCTCTGTAAAGCGGAGAAGTAGGGTAGGTTCTACAAGTAACTTTCTGGCAGTGTTTGGCTCCAAATGAGTCTTCTTCACCTAAATACATTGCCACAGTTGAAAGTTTGAGTTAGACCCACTCCCTTTGTCACAAGAAACACTGACTTCACTCCTCTGCCTCAAAGAAGGGCTTTCTTACATTGCAGAGGTTGAACCAGAAACAGGACCAAAATCATCTTTAACCTGAAGCAACCCTTTTTGAAAATGTATTACTAGAACAGCTGCTTGCTGCATGCATTGAATTTGCAAGCATATACTGTCACCTTTTCCAAGTCACTAGGAATTTATTTTGAAGCAGAAGCAAAGGGAAAAATATCCAACAAGTCATCTGATTTATTGCAGTAACCCTCATATACATGCAGTGTTAAAGTGATCATATGGTTGGCTGTAATTCATGTAATTTAATGTAATGCAATTCAGTTCAGTGGAAAGGTTTAAAGGATTAAGTGATACACATGTGCTTTTGTAATTACATCAAGATGTTTAAAAACCCAGTTTTTAAAAAATTGCTAAATCACTGTATAGGATATGCAAGCTAAACCAAGAGCTTACTTTGGAGAGAAAAGTGAAAAGATATATTTGCCAAGTTAGATAGCAAAAGTTTTGGCACCTCTGAAGATCTGGAATGCGTCTACATGTAGGTGCGATTCAAAGCAGTATACACACATTTCCAACAGCAAGATCTGCAATTCCTCACCATCCTACCAAAAATGCTAGAGGATTCTGATAGTCTGTACTACCTTGGCTGAGCCTGCATGTTCACTGGTGCCAGATGCCATTCTGAGTGGTTTTAGACTCCAACACGGATAGCAGGACTTAGTATCCTAGAAGTCCTTAATGCTGTGTTGTTTGTGAGAAGTAAAACATGGGGGGTTACCTTTCTTTTTATTGTTTTGTTTGTTTGGGCTTGGGGTTTTTTTTGTTTGTTTGTTCTTCTAAAAAGCAGTGTTTATCGAGTATGATGTTTCCTGGTCTATCTATCTATCTATTCCTCCCCTGAATAACTTTTGAGATTGTTGGGCAATTTGAAACTCACTCTGAAAGTCTAAAAGAAAACTATATCCTTGCACAAGTTCCTGAAAGTCAGTGGGTGAGCAGTGGGTAGAGACACAACTTGGCATCTTCACAGACAGAAAGGCAGACAAGATTCATCTGTTAGTCATTCAGTTTGGCCTCAGGAAAGTAAAGAATGCAAATCCCGGGGAAATCAAAATTCATTGGTTTTGCTGCTAACAAAGCAACTTGGAAAATCCAAATCTTGCTATATTGGATGATACATAAACAGGATCCATTAGAGATCTAATCCTGCTTCCTCACTATTGATTGAGGTAGGAAGGGAACATCTGTAGAAATACAGTGAGACAATACAGTTTAGGAACTTACTATTGCCTTCACTCCAACACCACATCTTCCAAACATCAGCCTGTCTGGTTGGGTTCTTTTGTGTTGTGTTTGTTTTAAAGAGTCACGGGACAGTTACATGTTCCAGAATAATGGATTTTTCTTTAGGGAATATCTGTTTGATGAGACTATTCCTTGAGGACCCAGTTTAGACTAATGATACTAAATAGCAATGATAAACACATAATTCAGTTTTAGCCAGCATTCTGCTTCAGGGTGATCTGCATTGGCAGAAAACCAGAATTCATTACATTTTTCATTGGCTTAACTAGTCATGTAAAATCAGGCTAGGATTGTAGGCTAACTCAGACTAAAGCTCTAGGAGTGTCATCTAAAGGTAATTTCCATTAACAAAGCAGATATTTTCACGGTTAGGCTGTAGACTGAGCAAGGGGGAAAGAGAGGGAGAGGTTGGTCTTAAAGGAAAAAATCTCCAGAATAATTCATTATGAAAAAAGCAGACAGGGATAGGAATTTATATCCCATTTTAAAATTACCATTTGTTAACATTAGTGACTCACTAATGGATTAAGTTTGTAGCCACATGGATGTTACACTGGGTTTGAGCCTGATGGAAGAATTTACCAACTTCAGTCCATTAGTTAACCTAGTTTTGACATGTTCCCTTGAATAAGAAATTACAGTGATTTACCACAGCTTGTGTCTTGTGGGGAAAGAAATGTTCAAAGTGGCTTAAGTGATCTGAATGCTTATTTCAAAAACTTTTTCTCTAGATCTGTGAGGTTCTGTATAAACCCTGTGAAAAAATATGAATACAAATCATAAAAAAATTCCTACTAGAAAAAGATGAAAGATGGCTTTTTTGTTTCATTTGTACTAAAGTGTTCTCTTCTGCTCTTAATGAAGTGTTTGTTATCAGTTTGCAATCAGAATTTTGTTTGAGTAGATTCAGACTTTAGCGTCTAATATTTGATGATCAAAATATGAGCTGCCCTTATGGCATACATATATTTCAAAGATATTTTTTCTTGACTCAGTAAGGGAATTCTCAGCCTTGCATTTTAAGGGCCAGAACTTGCCATCACAGATTTAAAAGCCTGCTTGCAGATGGATTCAGCTGCAACTGGATGCTACAAAGAATATGCCCAACAAACATTATTGTCATTTAGAACTTAAGCAAAGAAGTCTACAGACAGTCAAAGAATTGAGATGAAAATTTCTGGATTTTGTTTTCTATGGCTAGTATTTGCTCAGAGAGACAGACTTACCAGGGTAGCTGAAAAAAACAGGCTTAGCAGGGAAGCTGAGTGAAAAAATGGGTTGCCATGTTAAGAACACCACTGACTATGGCATTGCCCACATACACACCAGACTGTTGCTATTATGCTGCAATAGCCACATTTCTGTCTAGCTTTCCTTCCCATGCACAGCCTGCATCCAGCATCCTGCCTCAGTGGCATATGTGTCCCACTGAATTGATTAGAAGGAATGGTAATTATTCAGATCCTCTAAATTATTTATTTTTCTGCAGTGCACATACTCATGCCTGGTCCTTCCACTACTCACTCATCTTCAGCAACGAGATTCATCTTGTTTTCCATACACAAATTCTGAATATTGCCCTCATCCTCACCATGGCAAATCAGGGACACATTACCTGGGCAATACCAATGTCAAGATAAACACAGAATTTGGAGAACAGCCTAATGATCTACCTCTTTAAAAACAGATTGAGTCCTTTCCACTGCTCATTTGTTTTTCCTCATGCAAAACCTTCCACTTAGGAACACATTTTAATCTGGAGGATAATTTAAAACACTTCACATTTGTAATGCAACAGATGACAGAAAAATAGAGCAACCATCATTCTGATCTATAAGTGTCCCACAGGCTGGAAAATAGATACCAGTGTCCAGCAAGAGGACTGTGTACTAAGTTTGCTTGAAAGAAAAGCTGAAGGAATTATTGCACTATTGGGGACTAAAAAAAAAAAATTAAGAAAAAGACTTGGCTAACAAGTGCTGTACATGTAGTAGAAATCTGAAAGCTTATCATGCATTCTACTACATTTACATTTATTGAAATACCAGATTCTATGTTTTGTTTTCTTTTATCTAGTCCTACTCAATCTTAGGGATTAAGCAGAATTAGTCAGTAACAGAACACCTTAAAAAATAGTAAAACATCCTTTAAAATGTCAAGATCTGTGAATTTAGAAACAAACAGTTAATCACTAGAGAATGTAGTCAGACTGCAGAAAAGAGATAAAGTGGTCATCAGCCTGTCATAAACAGTATTGCCTCTTGCAGCAATACATACCTTTCTTTTTAACACTCTGACAGAGTCCCTTGTCTCTCACCTTTGTGGCTTAGAATCTTTTCTGCATCCACTGCAGGCTTATTTCAAGCTTCACTGCTTTCAAGCATGTGCATTAAGGTCTTAAGCTTCTACTAAAAGATGGAAACCATCCACATAAGGGCCCAGTTCAACTCTTTGCCTTCAGGTAACACTCCAATTTTCTTGAAAACAGAGCTTTGCATATGATGAGTCAGGTATAGACACAGTTCACAATATTTGGCGCTTTTCTGCCAGAGGCTATTTAAAATGAAAAATAGAAACAGGAACTATGCTCTTTAAGCTAACTCTTTAAAACGAGAGACGGCATAATTATGAATGCCGTATTCTTTCTCACAGTATTTTTTGTTACCAAACTCAGAATGGTAAGAGGAAGGAGTAGGGTGGCATCAAATCAAGGTACTTCAAGAGCCTTTGGTCAACATGGCTCTTCATGTTATGTAAATCCACCTCTGTAGTGTAGAAGAACATGGGAAACACCAGATAGATTACTTTGCCTATGGGCTGGTAGAAGACACCACCCCCCAAGAGAAGGAACACAAGATACCTTGCCTTCTGGGCCTGGGAAGAGACAGACAAACACAAGTAAGTACAATAGGTTTAGCTCCCTGTGCTCCATCTGCTACAGTCACCTGCTGAGGCAGCCCTGGTAGTGTTTGGGAGGTTGATATACCATTAAAAATTATAAAGCTGTTGATCGTTTTCAGAAGTTTTTTTTAACATATTTAAAACCTACTACATTTGAGTTACATATAATTCATATTTTTCAGGGTTATTTCAAACCTTCCTGAAGTATGAAGTTCACAAGCAGACCCACCAAATAAGATGTAAAATTGTAATACAATCCCTCCCATTTCAGAGGAGCTAACCAATGCCTTTATAACATCCCTGCCTTCATTTTATTAACAGATACAGGATGGGAAAAGTGTATGCATGTATGATATAGAGAATAGGGATTTTGGTAAATTCAAAAATAGTTAAATGCTCATCCTACCTTCCCTCCTTCCACCTCTTCTCCAAAAGTACAAAACCAAACCACAGCACTTTTTAGAAGCCTAAAGATTGAAAATTATTCCTCAGTTAGGGTTATGTTTTCAAAGTGTGGTATGGAAGATACATTATCAGCATGAATTTTAAAAACCATTTATATACATGCACGTATATATATATATATATATATATACACACAGTTGTTACTACTTTTCTCCCAGAAGAATGACACTTAACAAATATAAACCCACTTCAAAAGCCTTAGCATTTCAATCTGGTTCTGAAATTCATACATCCATTTTCACTGTCTCTTTAAGTGTGACAGAGAAAAACAACTAGGAGTATGAAAACAATATAGGAGGAATCAAGAACACTTACCACTTTGAAGGAGGTGTAGCAAGCTGCAGCCAGCTTCAAAATGGCCCCACTAGGGCTGTAGCTTCTTGGCTCCCCCAGTAATGAGGAGAAAGCCACAAAAGCAAAGTGGGAAGAAAAAAGTTCTTGTTGCTGTCTTGCCAGTTTTCAGATATGGTATTTTTCATTAAGAGTTGGATATCCTCAAAAGACCATATGATTTTTGCATTTAGAAACAAAAACAAAGACCCCAGATCTTTTTGATTAAAACAAATTTACATAGAAATGCAAGCACAAAGTATCAAAACAACCCTTCTGTATACAGCTTCTGAACCACCAAGGACAGGGAGATAGCACCATATGAAGGGGCTGTGGGGAAGGATTAAGTGAGACCAGGTGTACCTCAGTACCAAGAAGGAGTTTGCAAGTGTTTTCTATCATCACAATTCTACTAGTTTCTTCCTGCATCTTAAGTTTTTCCATGGTCTGTTCTTGTTATTTATTCAGTATTAAGATCATTTTTGGTGTTTTTCAAATGCTATGCAAGTTCCAAGTCATTAAAAACATTTAAAGCTAGTTAATAACTAAACAAGCTTCTATAAGCTTCTGGAAAGTAGCTGAAAATTATCTCTTAAGACAAAACTAAGTAAAGTTAGGCCTAATTTCATGCAGGAGTCAGGACAGTTGCACATAGAGAAGTGTACTGGTAACCAGCTCGGAAATGAACTTTCAGTGCTTTGGCTAGTTTGTGACATCTGCCCATACATAAGCACTGTAATAAACATAAGATGATTACTCTCTCACCAAAAATAAGGAAGAATTACCTCAGATTTTATTTTTGAAAGACAGGACTAGATAAATCTATTAGCATGGACAGTGTGAAAAAAAAATTCAAGTTATATTTACAAAAAGTTGTTCCTTAGCCTGTTAGAGAAGAAAATGATGCCTAACTGCAACAAACATACTTCTGACTGAAACTGTAACCCTAAAACCAGCCATGCCACCTAAGCATAGGAGGAACTAAACTTCAAAGAAGTTTACTTCTAGAAGTTTCTCCTGTGATGGGGCCACTTGATTAGAAGAACATGACAGACACATCAATTTATTAGGAGAGACTAGTGATGCTTGAAGTTTGAAGTTAAATTAAAGTAAGAACATATAAAAAATAAGAATCTGTGTCTCAAGAAAGGCTTATTGTTACTGTGTGTCTTTGAAAGGATGTTCCTTTCATGTAACACAAATAAAAAAAAGTTGCAGGAAAATATAAAAAAAATGAGATCAAAACTTGTTAGGGGAGTGAAGCAAGCTTTGAAATCTGAAATAACATTTTGCCATAAAGATTTCCCCATCCTTACACTTCTATGCTGAGAACATGCTTGAATCCTGGATGTTAGTCACATTTATATGAATTCTACTTTACATTTCTCTCATTGAACCTGTCCTCTGATGGCTTCAGACATGAAATCTGAACTCAGCCCTCCCTTTCACTTAGCCTCACTTCTTTCAGAACAAACAAAGTTTCTTGGTTAATGCTGTTCCATAAAACAGTTAATCCAGACCTGACCTTATAAAACCTGACCCCTATACATCATACTTCTGGCACAGTTTGATTGGTGAAGAGTTGATCCCATGTACATATGGCTCGCTATTAGTGATATGCTTTAGGTTTCCATGGAATCAGTGCAGGCTGAATTGATGTTTTTTTCCCTTAATTATCCAGTCCAGGAACAGTAAGGTAAAAACAAATAACTCTCATGCTGATCCCAGCACCAATCTTGTTTATACAATGTTTAGGGTCCTAAAATAATAACTCATCCAGGCCAGCAGGCATAAGGCAAGGATACTGCCAGTCACTCCTACTGCCAGCAGAA
The DNA here is from genome assembly GCA_009812075.1 of Sialia sialis. Lineage (NCBI taxonomy): Eukaryota > Metazoa > Chordata > Aves > Passeriformes > Turdidae > Sialia > Sialia sialis. The sequence goes on along the minus strand of VRYO01001681.1, from coordinate 4,267,793 downwards.
AGTCATGCAGGGAAGACCTCTGTCCTATTAGATAGCCAGTACCTACAATTTCCTCTGAAGAAAGTCAGAATTAAATACCTGCAAGACAAAATAGCCTTATTCATATATAATATGTCCACAAAGTACTACTGTTCTTATCATTCTAACAGATCATTAGTGTACCCTAAATATTTACCTTACTTGTATGCATATGATAGAAGCTCTGTAGCCCAGTGCTGTAACATCTAGTCCCTAACCCTAAACAAAAACACTGAGCGCTTGGACTAAGGCGCTTAAATCTGTGCTTAGCCACTGCTGTACACAAAAATTCATTCTCCAAGTCTCTAGAAAGTTTTGATGCTCAGCACCTCCAAAAACAAGCCAGGCTTTAGGCAATGACATTTGGAAAATGTTGGCCAAAGCTCCTTGGTTGAACTCTACATAATCTTGATAAAGAATTTCATAAACGTGAAGCAAACAAGCAATCATTTTGTGGGCTGAAGACAGCAGTGCTTGAGATATACATAAAGGAGCATTTTGATTAGAAGGACGTGATACCCATGCAACATTAGCGTGAGGTGGCTTAGAAGAGTCCACCTGAAAAAGGCTGAAAAAGGCAAAAACTCCTAAAGCTGAGGCTACTTGTTTCTGTTTGTTATTTTTTTAAGAATTGCAAGTTTTATTTTCCCCATTCTATGGATTAAACATGCAAAGTCCTTTATACTATATCTCAGGGTTTAAATAGGGCTTTTCTTGACAGGGCTTTTCTGATAGGCAGCACTGTGAATAATGGAAGAATTTTTGGAAAATCTGATAGAAAAGCAAAAAGCCCAGATACTCTAAGTGTACCCTACTTACTCGATAGTTGGCCTTTTGCTTTTGCTTTTGAGGCAAAAGCTTTTTTCCTTCTAAAGTTTTTTAGGGATCATTCTGACAAAAGCAGATCATTCACTAGTTTTCAACTCAAGACAGTATTTTTCTGTTGGCTAATTGCCATAATTCATGACCAGTTGCCACAATCTTAGTAACAGTGATAATAAAACTGATTACATTTGTTAAAGACAGACTTGTGTTTACAGAGTTTCTTAGCAATCTTTTATTCAGGTTGGTTTCAGCTCTCAAAGTGTAACATATTTTTCATTTGAACAATCACTGATAACTTACAAAACTGATTTCAATTTTTGTTCTTGCAATTAGTCATTCAGTTTGTGGGCACATATTTAGCTGCTTCAAATTCCACACACATCAGATGACTGGAACACAACATTCAAAGGAAAGAGTGATTTTGGATATTTGGCTTTCCAAATGCCCAGCTGGAGACAGCAAAACAAGGCCAGCCTTCACCAAGTACAGACCACCCATTTCTGAGAACCAGATTGCCTCAAAGTGTCTCAAACTGAGGATCAGACACTTTTAAAACTTAGGCATACTGTCATTATTTGTACCATTCATAATATTGATGACTATTTTTTTAAAAAATTAAGGAAGGTGAGACATAAACGTTCATTATTTTTAAAAAACAGGTGCAATTTTCTGTTTGTGATAGCGTAATGGATTGCTCTGGAACTTTCAGCACTTTGGAGTCATGGACAAAATAAGACTGAAATATTAATCAGACAAAACCCTTTTTTTTTTCCCCCTGATGGTTCAAGCTGGAGAAAGAGGAATAGAAGAAATCTATAACATATGAACAAAATTATCTCTAAATGGAGTGTTTAAAAATGTTTCCATCAGGCATCAGTAGATGGGTCTTTAAATGAAAGCCAAGTATTACAATGGCATCTACTTTAAGTCTTTCATTCCAAGAGAGAAAATATGAGCCAGATAAGTTAGTCTGTGTTGACATGTAAAGTACATCACTCCCATTAGAAGGGCTGTTGTGGATCTGAATGACCCAAAAGATGCTCTGTGGCTCAGCTGAATACCAGGGAACAGAAGTGTAAATTAATTTGAACATGGGTAATTCAATTGTAGTTATTGCACTTCTGAATCAGCCTGTATGTAAACTTTCACCAGACAGAAAGCACCTGGAAAAGCTCTGTTAAGAGGACTTGATTCTTTGACAGCTTTGGATGACAGCCTACATAAACAGAGAGACAAGAAAGAGAGCCATTGTCTTGTTTTTTCACTACAGCATTGTTTTTAAGATTGCCTCCAAAAGCCCAAATTTACAATTGGAAAGCATTATCTACAAGGACAGCATATAATTACATGCTTGGGGTTTTCCATATATGCTTGATAATTTCAATACTCTTCACTCCATCTCATGCTGTCAGTGCTTATACCTCATTCTGCCCTGAAAGCTCTAAAACTGAAATTTTTGCACACACAAAAGCTTCACTTCTTAGTTATTAAATTCATGTATGACATCACTTCCTTTTGTTGTTTATAAGCAAGAAGATTGTTCAGAAACATCCTGGGTTTGTGCAAACTAAATTAACTGAAAAAAATTTAATCTTCATTTCAACAAAATAATGAGAAAATCAACATGGTGTCAAACTGAGACTGATTTCAGTAGTAATGACAGCAACTGATTAACTTCATTCTGCTTAACAATGCTGTTTACATTCTTCCTGCTTCTCCCTAAAGTCAATTATTTCAAAACTCAAGGGATTTCCCTTATGCACATCTGCAAATTCAATGTCAGATCCAGATTCGCATTTTGGTGGTGAATCAAGCTGGCCTCGGTTCACCCAATGAGAGCCCAGTTTTTACCAGACAAACAAATTGAGGTGACTTAATACTTGTGGGGTTTAACTGACATATTTACTTGCTTTTGCCATCCTTTTTTCTCTTCTAAGGAATCAAACACATTACTACACACCGTTGATAAATTGAAAATGTTAGGAGAGAACAGATGAGATAGACATTAACAACTTTAAACAAAAGACACGCCTTTTAACTCTCTAATATCTGACACTACCATTTTTTAAAGGATTAGGAAAGAGAACTAAGGTGTAAGGAATTTTTTTTTTTAATTTAAACTATATTAATGGAAAACTAAGCATGTGAGAAATATTCAAAATTACTGCACCTTCAAAATTATATGACTCAGTAGCATACACATATTACATAATGACACAAGTTATCTATATGTATTCTCTTTATATAAATGTTGGTAATGGAAGACTGATCAGCACATCAACAGAAAAGTAACTTACCTAATTTTTTGGAAAATGAAAAAGCTGAGTCCTGTATACTAATCTGATACATATATGCAGTTGTTTAACCACACTAAAAACATAATGTCTCAGCCTGCTTTTTCATGCAGAATTGAATGATAAAAGAAAAAAAGGGAAAAAAAGTTACTTAGTGTCTATTCATGACCTTAGCCAAGTTATGAATTGTCATGAATTGGAATTTTTCCACCAATGGGAATGAAATTTGGCTGCTAACCTCTCTGTGCAAAGAGATATTAACTCTATACAGAGCTCAGCAACAAGGTTGCTAAGGCTTGGCACTGCCAGTGACTTGCTGGGAACTTTCAGGCAAATGATTCTTTCAATTTTCCTTTGTTTTCCTAACTCCAAGTTGGTAGCAACAAAGCTTGAATATTTATCCTAGAAAGTCTTGTGGCTTTAAATTGTCTTCAGCTCTGACCAGCATTACTACACAACTGGCATCATTAGGCACTTCATTTTGTTGAGAGCAGAGGCATAATTTCATTTTCTCCAGTTGTGGTACTTCAGCATGCTCTTAAAAGAAGTAATACCCACTACCAGTTGTTTTTAAATCCTGACTGAAAACCAGCAGTCTACCTGGTAATGCTGTTTTCAGTCAGCTATTTACACCTTCACATACATTTTTTGTTACACTGTTGGTTCACAGGCTTTTCCATTGGGCTGCTCATATCAGCAGTATCAGCTTTCTGTCGAGCAACAGCAATTCATGAGACCTGAAGAGTGATCTTGTTGCTCACATTGGCTTGTACTGATCACTCCCTGACTTCTTCATGAGAGGCACTGAGATTAATTCATTAATAATCAAAGACTTGCTCAGGCTGACAGAAGTGACAGCATCCATGGGTAAGCCAAATCGGGATAATCTCCTCATGTTACTCTCAGGTTTCTGCTGTAAAGACAGACTTAAAATATTGTAGAATACTTTCTTGGTCATGTAGAGCACAGTTTTCTGCTGATATCATTCAATGCAGTGAAAAAAAAGAGGACCAGTTGAAACTGAATCACAGGCATTTCTGCTGAGAAAGCAACAGCTGCCTCAGAGACATTGAACAATGAGGTCTGCTTTGAAAAACTAATGCAAGTTTATTTGCTCTGCAACAGAGCAAACCTTCAGTTCTGCTTTTTTTGAAACATTCTTTCAATAGTTTAGCCTGGGTTTTGCACAACCTTTACAGAATTAAGCACTATAGCAGACTGCTGCCAACAAAGGTTGCTTAATTCCTCAGTAAAGGGAGAGTCTTGTTATTTAAATAAAGTAGCTACTGTAGTAGATTTGCAGATATGTTAAGAGTATTACAGGATCTAGAGGTAGATTTAGGAAGAAAATATTATAAAGCAGGAAAAATTAAACAGAGTACTTATTGAAACTTGAAAGACATTATGACATGTGATGTGATTGCATCAGATACAAGCAGGTGGAATTGTGTTTACCTGCAGTGTAATGCAAGTGATCATATACTTCCCTTTAAAACACAGTCACCTTTAACGTCTGCCACTCCCAGTTACGTTGGAGGAAGAAAACAGAAGCCACAGGGTTCTTCTGAATGCAAACCACCATATTATGTTTTCCTAAGCACCGGTACGTTACCCACAATTTTTTGTCTGAAACTGGACTGGTGAATTCATCTGCCATAGGTTCACTGTGACAGGACAGCAGCTGCTGTTTCCAGAGGAACCACAGCAACACAGACTATTCAGTCTAATGCCTTCACTGTGGTGATAGGGGCGCTTTGCAATAGCCATTCTGGAAAAAATTTCCAGAGTCAACTCAGTTTCCATTCCTCATGTGAACACAAGCTTTCATTCTGCTGTACTCACCAAAATGGAAGCAGTAAGTACTTCACCATGATACATTACAGCAGAAGGCTGCCTGTTGCTGCAGATTGATGGCTGACTCTGCATGCTTTGAAACAAGATGTCAGGCTCTTGTCCAGGCTTTGCATAAAAAACTCACATAAAAACACATACCTGTGTGTTTAGCTGGTGATATACACACTGGAAAGACACAACCAGTCTAGATTTTTTCAGCTTGTGAAAGTTCATCTCTCAGACCAACCTCTTGAACAAGCACTCTGGGATTTTATTGGAAAAAATTACTTCATGAGAAACATTCTCCCAGCACTCTCAAAAACCTGTATGCAAATTTGCTCCCCTTAGAGAATGAGTGTTTTAGCAGACTAAGCTGCAGAGATTTTATTGGCAGGTTATTAAAAGCTGCAACTTTTTAAAATATAACTTCTAGAAAATAATGTATACACTTATGGGAGACTGACAATACTGAAATACTGAGGAAGAAAGACACTTGGCAAAATATATGAGCATAAACTAGAGCTGATTCTCCTAAGAGCTTGCTTTGCATAAATTATTTATGATCTCTATCGAAGCCCATGGATTTGCATAAATTTCAAGAGGAGTCAGTCAATGTATTTGTTGCACAAAATGAATGCACAAGAATTCTTTCCTTTCCCCATATTCTTGGATGACATTTTGCTACTAGAAACTACAAACCAACTAAGCATTTAAAAGTGCTTTTCCCCAACACCACTGAATGGTCTGGTTTATGACTTCTGTTTGGGATAATAACAAATTCTGGACTCAATCAGTTTTTAATGTAAGATGTGATCTATCTTTTTTTCTCTACTAGATATTTATTACGCTAATAATATTCCTTTGGTATCTCAGCATCCCCATTAATTAACACTGTGGATATCTGCCCTACCTATCTGAACTACCCATAACCTTGTAGATACACATGTAAATAATTAGCAATTGTAAGAGAAATTCTGGCATGTTTTAAGTCAATGGCAAAACTTTCCTTGACTTCAGCAAAGGATCAGATTTTGCCTCTGCCCTGTTTGCAATGTGTCTAGCAGGTGTCATTGCCCTTTTAATGCCAGCTGTCAGCAGGTGTCTTTGCTATAAGTTCCAAATAACAGCATTTGCCTTATTATCCAGCATATTAAAACTGTATTTTCTGCTGGCTCACATTGAGCTTTCAGTCCAAGGTGGAGGTTGTGACATCTGCTAAAATGAGATTGAATATTGCTAGAATGAATTCCCAGATCACTCCTTAGTGTGTTTGGGGCTAATGGAATCATAAATTAAAGTTGATTTGTATTCTATATGGCCAGAGAGTTGCAATAAAGCCTTAGGATGTTTGGATCTTCCAAAGCACCCTGCCAGTTAGAAATAATGTTTATACCATTGACCTCATCTGAGCAACTGTCTACACTGCGTTGCATCCAGTAGGTTTCTGTGCTGGCATGTGGCAAACACGTGAGCAAATCATCTGGGTATAGAAATACTAATATCAGCTAATATCTTGGATCTCTAGCACAGCTTTCAGTCCAAGAGCTTTAAATAACTACACATGTTAATTAATCTCTTTCAGCTTCCACTATGAGGTGGGTAAAAGTTAATATAATAATTCTGTAAATGGGGAGGCATTAGCACAGAGCTGTTAAATGGCCTGCCTGCTGGCTGATACGACTTCTGTGGGAGGTGGACCCTGCATCTAACAACCCTACTGTTTCTCATGTGCTCTCAACCAACTCAGCTAAAGTTGACAGCATATCTCTACATGTTCTGCCTAATTTACCTGTCTTTTTTCAGTCTCAGAATAGGATCTACCATGCAGGTGATACATGGCTTCTTGAAAACCACATTTCATGTCCTCTGCTGGAGATACCCATGTTCAATAAACTGGTGACCTCTGCAAGAATTCATACCTCTAAGTAATGGAGAGTTCATCTTTGGGGGAAAATTAACCACAGGAATATCTTTCTTTGAAGAATAGCTCGTTTTAGGAGAATGAAATATTCATTTTCTCTTTTGATTTTTGGGAGTTAGAGCACATCTGATTTTCCCCATCATTGGTCATTGTCATCCTGTATCTGTCCTCCGATATTTTCACACTTCTTTCCCCAATAAAAATTCACCTGAAAATAGTGATATAAAAAGACAATGTTAATAGCTGTGCAATTCTGTTGCTAGTTTTGATCTCTAACACAGCTGTATCTATCAGTCACATACAAATCTGACCTTTCTTCATCAGACCTCATCCTATTCAAGTCCAGTTTTAAATTAAAATAACCACATCCTTTATTTTACTGTTTTCATAAGCAAATATGGTATCTACTAAACCTGCCAGCTATCCCGCTAAGATCTGAAATATCTTTTTAATATTTGCCAGACATAAAACTTATCCCAGGCAACCTTGTACTATTATTGCCTAAGAAATTAAAGGCACTAACCAGCTGCTGAGGAAGGTAACTCATTTCATGTTTTTATTTGTATTTGTCAGTTTTTGAGGGAAGAAATGGCTAGTATTTTTCCAGTTTCCAAAAGGTTCCGTTTAACTCTGTGCTTGCGTAAATTTAGACTAGCACTTCTGAGCATGGTATCTGAGGTCATCCCACATGAAATCAATAATAATGGATAAGTCCCTAGGAAATATTTAAGTCCCAAGGAAATTCAAGGCCAGGTTGGATGGGGCTCTGAGCAATGTGCTTTAGTTGAAGATGTCCTTGCTCATGAGCAGGGGTGTTGTAACCAGATGATCTTCAAGGTCCCCTTCCAACCCAATCAGTTCTAAGATTCTATGATCCCCATCTCCCTATGACTTGGACACCAGTGAAGGTGTTTAAGTCTGTTAAATTCTCCATACTTTAAGTCATGGAAACAGGACAGATTTATTTTCTACCACATATAACACAGAAACTGTCTATGGGTAAGCTTACATCCATGTTAGAAGTTGCAAGTTTATAGATCACTTTGACTGTCCTGTCACTGTGATGTAATCTAGAAGAAGTTGGAACTTATCTATGAAGTGGTTTTATAACTGTTGTAGCATATGACTTCAGATTAGTACAAGTTAAAATACCAAGGATAAAAGTAAGTGGGCTTAACTCCTGGAGAGTTCTCCCACATGTATGCAAATTTGATTGTTGATCTGTTTGCAGTTAGAACTCTAGAACAGAAAAGTTATGTTGCCATGTTCAGATGGCTGCAATATGGAGAACAATTTAGATTTAGCCACTCCATCCTACTCTATAAAAATGATTCTTGCTACCTCCTGAAAAGACAGACAGTAAAATGAAATCAACAAACTTATATCATCCTGAATTTGTTCTTAATTAATCTAAAGTGACACACATCTGAATTATACTTAAAAATACTATTTCCATTCTGCTGGCCAGAATGTTGTCAGCATCTTACAAATATTTACAGAATAAATATAGATCCGAATTAGATCTGTACTTTCTACCCATCTTCATAAATTCAGAAATGTTAGAACTGTGATTAGAAACATTCTATCACCAAAATCTTTCTGTTAACCCAGAAGGGGTATCTATCTTTAGAATTAGCATTAGTAAATCTTTTTATTCTCAGGAATTCCTCAAAGCCTGTACTCTGTGGCTTTTTATAGCTGAAATATTTACAGAATCTGTGCTTAGTTATGTTTCCATCCAAATGTTCTTTCTGTTGCTGTCTGTAGGACTTCAGCTAAGTCATTTTGCAGTGCTTGTGCTATTTCTTATTGTATAAATTCGAGAAAACCATTCAACGCCCCATGGCACAGGGGTTGAAACTAGGGGCTCTTTAGGGTCCCTTTCAACCACAATTGTTCTATGTTTAATTAATGTTGTCATTCTTATCAGTCTATGTTATTAATTATAACTATTCAGTGGCACTTGCCATGTTTATTGCATGACTCGTGCCTGACATCTGAGCATCACTGCTGGCTTGTCACACAACTCACCTTACAGCTGCTGTCTCTTTAAAGCTTTAACTCTGCACAACAGTACAGCTGAGAACCTAATACAGTCACATATAAACACCTACATAAACACATCAAGGGATGAAACTTCAGAGCAGAAATTCCAAGCAAGATAGAAACACCGTATATGCTCTAAGTTTTAATTAACAAAGTATACTCAAATGATAAAAAATACAGTAATTTCATGATTATAAGCTGCACCTTTTTCATTGAAGAATGCAGCCTTCCCCACTAGTGCGGCTAATCATCAGATGCGGCTTATTTATGGACAAATTCCGGCAAAATGCTAACCTGGAAGTGTGAGCCGGCCGGCAGGGAAGCTGCCATGCAGCTGCAGCCAGGCGAGCAGGGTGCAGGTGGGGAGCGGGCTTTGCGGGGCGACGGAGCCGCAAGTAGGGCCAGCAGAGCGGTGCCACTAGCGGCAGCGGGAGGAGTGGGGCCGCTATGGGCGGAGCGGGGGGAGCAGGGCTGCTATGGGTGGAGCGGTGTCACTAGTGGCAGCAGGGCTGCGTTTAAAGGCTCCTCCGGTCTGTGAAAACTGTTTGCAATTTGAGCATCTGACAGCAAACCTCGTGCTGGCGCGATTCTGTTACTATCTTGTTACTTTGTCACACATGGATCCTCTGTCAAAAAAAAATTTAAAAAAAAAAAAAAATGTGGCTTATATTCGAGTGCGGCTTATATATGGACAAATCCCGTGGTCTACCTGGATGTGCGGCTTATAGTCAGGTGCGGCTTATAATTGTGAAATTACTGTAATAGTGCTTGGAAAAGTGGAGGCATTGCTTTTTGGGGTTAGGGAGTCAAGGGGCAGGGGAACATGAGATCTGGCCAAGTTCACAGGACATATCCCAAGTGCAACACAGTTGAAGAGGTGGGATATGTCATAATTCCTTCAAACACACAAGCAGTGTTTGTGCCTGCTGCTCCTGGATAAGGCTCCATGTTCCTGAAGAAAGGAAGGCTGACCCACTGAGGCAGTACCCTGAGACAGGGAATACCTCCTTCCTATGCCCCACATCTCTTACACATCTCCTGACCAACCCTGGGGAGAGGACTCTGTGGCCTCATTCCAGCCACAAAATGGGAGTAGTACCTCCTCCCTATCTTAAAAGGTACTGTGAAGATAAATATGTGAATATTTAGGTACTACTGTAAAGATGACCAAATAAGCCACTGGCATGAGCTTTTTGAGTACTATATTAGCATAGAGAGGAATTCTCCTTCTTGCCTGTAATGGGAAACTCCTAGAATCTTGCCTTAAAAGGAACAGACAACAAACAGCATGAATCCCTAAGGGGAATGAAGAGGAGGTCATACTTTACAGTCCACTTAGGCATTTTACTTCCAAGGGGAGCATTTTGAACATATTCTCAGTACTTTTTCCTCTGTAAACCTGAAAACATTTTCCTCTGTGATGAAATGTACAAATATAACATTTCTCCTTTTTGATAAATAATAACAGTAGAACATATTTCTTTTCATTTCCTCCTGAGTATAAAACATGTCTGTTTGAATATGTTTAATTGATTTGATTTTATTTAAGAGGAAAAGTATGGTGAAAAAGAAAATCACCCATACTTTCCTGCCATTGGTATTTTGCTCTCTGCTAAGTATGGGGACATTTCCACTACTTTAATATAAGCCTTTGTTCAGAAAAGAATCTAATCATGTACTCAACTCAATGTCTAACACTGGCTCTCAAAAATAAATGAGATGGCTGTTTAATTACTTCATCAACTTAGTGCCCTGGAGACTTGAACAAAAACGTTTTGCCTTTCCTTTATGATGTGAGATTCTACAACACCAGTGTAGAAACTGTTTGGCAATTACACCTCATTTAAGCTTTTTCCATTTGCCAAAAATCAAAGTTATAGAGTGTTCTCTAGTCAGTTATCCGGATATCAGCAATGAAAATAGAATTTACTTTTGGGATTTTGCTTGTTTCTGCACATGTACAGTGTGCAGATACCAGTCAAAGTTGTCCTGTGCCCTGATATATTTCATTCGATTATATTTATAGAGTTTAGACCAATTCTTTCAAATATACACTACAGAAGTTAGCATATGGCTAAGCTTATGGCTTAACTTTTAGAGAGAAATTACATAAAAGGATGTGGTGTGGGTTATTAGCCAAACAAATCAAGAAAGCAACAAGAATCAGGGTAAAGAACACTACCTGTACCGAACAGAGCACATTGGTCATTGCATGATATATCAGCAAACTATGTGTTCTAGCTTTTTATTAGATTATGTAAAAAAATGTGCACTTCATTTTTCCTTATAATATGAGACTAAGCTGATAAAAATTCCAGAATGGATAAAGAATTGGTTTGTTGAGATTGGCAGCAGTAAGGAACTGGAAAGTTTACATTTTTTTTTCCTTCCTTTCTTTTTTCTCTTTAAGAGGCACACATAAATAACCTGACTATATTACACTATGCCCTTTATACCTACAGTTTCCTTTTACAAGTACCTCTCCCAGAAACAGCTAGTCTTGGCTGCACTAGCAAATCCTTCTATGTGTTAGTTAGAATCAGGAAAAATTTCAAGACAGAAGTTCAGTAGTCCTAACAGAGTTTAGATTTCATCATAAATTTGAATTTCTGTCCAAGTTCATGGTGTAGAAACATACCAGAGATAAACATGCAGTGATACATAACTCTGTCCTGAAGTCCTGGCAAAACTTCTGTCTGGACCAATAATACCTCCTTATAATCTTCTTGGCCCTCGGAGGCCTTCTCCTTAATTGCAGTTCAGTGTGCTCCAACAAACCTTTTCTGGGGAGGTGGTTTTGTAGAAATTGCTTTGGCTGAAAACCATGAGAAGCTTATCACAGTTATAAGCCACTATTAACAAGAAACACATCTTGTGATAGTTCCAGTATCACTATAGAAATGGAGTACCATTGCCCCATGTGCTTATGTTTACCTACAGGCACGGATCTCACAAATTTCCTGGCAAGCGAAAACTAAATTACCAAATTTTCATGGACTAAACAAAATACAACAACTATACCTATTTGCAAACAAGTGGCAATCACAACCTATTAGCCTCTGATAAGTCCAGTCATGAAGAATCAAGTTACTGATGTCTGATGGATTATAGAAAATGTGCTTTATACCTATAGAACAATTCTTAAGTATTTCTTAAACTAAGAAGGTAGAAAAAGCCCTTGGGCATGATGAGGCAAATCAAAAATGGATAAAAATAAGAAATTTCTTTCATTGGCTTAAGAGAACACCTTTACAACTAGATACTGAAATCACTGGGCTGGCTCCTAATTCTTCAGACATGTATTTCTCTGAATAAAGTCCTCAGGAATTGTCTGTCCAAGACCACCCATTTAGTTATTAAATTTTCACCATTTGTCCATAAAGTGCCTGTTCACTCTCCATGTTTAATGTCTCCTACACATCATGAAAAAGTGGCATAAAAGCAGCCCAGCCCAGCATGACATGCACTGAACAGCTAGTTTTGTTATCATCTGAGGGAAAGACAGATTTTGGTGAAGAGTGGGTAGCAACCGAGCCCCTGCTCATAACTATAATAAACAAGTGGTGTTAAGCAGAGCTAATACTTATCTACCTAATTCACTTTCATGATGACAAACTCGGCTACACTTCAGTCCTAAAGAGTAACTTCTGGGGTTTACAGCACACATACAACTGCACTGAATTTATCCTAAATGGCAAAATACAGGTTTCCACATGGATACTTGGATCCTTCCCCAGTGTTTGCTGGAGTGGGGCCTGGCAGAACTGAAGTGTCTGTCAGGTCCGTATTGAAGCCCCTGTGGTGGAACCAGGGAAGCTGGAAACTCTGATAGTGCGCAGACCTCCCCACAGTCCCTCAAGGGCTCTGCCTGCCTCCATCAGGTACCACAAAAAACACATCCTTTCCCCAGAGCTGAGGCTGCTGACAAGCTCATGAAGGATGTTAAGTGTCTTGCTGACCTGAGCTCTTTGCTGGACCCCAGATCAAGAAAAGAGAATGAAAAAAGAGAATGCTCAGGGCCTAGAAAACAGAATACCTTGTTCCTTCGACAGCAAGTCAGATTATAGATAATATTATCTGATCACATCAGTCGGAGTGAGTAATGTTTCTCAAGTCCAATAGTGAGTGGTAACCCACTGAGACTGTACCCAGTGTGACTGATCCTAATTACTCTGCTCTAAATAGGAAGCAAGATTATGCTTCATACACAGAGGTTGCCACATATACTGAAACTGTAAATTTCCTTTAAAAGGCAGTCAGAATAATTCTTTTCAAAGACAGAAAACACAAGATGTTTTAAGCAGCACAGAAATCCCATAAAGTGTACTATCTGAATGATTCTGAATTTACTACAAAGGGAAAAATAAAAGAGGCAAGAGGATGCCATGATAACCCTTTCTTCTGTGATTATTCTCAGTCACTGATAGAAACTTGGCACACCATTTCTAAAGCAACTGCAACAAACTCAATTTTTCTTCTTTTTTATTTTTTTGTGTGTCTGTGAAGGAGCATAAAAATGCTTCTACCTCAGTGTTGCTCAAAGTTTTGGTTATGATTCAAGCATCTCAAAATATTGAGAATAATTGCAACATTATGTGCTGCCAGCATTTGCAGTACAAAACTCTGTGTCTTTCTCACACTTTATTTAAAAAAGAACATTTTGCACCTCAATAGCTAGTTGTGGTTTTGGATCATAAAGCACTAAGAGTTTTGATCTGTTCTGATTCCCGCCCCTTCTGTCTCATTTTTCTCATGGTTTAGAACAAAATATTAATGTGACTCATCTGTCATAAGTAATTTTCATATCCTCTACCTTCTATTTTGGTGTGTGATTAGACAAACACTGTAGTTATGTAAAATTATTTGTGTATTTTTTTTAAAGGAAGATATGATTCACAGATACTTTAAGCAAAAAAGAAAACAATGTCAGGAGGAAAGTGAATTATAAATGAAAGCAACTAATATCTATTATAATTAATAAATACTTTAAAACATGGTATTTCAATTTACTATTTCTTAGTATTAACTACTGCAGCTGTCATCTCTGGAACTCTGGAAAGGAAATAATAAATGGGAAAGAAATTGAGTTTATGGACTGTCTTATCCAAAGCAAGTCCCAATTTTGATACCAAAACATTTACAAGGACAGTAATTAGACTTGGAAAGCTGGAAGTCAAAATTGCTAATGTCAGTTCCAGGATGTTAATGCTTTCTGGTACATTTAAGGAAATCCTATGTAGTGTGCTGCTTTCAAAAAAGTACAATTATGTGTATACATTCCTGTAACTTTTCTCCAGATCAACCTTCTATCCCATAGTAGTACTTTCTCACAAAAAGTCCCCTTAAAATTCCCTAGAAAACAGAACAATCCATCAGTACAGAAGTGATTTTGCTACAGAAGCATTTCCAACAGTTAACCGTATTCTTCTTTTCAAATAGCAGACTGAAATATTTTACTACAGTAATTTCACGATTATAAGCCGCTCCTTTTTCATTGAAGAATCCAGCCTACCCCAGTAGTGCGGCTAATCATCACGTGCGGCTTATTTATGGACAAATCCCAGCGAAATGCCAACCCAGACGTGAGAGCCAGGCGGGAGGGCACCTGGGGCTGCCTTTAAAGGCTTCGCTGGTCTATGAAAACTGTTTGCAACTTGAGCACCTGACACCAAACCCTGCACTGGCACGATTCTGTTACTAATTTGCTACTTTGTCACACATGGATCCTCGCTAAAAAAAAAGTGCGGTTTATATTCAGGTGCAGCTTATATATGGACAAATCCCGTGGTCTACCCGGCTACCCCGACGTCCGGCTTATAATCAGGTGCGGTTTTTAATTGTGAAATTACTGTAAGTGGATCCAGTTCAGAGCCAGCCTCATGCCACAAAAGTCATTTGCATTTGGGCTGAATATTGAATCAGCAGGACTTAAATACCTACTTAAAATAGAAGTTATATTTCTGTGACTACTTAAATTAACTAGGGATCATGCTGTTTCTGAGCTAAGAGAGAGAATACAGTGATTTTATGATTTTCTGCCTTTCTGCTTTTGTCTTTCCGCACTTGAATTGCAAATAGAAAATGTTGTTTTCCAAACTCAGTTAATACCTGCAGGTAGCAGAGTGAAAAGAAGACTGCAAGCTATGCCACTATATTCAAAGATTTAGAGCAGAGAAAACAAGTTCTCTCCTCTCCTTTCAGATACTATTTTGCACAAAATAATTCTTAAAAGCACAGCAATGAAATGAAACTCTATCAATCAGGAAATTCAATGCTTAAATGTTCTCTTAATAATGATTTCTCTCATTCTCCTCTCTCTCATATTCTCTCACTCCCTTCCTCCCCCAAGAAGCCTTCTTGGGAAATATTTTCTCCATAGAAAAAAAATACTCTTGCTGCTTCAAGTTGCTCAGCATCATGGCTTGTACTTGGGATTTCTCCACACTGTCCCAATATATATATATCAGGATCTTCATGTGACTGAATAACACAGGGAAGAGAGCAATTGCATCAGTAGGAAATCGTTCAAGAGATTATTTTTTCAAGTTCAAAGAAATTATCACACCATTTTACATGTTTTCAGTTCTGAAAGTAGTGAAATGGAAGAATGCACATCAAGTGGTGGGTCTCAGGACATGAAGAGCTGGATAATAATAATAATAATAATAACAATAATAATAATAATAGTAATAATGGATGAATGTTAAAGAAAGCATCTCAAAGTGGTCAGGAGTTCCCCTATGAAAAATCAGTGGGAGCCTGTTGAGTGATCTACTGGAGCTGGAATTTATTTTTTTATTTGTTACACTATGTAGCAAAACCAAACTCCCAGTTGAGGGCATCCTTGGAGCAAACAAGGCAGGCAGGGGTAGCAGGGGTGGTGTGGGATGGGGGAAGATGGGAGAGTGAAAGGTGGGGATTGAGTGGCCTCTGTGTGGGGAAGCTTAAAGGAAACAGGCAGTTTTTCTGCTCATGAAGCTGTTTCTCCTTCTTGTGACTCCTTATTTTCCCTCCTTTCTCTCCTTCTCAGATGGAGAACACCCAGAGACCTTCCCTTTACTTCCATTGTTTCCAGCATCACCGTCTACACAGTCTTCTATTCTTTCTTGATTGTCAGTCCTGGTTTGGATGGATAGGAACTAGGCCAGGACCAGGTCAGAAAGACAGAGAAATCCTGCTGCAGATAAAAGGACAGATGTGACTGCTGCTGCTGTACTGGGGCCCTCTGGTACACACTGGCACTCCTTTACCCTCTCCCTAATCCCACAAAGGCAGTAACAGCAGCATGGATGGTACAAACAGGAGGCAGGAATGAGCTGTTTGGCTGAAATGCCTAATCCCTCTCTCCTCAGTCACAGGCAAAGCAGCTGCCATCCCCTTCAATCTGGCAGGTCTCCATTTTGCTAAGTATACAAAGCTACTTCTGACTTGGTGACTTCCCCTTATTCACTCGAGAAGCTGAGCCAAAGCGCCAAACATAAATACCTGCAAAATGCAGAAAAGTTTGTATCGCGAGCTGAACTGCAGAGCACAGAGGTGTCTCTGAAAGTTCTGATAGCGTATGGATGTGTTCTGAATTACTGCCTCATCCTTTGAAATAGAAGGCCTATTTGGCAGGAGAGACAAGGAAAACCTACTCTTCAGAAAACTAGGAAGCAAATGGCAACAAAATTCTGCAAAACACATCAAAAGTTTCTGCTCTTCAGGCTTTAGAGTCCTCTTCAGAAAGGTGGCAAATACACATTTCCTTGTACAGCTCCAATGAAATGGATTAAATCAATTGCAAATACTCCACAGTACTTGGACATTATCTCCTATTGGTTCCCCAGGTGATCACATATCTCTTAAACTGCACCTCAAACTCATCAGGGATCTGCTTACAAGAGATGGATGGAGTCAAGAGAAAATCAACACCGATTATCTATCAAAACAAGGGTTGATTGGAGACCAGACTGGAATTGCCGGAAAACTTAGCTTGCTATCATTAAAGAGATTTTTTAAAATAAATTTTATACCAGAGGCCAGAAAGCTTTGTCATGATTAATCTAATCCATAGTCTAAGACAAAGGGCCTGAAAAACCAACAGTTTCTTTCTGAAAGGGGTTTGGGCTTTGAGACGAAGGAGCCTACCTGTCTGCCATGATGCAGCAGGTCTCAGAGCCCATGCTGGGACCTGGGCATCTAGAGTCACCTGAAGGGGAAAACAGATTCCAGCCAGCAGTCAGAAGCTCAGGGGCTAGGTAGCAACAATATACCCTGCAGGTACTGGGGCTGATATTTTGAGATCTTGTTTCTGGCAGAAAACACTCCTCTGTCTAGCAAATTCAAGCTTCTTTTGTTAAAATGCATTGTTTTGAAAATAATTTAACTAGCTCTTTTGTCAGATTTGAGAGACCTTACAATAGCCCTGGTTTGGCATTCAGATGAAACAAGGTAGTGGGCACATTTTAAACAGACTTGAATAAATCTGAGGTAAAACAGTAAAGCAGGTTTCCCTTGGAAAATCAGTATTACTCCCTTTCCAAATGCTTACTGCTCCTAAAGTTTGCGTGGTCTCTTGGTGGCCAGGCCACCCAGGGCAGAGCTGCCTGGAGCCCACTGGGGCTGAGGTAAAGGCACTGCTGCAGTGCAGCCTTGCAGAGGTCAGGAGCCAACGCTCTTGAATTTGCATTTTGCCCTGGCTGATAAAATGCTAAAAGTAAATGGAGAGATATCTTTGGGTGTGTTTGGCTCCTTGGGGCTACTCTGACTGCTGGGAAACCAGGAGTTCTGGAGAGCAAAAACATGTGCAAGGAAGATCTTAGGCCAAATACCTAAATTTTCAACCACAAAGCAAATAGCACATAAAGAGCGATAGCCCTGCTTATCCACGAGCTGGATTGCAGGAGCCCATGGCTCCCTGTGGGACAGATGCTGAGCAGAAAGTGCAGTGTATGGAGAGCAGCTGAGGGCAGGGGCTATGCAGAGAGGTGTAGGGCCCTCCCCAGCTCTGATCCAGCACAGCACACAAGCTGGAGCACACTCATCCAGAATTGAACTATAAATGGCTCAAGGGCAGCTGAACCCAACAAATCACAGAGACTCTTCCCAGTCACATCAGTGGGATTTGTGTCAGGCGAAGCACATAGGACTTGGTAGCAACTGTGTGAGAATGATCAGAATATAAAATAGAAAAGCAGATTTTATTTCATATAGGAGAATAGCATTGTCCATGGCTCCCCTTGGTAGTATCCCCACATGATGAGTGCAGTAATGCTTGGGACTTTGGTAGTTTGCAAGCACAGTGCCTCTTGGGAATAATGATTTTATTTATGCGTATGTATTGTATGTACATTTTCATGGGCATGACACACATGCAGAAATATAGGATCAGGTAAAAGTTTTCATCTATATTTCAGACTGATAGTTTTATACCTTGTAATCTGAAAAAGTTATGCAGTGTCTTTGTAGAAGGGTGGGAACAAGGCTCAAGGCACTTTTGAAATCCAAACCCATATTTTGATTTACAGCATAATTATTACAGTATTGCCAACAAAAACACCAAACACTAGGATTTTTGGTCCATATTCAAACTGCTACATCAGTTTTCACAAGCACTAAATAACTAAAAAGGCTACTCATAGTGAATGAGTTGCCAGGTTTTCATACTTCTGAACAGTAGACCTTGAAAAAAAAGCTGGAATAGAGAATTAAAAGACTAGGTTAAACCACTAGGTTTGAAAATTTTGACTAATAGGTCTTAATATTTCGGGGGGGGGGGGGGGGGGGGGG
>VRYO01001681.1:4229460-4249075 GCA_009812075.1 Sialia sialis | reverse complement strand
GAAAAAAAGGATATTGTGCTCATACATTTCTTAAAAGTTTTCTTTTTCCCCTAGGACCAACCTAAAGTCAACAAAATCACACCGGGCCTAATACAATCAGGAAATCTGTGTCTCTTAGAGTGAAAAGCAACCAACCTGTCCATCTTCTGCCCTGTCCCAAAACCTCAATGTAAGTATATTCAGCTTTGCAATCCTAAATGAGTTCCATGTAATGCCATAAACAAAGCACCAAGGCTTAAAACTGAAGTTGTCTTAAAGCCATCACCTACACAGGATGTGGGAAGTTATTCAAGTATTTGCCATACACCAAAGCTTTTACATTTGGAGTGGAAAATTATAAGCTACATAAATTTTGGTGATCATCCTCAGCAGCATTTTTTATCATAGATAAAAAAATCTACCCTTTCAGTCATTCTCCATTGTTTGATAGGAGAGAACATGTAACTTTGGCATTTTGTGTTTCTGTAAAGAAGATTGGTTTAAATATACTTTGATGCTCAGAAAAGTGTAAGGACAGTTTCATTAGAAAAGAAATGTCAAAAATTTTATCCTGGGACTAGAGTGAACCATGCTGTCGATGTGCTTTTGATCCCCAAAATGCATAAGTATATGTGTCCACTTCCAGATGTATGTACATGCTAAAATAAACAGCAGTAACATTCACTGAGAAATCCATACTTAATACAATGTTTAGTTTAGCTCAATAATGGGAAGAATTTGTTAAACATCATTCTGAGCCTTAGTGGAAAACTTTTTGACAACGAGACATTAGCTCATACTGTCCACAGTCATCTTATGCCTATGAGTATTGTTTGTTATCAAGTGTGACTTTTGGAAGAAGAAACGCATTATTGCTTAACAAGTTGCATTGCAGTAGTGTCCTGAACTCTGTTTTGGTTTCTAGAAAACTAATTAATTAAAAGAATCCACATGGTAAGAATTAATCATGTAAATCCCTCTGACTTTTTGGATGTTTTTTGAGGAGGATGAGCGCCACATTCAGTAGTGTTTCTCACTTGCAGAGAAGTCAAATGCGACTTGTCCAAGGTGAAAAACCAGGACAATCACACAAACATGACTCCACAGTGTGGCTCTAGAGCACCAGCCCTAGCAAAGATCCTGCTCTGGGAACCCACTGGGGTGGGCACTCACTGAGGAGCACTGAACTATGAACCCAGTGGAGTGGACTGGCATAGTGACAGCATTTTAGGATTTCCGGCCACTCCATGGCTGGAGCTGTCCCTGGTAACTGTTTTCACCCAGCATTAACTGCTGTAACCTACCCTTTTCTTCAGGTGCTAGAGAAGTCTAACTAGAAAAAAAAAAAAAAAGAAAGAACAAAAAAAAAAAAAAAAAAACAGTGCTTAAGACTAGCCCACAAACTACTGACAGAGAATAAAACACTTCTCAGTTACTATTTACATTTTCCCAGAGCATCCATGAAGTTTTAGAGCCCATCCACTTAAGAAAACATCCATCCAAGAATGGCAGTGGAGTTTGATAATTCAGCTGTGAACTTTCTATAGTAGTTGATGAAAAGACTGTATAACATCACTGCTCTGTGCATTAGTAATTTCTTCAAAGCTTTCAATAAATACCTTCTGGTGTCACATAATATAGATATTTTTTTTGAAAAGTACTGAGTTTTCAGTGTTTTAGAGTCCTTTATTACAGCAGGTGAAACAGTAATATAAGCTATTAAACATAACTGCTAGACAGAAAAAAAAACAACAGTTAAGCTGAGCATTACAAATTAGCACCCACTACTTTTCGTGAGTGGGAAAATTGCTTTGAGAAAAACACTGTCCTCAGCAATTCAGCAATATCAAGGAACAGAGAATTAAGGGGAAAACAAACTTAAAAAGAGGTTGAAAGTTCTGGAAAATGTTGTTATTTCCTTTTTTTCTTTTAATCTGTTCCAGTGAATGGAAAAGAATTTCAGAAAAACATTCAGATCTGGATAGAAATATACCTCAAATGAAAAGGAAACAAAGCCCTCTATCTGTAGCAAGAATACAGAAAATTTTCAAACTTGAGCATCAACTGGCAGATAGACCTGAAAGGCATTTGGGTCAAATAGAAGTCCTGAGTTGCTACCAAAATCAACAGCCTAATTGTCTCAGCTGAAACTGGGGCTTAGCTGTTGGGTTTCCTGTAACTAAATCTTGCCACAAACAGCTCTGCTAAGTTTTTCCTCCAATAATAAAATAAAATATCGCAAAATTAAGATAAATACAAGAGACAGTGAAGATGAGTGTGTGTATGTAGTTCCCAACATAAGAAGGGGAGAAGACATTATCAAAATAGTTCTTGTCAGTTCTAAATGGTTGATATGACAGTTCTTTAAAAATAAACAATCAAACATCTGAAAGTAATTGCTAGACTAAGGGATTTATTTTATTTAAGCAATAAGGTATTTTAAAAATGTACTTAGAATGTCTAGCTTGCTTCAAATTGCTTTGGTTTTCTACACAAAGTGTCGTGGTAGTCACTACCCACCCAAAAGTGGTATTTTAATAATATTTTTAAATTTAAAAATAACAATTGAAATGAAGAAAGCAAAACTATTCAGAAAGGTTACCAGAATGCACAGTTTGACTTCAGACACTTTCTAATCTGATCAGGAATCAGAATGGGAAAAAAAAAAACCTGTGCCGAATTCAGGGGCATTGAGTCAAGTGATAAAGTTATACAATTTTATGTGGATTAACTGAGGTTGTATCTCAAAATCCAAAGCAAACCTAAGCGACTGAAAGTAATGTTTCAGTTTATATAGTCTGATATTTTTTCTGTCTATCCTTTTTCCTGTTGAACTGCCTTTTATGCCTCTCAGTGTATAAACTTCTTCAATAGGCATCTCCTCTGTCCACAGTTTCCTCTTCATTTTCTCATGCTTTATGTGCCTCCATCCAATCCCTGTTTATCTGATAGTAAGGATTACTTTACTGTCTGCCCTTTCCCTGTCTGATTTGGGGAACTGGAAATACTGAACAACTTTTAGTGGAACCTAAACCTCAAATTACTGAAATATTTATGGAAATGTTACCTTACGTTTCCAGGACCATTTATTTTAAATAGGAGTCAGTTGCTCCTTCACTCACTCATGAAAATCTAGCTTCAGACTCCTCACAGCAGCTTTGGATGGGAGGAAATTAAAGGAGAATTACAAAAGAAAAATCTTTTCCAAACATAGCAATGTTATTCAATAGCTTAGAAATTTACTTTTCCTGTTGGTGAATGTGGTTTCTTTAACTAATCCAAGCATTATTGTGAATAAACCCAGTGGTTGCTTTTGTCTGTGTTTTGAAGAAGAGGGGCTTGTTTAGGGCTTTAGTGCCGATAATTGACACAAAAAGCTCCAGTACAGAACACATAAAAAGAACAGGATGAACTTGCCTCCACAAATCATTAGAATTGGGGATGTTGTACAGATACCTCCCGCTTGCTGCTAGTAACCATGATGACAAGTTTATGATCCCAGACTGTGCAGAGCAGAGATCCGAGGAACCTGCTGCTCATTAAATTCTCTGCTTCTGAGCCCCCCCTACTCCCCAGACCAACTCACATGAAAAGAACTTGAAGACAATAGGCAGCAGATTTTTATATTGATAACAGGAAGTTTGTAGAAGACTGGAACAGTATATCTCTCTGATTTGTGAAACAGTTATACCAAACAATAAATCTTCTCATGGGCTTTACATTGTGCATAAATCCTCCTGTTTATATGCTGAAGCATATGGTTTATTAACAGCTAGCTCAATAACAGTAACATATAGAGCATACAGCTGCCATCATCACTTTGCGAATGTTTTCCACACATTTTCCACAGCTTTCACATTCAGGGAAAAGTAACACAAAGTGAAAAGTCTTCTTTCAAAAGCCTCATTAACATAATGTATCAATGAAATGATTGCTTGTGAACTCAGTTTCTTTTGGAAACACCACTGTATTTTCTATGCAGAAGTCTCTCAGGAAATGTCACCTTTTAAGACAGTTTTCTAGACCCTAAAGAGTTCAGACACAATTCTGTTAAAGCCTTTGCCTTGTAAAGTTCAAGGAATGCTTCCACAGTGTGAAATGAAATTTGAAATACAGTCCAATAATTCCCCATCTAATACTAGGAGCAGCTAAAACATTTGTTATATAATTCAACCTTATATTTAGTTTCAAAGGAGTTTTATGTAGCTGTCTGGTTTATTTAAATAACTTATTAAGGCTGTCCTGTTTTAATTGGCAAAGTTACACAAACAAATATTACAGTTCACAGTAGTCTTCCATTGTCTCATAGGAACAATTTCACAATCACACAATGGTTGAGGTTTAAAGGAACCTCTGGAAGTCACCTTGTCCAAGCCCCCTGCTCAAGTAGGGGCACCTAGACTGGTTTTCCAGGACCATGTCCAGAAAGCTTTTGAATTATTTCCAGCAATGAGACTCCACAACCTCCCTGGAAACTAATGCCAGTGTTCAGTCACCCTCACTTTTCTACTCCCTCTACTTGCTCTCATAATTTCTACTTTATACGTCTGAAATCTCCCCTGCACTTGTTCTCTGCAACAGTCTAGCTCCTCATTTACAAGGGTGGATAAATGTTGAAACACAAGGATGAAATCAGGGATATTTCATTTAAAAAGGCAGTACAGGTCTTTACAGAATGTATTTTTGGACCATTAGTTGGTAGCCACCTTTGTATGCATGTCTAAATGGAAGATGTAAATGGAGTCAGCTGTGCAGCTGCAAGGATTCAGGACACAGCTTGGGAATGTGAGCTCTGCTAGCTGATGGCAAAGCTAAGACTTTCTACAGAATATTTCCTTTGGGTGCAAACAGCATATTTCGTGCTACTTTGCTTGCATTACAGCTATTTTTAAGCAATCCACAGAATGGAGACAAGTATTTTGAATGATCTGGTATGTGCTCAGGTCCCCCCTCCTGTGCAGTGTTTGTGAAGCTGTCCCTTGATAAATGACAAACTGAAAAGGCAAAGGAAAGGCAACAGCATGGAGACTCTGCTGACAGTGTAAATAGAAATTTGAGTTTAGCAGACAAAGTTCACAGTTTGCAGTGAAAGGTCATAAGGATTTCAAGCATTTTTGGTATTTTGTCTCTGCTGTCTGCTCAATATCAAGCAAATAAAAAACCCCTGACAGACAGCTTCCAATTCTGTATACTTGGCATCCCTGCTCAGCCTGAAGGAACACGGGAAGCTCTGTCTTTGGCATTCTACAATTATTTTAGGACACGCCATCCTAACAAAGCTTTAACACTTATTCAGTCCCAACTTCTGATGTGATGTTTGGTAAGCTAAAAGTCTTACCCAGCTCAGATAAGTCCAGTGGCCTGCAGTTTTTCTTCTAAAAATTTAGCATGATGAGAAAGAGTTATATCATATATTAACTCTCAACAGGATATGTTTGGTTTTTTCCCAACCACCGTAGAGTCACACTAAAATACATCAAATACTTTTATGAGAAATCTCCTACAATCTACAGTTGAACCAAATAAAACTTGGAGGAGTCTGACTTTTTATTATTATATTACAATTTTTGCCTGCAGTGAGTTCATTCCCTCTTCTGAATATGATTAACATTTCCTTTAAGAAATGTTTAGCTCTGGCCTGTGAAACACTGAAAAGGACATTTTTATTTCCCAAATTCAATTAAATATATACCAAGTGGAAATTGTTTTCCTGGAGGTATGTAACCTCAGAAATCTAAAGAAAAGTTATATGACCTATGTACCTCAGATGTGACTGCAACCACTGCTTTTTGTGAAATCACTACTTGCTGTATTCAGGACTGTGCTATGGAAATGAAAAAAAAAAAAAATCTTCTGTATTAATCTTGTCTTTGGATGCATCTCTCCCGGAGTCAGAATACTCAAAGATGTCTTAGGAGTGTGATTTGGATAAAATAGTAAAAATAGGACAGTGAGTGAGCCAGTTGTTGGGCTGAATATTTGCAAAGTGTATCCTTTTAATCTTGCAAGTAAGCTTTTTATTTGCGTTCCTAACTTCACAACCTCTGGCATATCTCAGCATGATCATACATGAGGAGATTGTTGTGCACACTGTGAATGCCAAACACTCCAGCCCACGTTGTGCCTACAGGTGCTGAACATGCCTGGTGTGGTTTTCCCTGTTCCTCCCACAAGCATACCTGACAGTGTCATGAGGGATCTATTTCCAATCTCAGAGGCTCGCATTCTTTGCACACCTTGACCTTCAGGCTCGGGCAGAATACCCAGTCCAGTCACTGTGCAACTTATTCCTTCATATCCTTCTTGAGATCCTAATTTCTTTACCTAAAACCTGACATCCTTTGTACCTGGCTTAGAAGCCTAGTTACCTGCACAGGTGACAGTGGTTGTGAAGAGCTGAAGATTTAATGTCTCGCTAGACACTTTGACTTTCCTCTTCTTTAAATTTCCTCTCCCCCACCCTCACTTTTTAGATACGGTTTTTCTCTGAGATTCAATAATGCTGAATGGAGCAGAAAACATGCCTGAATGCAAATGTTACGTCCTCCTACCATGGCCAGATATAGAATACAAACATCATTTCAAATTGTGATTAAACTCAGCCAGGAATGGATATGGCCCCTAAATGGGAGCTATAATGCATAGGAACTGCAGACAAACTCAAACTTTGTTCCCTTTTTTCCCTCAATGTAGAATGGTTAAGATCAAAGTGCTGATGCTTACCATTTTCTACTCACCAGCAGAAAAAAAATGCTGTGCTCAGAGCAAAGCACATTCCAACATGATACACTTCCATGACAGCTAGAAAACAAAGCCTTTTGACAAATGAGAGAGAGTCTAAAAAGTTAAACATAGTCTAAAAGATGGGAAGCCAGAAACGACTAAAAAGAAAGGTATTTGTTAAGGCTTAGATTATATAATATTTCCCCTGGCCAACACAAAGAATACACTCCTTGTAATGAGCTCTCTGTAGGTGATCAAAGTACATGAAAGGAACGCAGACTCTCCTCATTCAAAGGTAGAGGAAAAAAACTGTCCTAAAATATGATTTTACCTTTACCAGAAAAAAGTATCTTTCATTTATCACAACACTGAAGGCAGTGCAACACAACCGTGCACCAGCCAACACGGCACACAGAACCTATATAAAAGACAGTTATGTGAGGATGGTTTTTATTATTTTGCTTTTCTTCTTTGAAACGCAAGAGCAGTGTTAGCCGTGTGTCTGTGCTGAGCGGATGGCTCACGCCACCTGCAGACAGCTTCAGTACAGACCCATGTCTTCTCCCGAGGACCGCCCCTGAAAACCCAATGCAGGGTCTGTCCTGATCAAAAACTGCTCCAGCAGACATTTGAACGGGCTGTAGCACCTGTCAGTATTTAAATACATATACATCGATAAGAAACATTTGACCTTCAGATGCTACACCATTTGGCATTCCGTGTGCTTGATTTTATAAATACACTTTATAAATATTTTTTTAAACTCGATTTTTTTATCATGATTACAAATAAGTTTACAAAGATATCGAATTCTCCTTTGTTATTGCCACAGATTAGTTATGGTGACTGTATCTGGAATTAGAAAAGTTATACAAGATGGTTTTAAATGCTGAACCCATTCTATCCACTAAAGACTGCAGTACGGAATCTAATAAAACCCTAAACCTTACAAAGCTGCAATTGCTCATAAGAGCTGAGCATCCCTGAACTGCCCTATGCAGTGTTTGCATTAAGCCAAGATGGATACCAGAATGCAGCTTTGATGCTAAAAGGAAAATGTCTTTGATTATAGCTGTAGAAATAGTACCCTTTCCTTAGGAATAATGCTGTTTCCTTTACAGAACTGTGCAAGCACCAGTCTTCCCACTGCTTTCAGAGGCTCATTTCCATCACCCATTTCAGCTCTCTTTTCGCTCATTGGCACTACCTAGTCCTTAAGTCATAACAGGTCACCTCCAAAAGTAGGTCACAGCCTGAACCGCTGCACTTAAAGCTGGGGCCACTGATGGTGGTAGCAGTCCTTCCCCCAGCCCCTAGAGCAAAGGGTCAGTCCTCTGGGACAGCATCCCCAGGCTGCCAGCCTGGGAGAGCGTGGAGGTGGAGGAACCAGAAACTGAATAGGTGAGGACACAAGGACTGCAGCATCCCTTCCCCATCCAGCCAGAGCACTGGAAGCAGCCTGTGGCAGGAGGCCAGTGCATGCCCAAGACACGGCCTCCCCATGCATTTTACCCAAATCATGCCCTGCTTTGTCTTGTCTTCCTTCAGCAAAAAACAAAAGATTATTCTAGACCATATTACACTTTTTTGTCTGTTTAATGTACTTATCTGCAGCAGGTCAGTGTGATTTTTGGTCAATGTTTCTTTACCCGCTTCACCTCCTACTCCCTAGGACTTTTGCAGTCTCAATGTATGCCATATTGGAAAGCTGGCAGTAAGGAGGGCTCCTCTTTTGTTTGTCAGAAGATGAATTAGCCACAAACATGAAGCACTGGTTCTGTTCAGCCATGTTATCCCAATTTTACACATGGACAATGCCATTGATGCAGTGGAGGATTCTTTTAAATTACATTACTCAGACATGAGCATCAGGGCCTAAACTTTACTCCTCTCTTGACAAAGTGTAGAGGTGTAGAGTTGCTGTAAAGTTTCCTTCCAGTAAAACCTGTCATCTTCTTGACAAATGTCTTTTCATGAAACAACTCTTTTGCATCTCACAGCCCTGAGGAGAGCCTCAAGAAATGTGTCTGCTCATCAAGACTGACTTGTAGTCTCTGTGTGGCTTTACTGGAAGTCAGATTCAGAGACACCTGTAAACAGTCACCTGCAAGGACTGGAAACTGTGGGAAACAATGCAGTGCATAAAAGAGCTTACTGCCACTTACTGCCACACTTACTGTAAATTCATTTGGAAAAAGTGTAAGTCAGTATTTCCTTAGTTTTCTTGGGGCAGCACCTTGTCATAGGAGATGGGAACAGTATTTCACAATAATAATTTTCTAACCCACTCCCCTCCAGCACTGTAGGAAGAAAGAATATCTGATGAGAATAGTAAACATTCAAACATTCAGCATGTGCCTTTTCCACCATCCTGAATCAGAGGACCAGCCCCACATTCAGAGATAACAACTGTGGGAGGCTCTGTTTTATCTCCAGTAAAAAGCATTGACTTTTCTGCACACTGACACCTCGGTTAATTTAAAAAGTGCATCCTTTGGCAGCACACAGCTGAACAAGGCCACAGAAATGCATTTTAAAATGGCGTAGCCTCTAAACTGGATTTTTCTTGAGAAGCATCTATGTTAAAATTACAATGGCACCACTGCATTTCTTCACAAGACAATTCAATTTAGAATTATTACTTTTAATCAGTGAGGCATCATCACCAAGAGTGAACAAGGCTGAACTGTGAGTAAGTTTAAAGCATCTTAGAAATGAGTTTAATATATTTGGAAGCCCTGGATCCACACATGTTTTTTTTGCACTAATTTTCTGTGGTTGGACAAAGATGAAAGATAGTTGTGTAGCCAGCACACAATATGCAACAATCACTTTGGTTAAATTATAAAAAAAGCTAACATCTAACTTGTTCATGTCATGTTATTTGGCAAAATAATGATGTAATTAAACTGGTTTAAGTACCAAAAACATATGTATCCATTTAAATTTAAACTCTTTTTTTCTCCCTATTTACAAAATAATGCTTTTGTTAGAGAATAAAAGTCAATGAGCTTCATATGTAATTGGTGGAATTCTGCAACTCAATTACTTCTTCATCACAATGGGAAGAGAAACTTCAGCACACAAATACTGTAGCAGATTTATAGTCCTGATCGCAGCACTGACACTTGGCTCACAGAGGTCCCAAGCAGGCCAATGAAGAGTAGCTCTTTCCACAGGTATGAAGTAGGTTTGCTGGTGGCATTAGCTAACCCATGATGAAGGGTATGAGTAGAACATCTACAGCCCTACTTTCAGCTAAACTAAGAAATCTTATGTTGATTTCATGAGTGTTTAAAGAAAACTTCTACAGGCAATGAAATCTACATGCATGTTTTCTTGGGAAATCCTTGTAAAACAATAGTCAAATCTGAACATAAGTATGTATTTTTAATGTGATAGGTTAACATTACAGGTTCTTTCCTCATCCTCCTACTTTCTGTAGGTCTGTACATCAACAGAGACATCCAAAGTCTGTTTTCATTTAATTAAATGGGATCTTTGTCGCCAGTTGGGAAAAAAAAAAAAACAAAAAAACAAAAAAAAACCAGATATGTGAAATAATGTCTGTTCTCATGACATTTCCAGCCCAGTTTCCAGGAAGACTTCGGGATAGTTTTGAATAGATGAAAAGAATGATAAGAAAAACATTTCCTTAAAAGAAAATAATTAAAGGAAAGCAACACTCCCACTTATCTTCCAACTGTTCCATCTTTGGAAAATTTCCTTTTAGCTCAAAGGGGCTAGGCTAGTGAAGCTGCTCATCTGGGACATCCCATTACATGGCATAACTAGCAAGATAAATTCCAGTAAATGGACTCAGTAACAATCACTGCCATCTACTTCAAATACATTTAACCACTCTGATAATCTCTTCAGCAGAATACCAATATCAATAAATTAAGCACAAACAAAAGGTAGGACTCGGTGATATTGGTTTTTCTGCTTATAACTGGGAGTTACCTCCACTGCAGTCAAAATGCTTGTAAACAGAACAGAATCTGGGCCAGTAGTGGATACCTGTTTACTTAGCTGCACAATAGCTGGCCAGGGTTTGGGTATTTTTAAGTTAATACAAACCAGAGTGATTCTAATTTTACTGCCTGAAAATGGTAATTTCATAGATCTAAACTGACATTTGTTCCTTGCCAAAATATTTTGCACTGGCACTTACTGTTGGAAAGATCATTTTTTTTCCTACTGCCAAGAGCTGAGTAAAAGCCAGCCAAATTATTCAGTTCTTAATTGAGCAAAATTCTCATTGTAGTTTTGCTTGATTAGGAAAAACAGGCTACATTGTACTGCATGGATAACTGTCTGAGTATGTATAAATCGATATTAATTTAAAAATATTTAACAAGCAAATTTTATACAGGTTACAGTTCTCATTGAAATTATTTGGATTATATACATATTTCAAACTGCCTGCCTGCACAAATGACCAGTTCTCTGACTCCTAAATTTCACAAGCTTCTAATGTTGCTAATAGTTACATGGGAGTAATTAATTTAATTACTTGAGAAAAATCTATTCCAGATCATGTAGTGGCCCAAATTACTGAACTCTAGGAAATACACTTTTTACTTTATAAAATAGATATTCATCAGTATAGTCAATGCAAAGGAACCGGAGGGACACAACTTTCTCAAAGTTACAGTCTTTACTGCATGTAGTTTTCCATCATGCCTGTTCAGATTTCTGCATTTTATCTGTGTCACAGATCCTCCCAAGGAGAATTACTAGACCTTCATAGTCAGGAGGTTTCATAAAGTATTAAACTTCAGCAATCATTTTTTGCCTGAGGCAGATGAGGGAAACTAGCCAGGAAATTCTTCAACAATATTGCGTTAATAATTTTGCATTTCCAAATGAAAAAGTAAGTAGGTTTGTCTTCTCTTCCATAACAGTTGTCACTGGGCTATGAATGTCACAGCAGTGTTGGATGGTCACAAAACATTGATGACTGCAAGTGCAGGAAAACACAGATCTGTCCCCTTCCTCTGAATAATTTGTCATGGCTTAGTCCTGTGAACACAAGTTCATGTCAGGTGTCACATTTAATCAAGATGAGGACTTCATTCCAAGCAAAACATAATGGCATGTAATCTTTACTGAAGTACCCAAAAAAAAGTAAATAATTTTCAATAGACGACTGTTAAGAGACTGATTTGGGGAATAAGTATCAAGCACAAGAAAAGATAAAACCAGATACAGCTATTAGTCATAGAGAGAAGAGAGAGAAGAAAGAAGGAATTCAGGAAGAAGAGAAACAGGAGTAGAATTTAAGAGCAGTTCTCAAAGGTAATTTATGAGACTTGTACACATATTAGGAGATAATCCAGCCTAGAACCTGAATAGGCAAAAATCTCCAAATTGACTAGAAATTGAACATACCAAGATGAGGGGTTTTTTTCAATTTCTTAGGGATTTTGATTGCTGGTACTGCCTTTTAGGTGGAAAAGGAGGGTGATCATTTATTTCTCTAGATACTATTCGAAACAAAAGGCAATGACATTGTCATGTGGCAGCAGTTTGTACATTCTGCCCTCTATCTCTTAAAAGAAGACATGGAAACTCTTTATAAGTTTGCCTTACTTCCCCTCCCTGCGTGTTACTTTAAAAAAGCTATAGCAAGAACAATATCTAATGAAAGAGCAAACATGGAAGCCATACACTCCCAGAGATTATAAAATCTTTTATATTTTTGTCCAGTACAACCACTGCTGATTTATTATTAAAGTTTAAATTGGTGACGATGGAAGAAATTGGATTACCTCTCAGTTCCAAGCAGAGAGCTGTTAAATCTCAGGTATCTCAGGTAATTCCTTCACACATTCCCCTCCAGTTCTTCTCCAGGTGTTTCTTTCTTTGCCTGTCATGAAGTTACTGTGCTGTGAGGTCCCCTCAGTGTGAAACAGTTATGTCACAACAAGATACTCATATAGATGCAGAAATACCAGCAAAGCTGACTTGGGGTTTTCTTTATTTGAATTCTTACTGAGTGTTTCATTTGTGTGCATATGGTCAGGTGTGCATGCTTGAGCTTTCCCAGCACTCTCCCAGCACTTTGCTCAGGGCTGCTGGTTTGGCTGCTTCTCAGCTACAAGTACCTTGTCATTTAGTGCTGCTTTAGCAGCAAAGTGCTCCTGCTCTGAACGTAGCCCAAATTGCACCCTGCATCCAGTGCTGGCACTTGTCCAAGCATCTCACAAAGATGCAAACACACTTTTGAAAAAACACTAGCCCCTGGCAACTTAACAAAAACAAATTGTGAGTACAGTCCTCTAAGGAACTTATTCCTGCAGCATCTAATCAGCCTTACTATTTAATTTATTGAGAAATTTGCAACAATTTGAGCAGTACTGCTCAAATCTAAGAAAAAAAACACTCTTGCTCTGATCCTGTGGGCTATAATTATATACTCCAGAATATCTCTTTCATTAGCATAGTTAAGCCTTTCACAAAGCAGATCAGAAGTATTTCTGTCCAGAACACATGATTTATGCTAACATTTGAAAATCTAAGCATGTTTATTGACCAAAGGCAAAATTAACTTGGAATTGATGTAGGTGCCCCATCTCAGAGTCAAAGAAAACACACAAATGGAAATAATTTCAAGCACTGCTGATAGCCATCCTGCTGTATGAAACATAACTCAATTTTGCTTGCTAGAGAAATACCATCCTAGTGGATTTATTTTTAATTTGGTTGAGCCACCGCCTGTAGGTAGCCCCAAAATTTGGTTCTGATGTTCAGCAATGAGAATCTGGTGGACAAAGTTCACAGGGAAGGATATGACATCATTTAAGTGCATAGCTTTTTTTAATGCCAGATTTTGTGGAATTAGTCATTGTTGATCTAACTTCATCATCCTGGAATATCTAGCACATGCCTTAACTACACCTTTGCACAGATAGAATAATTTTTACAAGTGCTTATCTGCTGTTAAAAAGTCTAGATTTTGAAACAAAAAAAAAGGAGGATGGAGCAGGGAACAAAGGCCTTAACTGATTGACAATATAGGATATAGAACCTTTCAGATCCTAATCCATGAGGGGATGTTTGCATCTGGCTCCATAATGGAGTCCACATGCCTGAATTAGATGCCAGCACTCCATGCATGTGTGTAAGTGGAGTTAAGAGCCT
The DNA here is from genome assembly GCA_009812075.1 of Sialia sialis. Classification (NCBI taxonomy): domain Eukaryota; kingdom Metazoa; phylum Chordata; class Aves; order Passeriformes; family Turdidae; genus Sialia; species Sialia sialis. The sequence goes on along the minus strand of VRYO01001681.1, from coordinate 4,235,227 downwards.
CAGAGGTGGATTCACAAAAGCCACTGTTTGGGGAGTTGCCTAAACCAGCCAAATAAGGAAGGCTGAAGATTGCAGTTCATCCTAAATCCTAGCTCTCTCCTGGGTTTAAGTGCCTTCTGGTGAATGAAGTACACAGGCACAAGTCCCTCCACTCTCAGCTCATAGCTCACAATTCTCTTCTAAAAGCAGGTGCCAAATTTTTCTTTTAAACTCCAAGCAACCATCAGCAGCTCAAGCACAGTCTTACTTGGGCTAAGGAAAATGGGTCTAATTCTTCCTATAGCAAAAGGAGCTTCTGAGATTTATATTCCCACCCTCCTGGGCATGCCCAAGCCAGCAGACTACAGGCATCAGCTCCCAAGAGCTGGGTAAGAGCTGGCACAGGTCACAGCAGACCCAAGAAGTCATACGGATGAGGGAAAGCAACGAGAGACTTTGTCCACACCCAGCACTAAAAAAAAGGCTTGTGCACTGGGACCAAGGTGCCTTTGAGGAGTATTTCAGTGGTCTAACAGCTCAGGCATCAGTTTATCAGGACCTGATCAGGGGCTTGGATTTCACTTGTGGATCGAAGTGCTTTAATTTCCCCCACTACTCCTGTATTCTCCTGTGCTTCCAGCCCCAGCTCTACCTCGTAGTGCTGCATGGAGCTGAAGAGAGGCTGGTGTCCACCTTCGATCCAGTTGAGCAGCTAGACAGCTGCACGTCTCCCACTGTAGATATTTTATAACTATCAGTCCCCAGAGCTGAGCACTGACCAGCTTTCCAGCCTGTGCATTTGCTAGTCTCAGTCATCATGGGTCCAAATGGCTGCACTGAACATTTCAGATTGTTTTCCTTGAGTAGAGTTTAGAGACTTAAGTCAGTGACTGATAGTATTTGCTCCTCAGGGCTTGGTTTTGCTTTCCTTTGGCCTCGGTTGGGTTGTTCCAAGGTGACAGATGTGGTAATTTCAAGTCCTTTAAACCATAGCATATTGGATTGCATATAGGAAATTAATTCCACCTCATGACATTTTTGGAGTTCAAATTACTGTATATTTTCAAGGATCCAGGATAAGTGTGTGTGAGTGAGACAGGGAGTATCTTTCATGTGTGTGTGTGCTCTTCAGAAGTTTGTTTTTTCTTTGCTGTGCTTTTGAGAGGCGAGGCAAACTCTTGCTGTAAGTATTCACTGAAACAAACCTACAGGGAGTATTTCACAACTTTTTTGGTTGCACTTACAGAGTGGGAAGTGGGTGATACCTGTCTGATTTATGTTTTTGTGCTGAGGCAGACTTGAGTAAGATGCATTTCTTACCTGCTACACAAGAGGAAAAGAGAGGTCTTTAGGAACAGATCTGTTCCTGCATGGCACAGGGATGTGTGTGTGCAGTTCAGCCATGACAGTAGCGTAGAGGAGTTTTCGGTGATTTCAGTGGTGCTGTTTATGTAAGTGTCAGATGATGAAGAGTCCTACATTGGTAGATCCACAGCCTGCCATCTAGCAACTTCCACCTTCATGTCTGCCCACAGGTGTGACTCAGAGCACATAGGGTCTTTCATGAAAATTACAAGCCCGGTTTTGAAACCATTTTAACCAAGTGAGTGTTTAATTCTAGTTATTGTCATTTCAGTGTTTATCAAGAAAGATAGAATGAAAGTAAAATAATATATCCATTTAAGAAATATGTTTCGTGAGCTAAGACCCGCTTGAATTTTGTGAATGGAGTGTCAGGTCATGATTAGCACATCCCAACAAATACAATGATACCTGCAATATTTGATAATAAAATAGGAAAACAATTACTGCTAAATAATTTTAAAGCATGTTCTGATTTCTCTCTGGATGGAGTAGTCTAGTATGTTTAACCTTCCAGGGCAAGATTATTTCTTCCATTGTTTGCACAAAGGTAGGAAAAGTATGCAAAGGGCAGGAATTCTTTTAATGGAAAATAACCTTTCAAAAAAATTGTCTGAGAGGAAGTTTTCTCTTCCTCTCAGAAAAATATTTTACAGACATTTTTTACTGTTTTCATATCTCCCTTGGACTGTGACTTTGGGTTTCTGGGAAGTGGCAGAGTTAGTGCACAGCAAATAAAGTAAGAGAGAGAAGCTGCTCTTTCTCTCGACAGGCTCATCAAAGGACTGTGAACGGAAATATTGTAAAATGGTAACAATTTGTCTCCAAAATAAAGCCTCCAAAGCCTCTTGCTTTTATTTAAAAAAAAAAAAAAAAGCCATGAAACAGCATGAGGGCAAGAGCCAAGAAAACACATTTTGTACGCCATCAAAGTGAGAAAAGGAACAGAAATGCTGTGCTGTGCCAGTTTCAGACAGAGGCAATCAAGCAAATTTTCTGGCAAGAAAGCAATGCATAAGGCCACAGGATTGCAACAGGAGTCACAGAGAACAATAAATTACTTCAAATTAAGATCAGACCAAGTACTTCATGAGTCCCGCACATATTTCTTGCTTAGTAGTGCAAGAACTCACTGGACTGTTAAAGTAACTACTGCTCGGATTGCAAAGGCTGGAGCATGATCACTACAAAGGGGCACAGGAAATAAAATTTCTCTATAACCAAAAGACTACAACCAAAAAAAACCTGTGCAGCCAGAATTAGGCTGTCTTTGTTAATGAGATTTCATGACCTTGATTCCTTGATGGCTCCTTGTAGTGGATCACTGTGAAGCATTTAAATTTAATCAGTATGCATAGAGTGCTAAAAAGAGCTAGAAAGTTCTGCACCTCAGAGAAGGTCCTGCTTCATCCTGATAATAAAAAGACTAAAACTTACCCCTTTCCAAAGAGCCATACCTCCTGCCTGCCTCAGGCACCCTAGAACTGCCAGAAGCCCTCCCCTCCCAAAATGTCCCACAGCGGAGCACTGGCCAGACCAGTCATTAGTCTGCTGCCTTTTCCAAAGCTGTGCCTGTGTTCTGTGCATCCACGACACAGTGCAGCCTTTTCATCCCCAAAATGAAGGCATGGTGACAGTGGCCGTGGCGTGGCAGGACATCACACCGCAGCCAGGTGTGAGTGGCTCAAAGGCCATGCAGGGCTGGTCAGACCTCAAGTGGCACCAGCGACTGAAACAGTACTTGCTACAGCCTCTGGATCAAGAGAAGCCCAGGAGTAGCTTCTGATCACTTTCCTCTCGTGTCCTCAGGTTTGGCACCAAGTGTACCTCAGGCTCAGAAGTCCAGCCTACATGAATATTACAACTGCAGACAGCTGTACTGCTTTACGTAACACTTAAACTAATAAGACAGATTGTCTTCCCTGCAACACTTGCAACAATCAGTCCCTGTCATTATCAAGAACACTTCTATAATCAGTATTTTTCTTTCCATTGCCATCTTTTGGGAAGTGTTTAAGAAAAAGACATACTCCAGCACCTTTTTGTGTCCTGCACATGCCAATGAAGGGAATTTCTGCATGCACATCTAAGTTTTCCTAAAGATATTGAGATCTACTAATAAATAGAATGCTCCTTCTCTAAGCAATCCTCCCAGACACAACACAAAAAATCCTAAACCATGCTATATTAGAATAAACTATATATAGACAGATTTAAGACTCAGTGCACCTTTACCAAGACAAAATCTTTTTCTGCTTTTAGTAGAGTAATTCAATTAACCAAATGAGGAACTAAGAGTTCTCTAACCAGAAAAACTGGTAGATATCCTTCAGAATAGCATTCTGGCACTTAGGCATATTTGGCCAAAGATTCAGGATATACTTGAGTTTGTTAATTGTTGCAGAAAGAGATCGTGTTCTTCCCTCACTTTTTTCTACTCCCATACATCTGATGAGATCAAGCATTCCACTGACTAACAGGTTTAATAGTGAACTGTGCAGATTGTTCACTTGTCATTTAGAGCCAATTGCTAGCCTGGGCTTGTTCACAAAGCTGTAGCTCACTGACTTAAGAGTTGTGAAATGGAAACTTTTTACACTTCTATCAGTGAGTATAATTCATAGCAGCACTGCTAGAGGCACCACTTTGGATTAAAACAGTAAAATGTTGTGCTACACTTTGTAAACTATTGTACCATAATAACACACAAACAATTGCATCATGAAAATTTGGGAGACTTCTACTGCAGGGAGCCAGTACAACCTATCCCAGAGCAGAGCAAGGCCAAGAATGATGAGTGACAGCTGAGAAGGGAGGATTGCAAAGCAAGCCTGCAGTTCCCTGTTCACATGGCTAAGGAAGCAGCAATCACCATAGTTCATTATCAGCACCTCAAGATTCAGCCTACTGATCACAACTTCAGTGTGAAGTGAGTCACCACTTGTTTTTCTTTGCATTATTTTGGGGTTAGTGGACTGGCAGTAGATGTGAAGCATTCTCACCAAAACAAAACCCAAATCAGCAACACCCCAAGGAAATGGTTGGTTGGCTATACAAGCACTTCCATGAAAACTGGCCTTCTTGCCAGTGTTGTGCACGGCAAACCTGTTCCATCTGATAAGGCAAATTTCTTGGCCAGTGTCAGAGGCTATGACCCACAGGGAGCTTCTTCTGCAGTGCTCGGTAGCACCAGCCCCGCGGAGAAGGAGCCCTCAGTGCAGTTCCCACATTGAACAAACAGCTGTGCTTGGACACATCGGCGGCCAGTCTGAGGCTCCTTGCCAGCAGCGTGATTCCGTGCTGATAAGCAGGGAGGCAGCTCTGCACTTTGATCACTTGTGTGTTCCACGTTATTGGGTCTGGCTTTGTGCACCTCACGCTGCCGATCACTGAACAGGGACCTAGTGGCAGTCATTTAAGTGTCTCCATCAAATCTGCCTGCCACCAAGACTGCAGGCAAATTGCCCAGAAGACAGCATTAGGCAGAGGGTTCGAGTGCATGCTGTATAGCAGAGAACAGGAAAAAGTATTCAAAGGCAGGTATTTGCTAAATCCTACCTATAATTAATTCTAATCCCATAATTAAAGTCGCATGCTTTTCTGCAAACATTCCCCCACGCTGGGCCTTCCTCCCCAGCCCGAGGTCAGGCACCGATTCGTGCAAACAAGTACATGCCACCAGGCAAGAGAGCTGCATCCCCAGGGACTGTGGTCACCCGGCCCGTGGTGCCCAACTTACTGATCCTTGTCACGGCTCCCTGCCATCTGACTCCAAGTAGCTTTCAGGCATTTTCCAGCAAACAGCATCTGGGCCAGATCCTCAAAAACATGCAAGAGATGAACCCGCCTGGAAATCAATTACCAGTGCCAAGCATCTTAATATCATCATAAATTGTGAGCTTCGTGTTTGTGCTGAGCCAGCAGAGGCCTGTCCATGAGAGTTGGGGCTGTGGTGATGCCAATCTCATCATGCCCAGATTTGCAGAGAGATGAGGAGATGCCTACCTGAGCTCACACAGGTAGGCTCAAGCACACTGGGCATGAGAAGAAGACTAGAGGCAACATAACGATGTCTGCATGGGCTAAAATCTCCTTCTCATTGTAGTTGGTTCCACTGCCAGGGTGTGTTTTCACACATAGGCACACATAAATACCTGCTCACAAGCAACAGATCCAGGCCCACATGCAGATATACTCTGTATGGAAGTAAGAAACTGGGGAAGCCCTAGGGTGCCATTTTCATACAGAAAGTTGGGTGATCATCCACAGTGAGCACACACCTGAATGTGTTTGCAGACGAACTGGAGCAGAGGCAAGTGCTTTGTTTTTGGAAATACATTAACAAATGGATAAACAGAGACCTCCCCAGGCATTGCAAGAGATGATCATATAATTGCCACTGAAGCCAAAGATAGCTTATGGATGA
>VRYO01001681.1:4191648-4228460 GCA_009812075.1 Sialia sialis | reverse complement strand
CTTATCAGTGTGAAATTACTGTAAATTTCAGAGGAAATCCATCTCAGGTACATTTGGTTGCCTTCACTCTCTGCTTTTATGTGGAATATGATTGAATTTGGAAGAAGAAACCTCTTACACTGGTATTTCATTAGGTTGCTGGCCAATTTGAAAACATCTGCCCAAATTACATAAAGGCTCATTTGGCACAGAAAGTATTGCCAATGTGTGGCAATGTGTGCATTATATGGCTCTTGAGCACTTGGCATGCTGAAGGTTTTGTTTTTTCCTGTCCCTGAAAACACAAGTTTCCACTAAAATTCAGGGTATCCGTCACATCTCTTCAAAAAGTACTGATTGACTGACAGGTTAGTCCTCAAAGGAATTAATGATCCAGAGATGAATTTTAGCTGTGACAAAATTTTGAAATAGTGTCTTTGAAAACTGTGGACAACAATGTGCTGGGAAATTGACTGCTCAAGTTACCTACACTTTGCAACACCAGTGCTGAAAACAACAATCAACATTTGCTTGATTCTCATATTTGAAAACACCCCTCCACAGAAGTCACCACAGCTATTCACTGGATAAGAATAGCTTAGTTGACTACAGGAACTAAAGCCTCGATAGCTGTTCTTCTCATTTTGTGCTAAGAATTCTTCCAAAAAAGGTAGCTAGCTAACAGAATTAGTTTAAAAATGTGTGCACACTCCAACTCCAATTTATAAGTCCAGAGCTTAATCCAGTGCTTTTCATGTGGTGGAGACCTTAAGCAAAGCATGTATGTGGTGGGAGTGTGCACACATTTGTGAGCAAACCCAGTGGTTTAAGGGATCTTTATTGTAGATTTATAGCAGGGACAGGATAGGTACTTGTTACCAAAGGAGCACTAAAAATTGAAACAGAAAAAAAAAATGCTATCACTTTGTGAGGACTTCAGTTCTCTCTTACGGGTTCTTCTGTGACACGCCTTGAGCTGCCATGTACCTCTGTGTACGAACTGGGGCCAGCTAGTGGAAACCCTGCAAAGAGCAACTATGCACCTCACCCACCAGCTCTGTGCAATGCACCAGCTGTTCCTTATGAACTTCAACACTCTGCCATTTCCGTTGCATTATACTGCTCCTGCATGTCTCTGTATGACAGACACTTTAGTGATGTGTACAATGCTCCTGAGCAATTGGATTTCCTGTCCCTGGCACAGCAGAGCCATCCCTGGATACACCATTGTAGATACTCGGCAAAAGGATCTGTTATCAAGGTCACCCCAGAAGTCACCCTAACCACTTCTGATCTCAAGACAAAAACATCCTGGAGAATTTAGCTTTTTAACCTCAATTTTTTGGTAGCACTCTTCTCGGAACAAAATCTTCAGAGTCACTAGGATTTTTATTTTGCAGCAGTCATTTTCCATGTGGAAAGCAGAACACTAGCAAGGCCATTCCCTCAATGCAGTGGGGAACTGGTCCTGTATCTTCAGGCAGCCCCTATGGAAGGGACAGCAGGGAAGAGATTTCAGGTCACTGAGATCTGCTCATGCCTTACGCTTGTTTGGAAAATGCAGCAATTCAAAAGCAAGGGCTGGTAAATTAAGCCCATGGGGGTAGTCTCTGGGTGAGTATCTTGTAAGTTCTGAGACAATCCAACGTTGGTTGCAGAGTGATGACTTTCCTGTAAGAACCAATAAATCAAGGTCTAGTTTCCACTCTTTGCAAGACCACCTACGATTTCAAGTCCCAAGTGGATGGGCATCACTCTTTCCATACATTCTTTACATAATTAGGCTAAAACAGCCATTATTTCTTCACACCAATTTAAGAATTATGACTGTTGGTACATTTTGTTTTGTCTCCTGTTTCTGCTGACAAACTCAAATAGCCAGAGGAAGGTCCTTTATAGTTTTCTCAGGAGAACAGCTCTATCAAAGAGATTATTGAGAAATGTTCTCATTTAAGCTTTGCCTGTAAAAATGTGTTTTTTCAGGGACTCTCTCTCACTCACAGAGCCAACCAGATGTCTTCACACACAAGCAACTGAACACTGTGGTTTAGCATAATGTTCCTTCATCCTCTAGGTGTCTCTTGTCCCTCCTTACGTAAAGCAAAATGTTTGTTGTGGCTTAATCTGAATGACTGGTGCAAAATTATGTCACGTTGTGGGAAGGCTTAGTGGCTCGTCTTCTCCATCTTCCTTCCAACATCCAAAGTTACAGTAAAACTTTGCTTTCTCCAAGCCCTTGGCCTCTCTAAAGGTGCACACATGCACTTACTAACCTGCCACAAAGACACAGACGGATTCTTATTGCATTCTGACAAAAACCCTGGAAAGCCCCAATCTGAAGCCAAATTTGTGCTCCACCAACAATCATCTTTGAAACCATGTCAGATCACATTATGTGAATAGGTTTGGTTTCTGAATTCCTGGAATTTGGGTGAAGGGGGTGGGAAGTCATGCACTTGGGCTGCATCTTCAACACAGGTTTTTCTCCTCCTCACTCTGTTTTCCTTGAGTTCTGTCACTGCTGGGAAAACATCTCCTTTTGCTGTTCAGAAACTCTGGAGGACCTGTCCAACATTTAGGCTTCATAGGCTTCGTTTGAAAACCAAGAGCAAGATTTTCAGTAGTTTTTAGGCATTTAAATATGCTGGGGGGTTCCTAGTGAGGTCTTTGAACTAGAGCTGCGCACCCAGGCATTCAGAAACAAAATGCAAGGCAGAAAAAGCACACGTTCAACTTCTTTCAGTACATAAATAACTTTTTAGAGTAGCTGAGTAGGATGAGACACAATGAGCAGAAGCTCTGAAGGACTATACCCGCATCCCTTATGCATCTGGGCAGGCTTTCCCTGTAGTGATGGTATGTGACAGCAATAACCCAGCAGCAGCAGTGATGCATGGAAAAAGCACTCTATAACTCACAGAAATAAGTTATAAGAGTAGGTATGTATTTATTCAGCGCTGAGGTGCATGGGGGATAGCTCCTCCAAAATCATGCACACCTTTGGCGACCTGCACCTCACCTTTTATTCTCGACAAACTAGGAATATACAATGCGCCTAATACATATTCATTGCCCATCCCCACTTCATATGGAAATTAGTTTCACGCCTCTTTGCGATTGCGCATTATTCCTTTTTGGGCCGCTCTGGTGGTCGCCGGGGGTCTTTAGATGAAGTAAGTAGTCTTCCTCTCAGTTTGAACTTTTCACCTTGTATCCTTGTGCATGCTCTCTTTTTAGTCCTTTGGTAATTTTCCGGACTTTGGTATGTTTTCCCACCCCAGGACCCCCTCATCCTATAGGGTCTTTGTCTTTTCATCCTATTTATATTTTAATCCATCCACTTCATCCTGCAACTTGGCTTGTCTTCCTGTTTTGCAAGCACCATACATTATAACTGACAATATAGTTTTGTCAGTCCCCTATTCCATCAAAATCTTTCTTAATATTTGATTCTTAATTCTCAGTTTCTCTATTTCAGCAGCACACATGACTCTACCACATTTCTCATCAAGACTAATTTTGTCCAATCCCTCCTTCCTTTGGGAGCAGGGGGAGACAAGCTGGGCAGGCGGTACCAAACATAGGCTGTGTCTCCAGTACCTGCAGCAGATCCCAAGCCCCAGACAGCTCACGAGGCCACAGGGGAGGCTCTGACCTCCTCCCACAAAGATGTCAGCCAAGTCCCATGTAGCCCAAGGTTGTTCAGTAAATAAACCCCCACCTTCCACCTCAGCTAGTCACAGGCATCAGCCCCAGCCAAAATCAATAGATGAGAAGCAATCTGTCATTTCCAGGCCACACTAGTTGGGTTATGGATGAGTCAAAAAGCACTACAGGAAACACAGATGTGGTGAGATCACCTCTTTCTCTGGAGCCTTCCTATCTCTACAAGTCCTGCCTGTTCTCCCTCAAAATTTCCATGTGTGTACACAAAACCATCTCATGTAACTCGTTGTGGTGCCTGCTCCAGTGCAGGTGTGTTGCGTGATCCTTGGCAGGGCCAGGCCAGCCTGGCACGAGCAGCAGGAGGTTGAGTTCACCATGAGCTGCAGGCAGGCTGATGTCTCCCTGAAGGAAACTTTTTTCAATTATTTCAAATACCTCCCACTCGCACACAAAGCCAGTGTTTTGTAATAAAAACAAGGAGAAAATCTCATCCGAAGGAATTTTACCTATTTCCCCCTCTACTTATTCCACTGAAGTTATTTAAAAAAAAAACCAATCCCCCCAAAACTGGCCACCAGAACTACAAAGTAGCCAAGACACTAATTTAATAACCTCATTCTTCAAAATCCACCTTGCCCTTCATACTAGTAGGTTTCAAAACAGTCCTATATGATCCAGTAGCTTATAATTTTTTTAAAGGTTTCACTGCATTTCTCCCTGCAACACAGATGATGTTTTTCCTTTGAGAGAGATGCAGAGAATACTGCAAAATTTCCAGTAGCTGGGATTTTCCCTGCAAACTTGGGCAGGCATTAGCCTACTCAGCTACAGAGAGGCAAAAGTTTTTCAAGTTACTCCTTCTGTACATAAAGGAGCAGGAAGGCCAAGAAAGATAAGAAGGCGGACATATCCCTGCCTCCCAACAACATTCCCCCCTTCCCCCCTCACAAAAAAAAAAAGATTCCTTAGGGTCCATGTGCCCCGATGAAGCTGCAGTGGGTTAGTTCAGCCATCACACCTCAGCCAAGCCACAATAACTGATCATGTACAGGCTGTCCTCCCTCTCCAAAGCTCACCATTGAGCTTTAAGCAGAAATACCACGTCCCAAGGCCCTAATCCTTTAGCTCACAGCAGCACAGCCAGCTGTGGGCTAAAAGCCACATTAAACTCACTGGAGAAGAAGCATTTGCTGAAATGCTTTGCTGAACAAGGATGAGCGACTGTGCTTGGGCTTTAGCTACACTTACAAACTCCTGCACATCTTGGCTCTGGTTTTCTTTGCCACATGGCAGCTGGCTATGTCCAAGAATTCCTGGGAGGGAAAGTGACTGTAGAAACTCAGCTGTGCAACATATGCTCCATCTAGTGTTTATTTGTAGAATCTCATTTTCTTAAAATGTTTGCTTTGCTGTTAACACATATTTCCATCTTTTCTGTAGTTCCTATGTCTATATATGATCTTTATTGAAAATAACCTGCTTTTTGTTTCAACTACACCATTTTGATCTAGCCTCCACTTACACCATCCGTAATGATTATACACTGATTTTCATTTAGAGATTAAATCTCATAGAGCAAAATGAAAGGAAAAATGTTATAAAAGAGCAGCAAACATTTCCCCAGGTGCTTTGCTAACGCGAAGTGAATGGAAAACTTAAAGAGCAAAACATAAAACCTGGAGGACACACAGGGGAAACTTTCTCCCCATAAAAGATATTTCCCAGATATGGGGGTACAATGCTGAGCCCCTTTGCCACAGACTGAGGTATTATTTTGTCCTCTATGCCGAGCCAGGCTGCTGGGGAAGGACAGGAAAATAAGCAGGAGGCACAAAGCCCTTGCTGCCTCTTCAGGCCAGTGTACAGAGCTGCTGGGAGCAAGTTCTGACAAGCACTTTGGTAAAGCTCTGGAATACGAATCACCTGCAAATGCATAGCGATTGCACAAATGACCACCCAGGTTGAGTGCAAGGTATCTTTGTATGGTAGAAAAAAGGGACAGTGGCAACAGCCATCAGGGCTGCCATCTGTATTTTAAAACTTGCATGCCAGATTTGGTTGTGGGGGAAAATACTCCAACACACAGAGTCTCTTTTACCCCATGCTGTCCCCTAATTTGCATTACTTGAGAGAGTTCCTGGTTCCTAATTTGCTGCTCAACTGATGGTGATGCCTTTAACAGCAAAAAGAAAAGCCAACATCAGGGACAGGAGGTCCCTAGCTAACAGTTTGGTAAAGAAGCAAAAGAAAAATAGCCCAACCCTGTTCTGTTGTGTTAGCAGGACTGATGAGGTGCTGGGGGGGTGGGATAGGCTGCCTCGCAATGGGCCAGGATCTGCAGTGAGGGAGACCTTTAGAAAACAGTTGAATATTCCAAGAGAAAGACTTGGGTTGGCTGGTCCTATCTGTAGCAGTGGCAGCCCACTTCCGGGAGGAGGCCAAAAGGATCCAGCCCAGCTAAGAGGAGAGCTGGCAAGGAGCTGTGATAGAAACAGACAGCCCTTGGACATTGCAGCCACAGGGCACAATCCCAGGCACAAATTTAAGCTCAGAAACAGAGCTTTCATTGCTGTGGAAAACAGAATGGGCACTGACAATATAGCTTCCTCAGGCAGAATGCATTTAGGAGATCCCCACATCCCCTGCCTGCTCTTCCCCTGTGCCAGAGCTTGCAGCAAAGCTCCCCTAAATACATAAAAGGGTATTTGCTGTAATAGCACTGCATGTCCAATAACCCTAGATTCAGGCCTGCTACAGGATGTAGCACACAAACCAAGGGCACTTTGCAGAGATTTAGGTCCAGTTTGCTGCAGAAAATGAGAACAGCCTGCCCTAATGGGGAATGCACAGAGCACAAAAAAACATCTTCAGCCAACTGTGTGTTTTGTGGTGCTTTTCACAGGTGATGGTCATGCTGCTCTTCCCCGTGCAGCTGCTGGCAGTGGCTGCCACTGTTTACCTAGAGCTGGTGAGGTCTGCTCAAGGTGGTGCCTACTATGGGATCAAGCAGCTGCCACCTCAGGTGCCCCAGTACCAACCCCTTGGACAACAAGTACCTCACATGCCAATGGGCAAAGAAGGCATCCCAATGCAGCACCTGGGCAAGGAGGTGCCCCACATGCCCTATGGGAAGGAATACCCCCATCTGCCCCAGTACAGAAAGGAGGTTCCGCAGATGCCCATGCTCGGCAAGGATATGGCTCCCAAGAAAGAGAAAGGTAGGTCAGCATGTCCCTCCCCACTCCTGCACTGTCCCATCTGGTGTGCCAGAGTGCTGCTTGCCATGGGAAAATTGAATGTTGGAGCAGGCAGGTCACAGGACCTTGTGCCCAAAGGACTGGCCAGGCTCATGCCTGGACAAAACCTGGACAAAACAGGTTCATGGGAGCTGTAGGGCAGCTCAGGGTCACCAGCACAAGACCACAGTCATCCTCTGTCTGATTAGCCCTACCTGCAATGAGCCTCCAGCACACAAGTCTGCTCACGTGCTGTTCAACTCTAGGAAAAACCTTGTCATCCCACCTGTTTGCAGGAGACCCTCTGATGGGGTTTCAAATGATGGCCCAGAGTCCTGTATGGATCTGCTCCCACTCTCACTGCAATAACCAGACATATGAACTAAGAGCCCCGAGATTTGAATTTATGGGAAAATCACTGTTTTGTCTGACTTTGTCCAGACCCTGTGTTTTGAGGTTTGCAGATAAAAACATACAATTGTTCTTCAGACTCTGAAGCTCTCTTTCTGTAGGTTATTTATAGGTGTAACAGAGGCATTAAAAGTATTGTCTACCACAAAACCCTAAGGCATCATAAAAAGCATATTCAATTCAAAACTGTCTGTTTTTTGAAGGATATGATTGCAATCACCTTTTACCTCTCTCTCTCCTTTCTTGTTTTTTTCTCCCCAACCCAGAAATTCCCATGCGCAGTCTGAGGGGTGAGCAAGGCCCCCCGGGTGAGCCTGGACCAAGAGGGCCACCAGGGCCACCAGGATTACCAGGTCATGGTGTACCAGGAGCCAAAGGAAAACCAGGCCCACAAGGATACCCAGGAATTGGAAAGCCGGGTTTGCCAGGGATGCCAGGAAAACCAGGGGTCATGGGGCCCCCAGGGCCAAGAGGAGAGATGGGACCAAAGGGGGAGATTGGGCCCATGGGGATACCTGGACCACAAGGACCACCAGGGCCTCACGGGCTTCCCGGCATAGGAAAAGCAGGTCCTCCAGGGCTGCAGGGGCAACCAGGGCCAAAGGGTGAGCCTGGGATGAAGGGGCCACCAGGAATCCCTGGGATCCCAGGGCCAAAAGGGGAGAAGGGGGTTGGGATCCCAGGTTTGCCGGGTATGAAGGGTCCACCTGGGCTGCCTGGTCCCCCTGGCCCCGTGGGGCTGCCAGGGGTCGGCAAACCGGGCATGGTTGGTTTCCCTGGCCCACAGGGACCCCCGGGCAAACCCGGACCCCCAGGAGAGTTAGGGCTGCAGGGGCCTCCAGGGGCCCCTGGGATCCAAGGACCTCCTGGCCCACCTGGCATTGGCAAACCAGGCCAGGACGGCATGCCCGGCCAACCCGGCTTCCCGGGTGGCAAGGGGGAGCAGGGACTACCAGGCCTGCCGGGGCCCCCTGGCCTCCCTGGGGTTGGGAAGCCGGGCTTCCCAGGGCCCAAAGGGGAGCGAGGTGTGGGTGGTCTGCCAGGCCCCCTGGGCCCCAAGGGGGAGAAGGGGCACGCGGGGCCACCTGGCATGGGGGGGCCACCAGGGGAGCCCGGACAGCCAGGACTGCCAGGCATCATGGGACCGCCTGGGGCCGCCGGTTTCCCAGGACCTAAAGGGGAGGGTGGTGCCGTAGGGCCACCAGGACCAGTCGGCCCCAAGGGAGAGCCTGGCCTGCAGGGTTTTCCAGGAAAGCCAGGCTTTCCTGGAGAAGTGGGTGGCCCTGGGCTGCGGGGGCTGCCGGGTCCCACGGGACCCAAGGGGGAAGCTGGACACAAAGGCTTGCCGGGGCTGCCGGGTGTCCCAGGGCTTGTGGGGCCAAAGGGCGAGCCCGGGCTCCCCGGTGCCCAGGGGCTTCAGGGCCCCTCGGGCATCCCGGGCATCGCAGGCCCCAGTGGTCCCATCGGCCCCCCCGGGCTGCCAGGAGCCAAGGGCGAGCCGGGCATGCCCGGCCCCCCTGGCTTCCCTGGGGTAGGCAAACCTGGCGCTGCGGGGCTGCAGGGACCCCCGGGAAAGCCTGGGGCGCTCGGACCTCCTGGCCAGCCGGGGCTCCAGGGGCCACCGGGTCCCCCCGGGCCCCCAGGTCCCCCGGTCATCATCCCGCCCACTCCACCAGCCGTGGGACAGTACCTGCCTGAGGCGGGGCCGGGGATAGAGGGCCTGAAGCCGCCCTACGGCTACAAGGGCAAGAAAGGCAAGGCCGGCGGTATTGTCTACGAGATGCCCGCGTTCACGGCAGAGCTCCTTACGCCCTTCCCCCGCGTCGGGGTGCCCGTGAAGTTCGACAAGCTCCTGTACAACGGCCGGCAGAACTACAACCCCCAGACGGGCATCTTCACCTGCGAGATCCCCGGCGTCTACTACTTCGCCTACCACGTCCACTGCAAAGGCGCCAACGTGTGGGTGGCGCTGTACAAGAACAACGAGCCGCTCATGTACACCTACGACGAGTACAAGAAGGGCTTCCTGGACCAGGCTTCGGGCAGCGCCGTGGTGCAGCTGATGCACGGAGACAGGGTTTACGTTCAGATGCCATCCGAGCAGGCGGCAGGACTCTATGCCGGGCAGTACGTTCATTCGTCTTTTTCAGGGTATTTATTGTATCCCATGTAAAACAAAACAGACACAGACGCAACACACACAAAAAGCTAAAACCTTTCTCCTCGGCTTCAAACTTTTATACCACAAAAGATGCATTTTATGAGCATTTTGGACCATCTTGTACAAAAACAAAAAAAATAAATACAAACTTTAACATTATGCACAGCTAGTTATAAAAAATGGTGTGGTGAACATATCTAAAGATGCATATCAGGTTCATAAACAGTTGTTTTGCACCCAAGGGGTACATATTAGCTGTACATTATATATTTCTGCAATGCCATGCTTACTTAATTTCATTCACAGTAACTCACTACTAAAGTTCAAATCAGTGTATGTCACTCACTCCTGTTGCATTGATCATAGTTATGAGATGAAAAAGTGACTTAAGCCAGAGTAGGTCAGTCTCTAATCATGTTAAAAAATTTGAGTGGCACGTATGTCTGAGTGGGGGTTTTCTTGGGTATTTGACAGCAGGTCTGCCTGACAAGCCAAGGTTCTCTTAGCTGGAGACTTGTATTTCCCTTCTGTAAGAAAATAATCCTGCAGGTGTGGGCTTTTTCCTGAACAATTTATTTATGGTGGAAGAGGAATTCTGATGGCATGACCATTGCCCCTGAGCCTTCTCCAGCAGTAATTGCACCTAAAATGTCACCACTGACACCAGCAGGGACTGGTTTCACCTCCAAATGCCACAGCACTTGGAAAGTCTCCATTTTCTATTTACACAGCTCCAATGGATGAGGTAAATATCCCCCATTTACTTGTGTCACATCACTGAGACATAGCAATACTTCAGGGTGGCATAAATTTGCTTGGATTTCTGTGCTCATACCAAGAACCCATTTGGCCTGTCACAAGAGACACCTATTCTGCCACTCAGCAAAAGCTGAATCAGTTTGCTCTTCAATGACTAGGCAAAGCAGAAGTAGCTCTGCTTGACTGATTTGTTGCTTGAGATCAACCAATAACTTTACTGGCAATACTGATGACGCAAATTTATCCGAGAACTTGGTTCTATCTACAAAGCTGATTTCCAATTCTTATTTATATGTTACCAGTTGTCAAGGAGAACCTGCAGGCCTCAATACTTTTCTGTACTTGAGGACAGCGACTTTGGTGCACGAAGTCTCTGTCTGCTCATCAATGGTGCTAATCTCACCTCAACAAGTGTTCTGTTTCCAAAGGGCAGTGGACCTTGCTGCGGTTTCCTGTACAGTGCTGCACATCACACACTGCTGCGCTAGTTCAAAGAAGTTAAGTGCTCATCACTTCCTGAATGTCTTTAGCTACTGCTACTGCTTTTGAGTCAAAGATGAACTAGATTTTTTCATGCAGAACTAAGATTGGATTTAACTGGCATTACCATTATTTAAATGCAGAGTTTAATGCAGTCTAACATTGACTAAGGACTCCAGTGATATAATGTGGTGCTTTATCTCAGAAATTTTATGGAACGGTGGCAGGAATGGACAGACAGTTTACCAGACACTGGTGACTTCAGTATGTTCCCAGAATATATGAGATACGTCAAAAGCAAATAATTTTGTATTTAAAATTTTTGTACTGATTTGAAAAAAATATCTTATTAAATATCTTTAAAAATAAAACTGGTAACTAATTCTGTCTTCATTCAGAATGATCAGAAGGAACATTCAACCTGCTGAATTAATTTATCAGACCACAAAGGCTTTCTGAAACCCCTAATAGCCTGATACAGGAGGGAAAAAATGAAGAGATATACCCTTTTCTCTAGTTCCCATCTCCTGGCAAAACATGCCCTATGCAAGAGAGGGAACATGTCCCACTTGGTGAGGAGGCACAGCAGGGTCTGGGGGGAACAGGAAGAGGGAAGGGTTCCCTCAGGCAGCCCAAGGGGACAGATACTGCTCAGTATCACCCAATGCGGGAGCGCAGCTGAAGAAGGCAGAGGAGCAGCCAAGGAGTCAGCCACAGAGGCTGCTGCTAAGGGCTTGTGTTGCCAGAAAACGCAGAACTGGCTACCCAGGATGAGAGATGCAGACTCTCCTGATGCGACTTCCCACCTCACCTCAAAGACAAGCATTTCCTCCAAGCTGGTGAACTCTTAACTGTCCATACTGAAAGGAATGCACTGAATACCTACCGTGCCAGAGAACTGTTATCCCAATCTCCCTCTAGACTCCCTGAAGCCCTCAGCATCTCATTTCTACTGCACAAAGAGAAATAATGAGCTGAGTACTGCACTCAGCATCTCTCACTTTCTGTCTAAAACCATTTTTCACTTTCTGAAATTTTTTATCACAATCTTCTTTGTGCTGCATCTCTTATTTTTAGCATTCCCCTGACAGTCCACAGTAAGACAAGCAAGATTCAAAAAACAATGAAAAATTTGAATCACAAGGATGCTGCTCTTGATCTTAGCCACAAAACCATGCCCCAGCTCTGTTTCTACTCAGCCTGAAGTTAGATCTCCAGCCACAGTACAATTCAGACCACCTAGGTTCAAAAACTTGCAGATGTTTGCTCTACAAAGCACTAAAGTTTGCTCCGAAACTTCATACCATATCTGACACCACCATTTACTTTACACACCCATAATAACGGCCCTGGGCATACCCACACATCCACGCTCAGAGAGCACCAGCCTTGCAAAAATAAGTCTGAGAGCACTGTCTTTAACAGTTTATTCACAGGAAAATAATCTCATTCCATACGTAGCATTCAAAATTTCATTTGAAACAACTCTAAGAACTCTTCAAAATACAGGTGGCACTTTAAAGGCATATAAAACTTAAGACAAATGGCAAATAAGTATTTCCCAATACCAAAAACATATGTTGAGCTTTTTATGTTCTTAAAAATCAGAGTCCCTTTAAAAGTGAAGGTATTTACACTCTCCCACAGAGCGTTGCTAAAAAGGAAAGTATGACATTGGAAACAAGAAGTACCATATGGTAATTAAACATCAGAGTTGTGATTATGTTCACCTATAGTCATTGGAAATGTCATTCAGTAATATCTTTTAGGCACTATCAGATTCATATTTAGTGCAATAGTCTGTGACTTCCCTTAATTATTACAGCAGAGGAAAAAACAGTTTCCCAACCAAGAAACTTCCTGAAAGTCTGAGCCAAACAGAGCTTTCAGCCAACATGTGTCATCCTGCCTGTTCTGTGCATAGTTTGGTATCTTAAGAGTTGTGTCTTTCTGACAGTGCAGCATTTTGAGAGGGGCGGCAGATAAAATGCAGAAGCACCATTGCTGTAAGGTGATGCTGTCTAGAAATTCAGCAGGCTGCCAGAGAACAGGAACAGAGTAAGAAGGGAGGAGAACATCTGACTTCAGATAGAATAATGATGGGAGACACTGGTGACCTACACAGTTACACCATTATCAGACACAGAAATAGAACTGGCAGCTTCACTCCCAATACAATTTAAAAAATGGATACCTTTTAAAGGGAAGTTTCAGTGCAGAGACTTCATTTTAAGGAATGGCAAAAAGGGAAAAAAGTCTTAATAGCAGCTCATGCTCAGAAACTACCTAAGTATTTGGTGTTAGCATTATTGTGTTATTCTAAAAGCCCCAAGTCTTTCGTAATGCAAAACACCTGTGAAAATGTGCCCAGACACAAAAGACACTGTAATCTGTGAGCACTGCATCCCGCCTGAATGAAGTTAATGCCAAAGCAAGACCTGTCCTCGAGGCACAGTAGCAGGAATGATGTGCATGAAGCAGGTGGTGGAATCGAGCTGGCATACACAGGATCCTACAAAACATCTTGTGGGGAGAAAAATTCACTACTTGGCTCACTGCTTATTACTGAGGATAAAAGCTACTGGCCTGCAAGCTGGGCTTTCAAAAATATTAGAACAGTAACAAACAAACAAAACTACCCTATGGTTTATGACCAGCATCACCTCTTGGCTGGATCCTGAGGGAACAGATTTCCTTCAAAATATTACCCAGTCACCCTGGGACAATAACTGTGGTGGACTCAACACCCCTGGCAAAAGCACAGAAGTGGGAGAAACTGGAAATACTGCTTAATTTGAAAAGTAAGTCAATCATACACTGGGAAGGCTTATTAGGACATAAAAAGAAACAGCTGATATGGATAAATGCTTGTAGAGATCATATTAAATTCAGTGAGAATACCAAAGATTATTTTTAAAAATAAATATTTTAGGAGTTCAAAAAGCTGATGTGGCAAAAGTAAAAAAGGACTAAAGGGTTTTCTTAAGAACAAAGAATTTGGGAGACACCATTTGTTTGCCAGGAAGCTGCTTTTATGTTTTCAATTACTTCATTTGTTCTGCTACAGCTAGAATCCAAATCCTATCCTCCCACAAAAAACAGAAAACCTACTAGAAAAATTAGAGAAGGAATCAATTTAGGTTAGTGGGAAGAGTATCTCTGGAGGTGAAATAAAGCAGAGAAAATAACCACATCTTCAAAAGCAGAGCTCCCTACCCACTTCTTGGAACTGGAGACAGGAGTGGAGAAGCAGAGGGATGCAGCCTGCACCATATCACAAGAACTCTCCTCACAGTGTCTGGAAGAAATTCAACAGCTCTCCTGGAAAAAAAATCCTCCTGGACAGCATCCTGCAAGATGTTACATGGATGCACCTGGACCGTGGCAGCAGCCATTGGTAGAGCTGGGAGTCCCAGCTTTGGAAGCAACTGATGATTTTGAGGGTGAAGGGGCAGGCCCCCGTTTCTGCTGGCCTTGGTTCTCAACACAAAGGTCTACCAGGGGCTCCTCCGCCACAAGCGCTTGCCTTGCCACAGCAGCTTTTGCAGGTGGAATTACCATTGTCAGGAGTCCAAATTACTAAGTCTGGGGCTGCAGAATCATACACAAACGTTTTTCATTAACTGAAATAACCAGGAAAAATAAATACAATACTGTCACTATTTTCTTAAGTGAAACCCCACCTGCTTGTATTCAGATTTTTGAGCAAAGACCGCTTCAATATCTCAGGAAAAAAATTAAGGAAATACAAAAAATTAAGAGCCCTTCTGCCACCTGGTGAAGCAATTGCGATTTCCTCCATTTCCACCACCAGAGTCACCTGTTCCAGAGCCCCAGGACCTCCTACACACTCCTCTCTCCTCACACTCCCACCTGCCACCCTGCACACACCTGGAGTGCAGCTGTACTCAAGGGACACACAGCTGACAAGACACCATGGCACACCCTGTCCCTTGCTGGGACACACTTGCATCCTTCCCCACCCCATGCCACAGATTTTTCCCACATCTCAAGTTTAGGTATGTTCAACATGCTTGAAACAGACCAAAGCTCGGGAATCACTGAGTGAAAACACAATACTCCTTCCCTTCAGCTGTGGCATCTCTCCAGACCATAACTGCCCTCCCTAATTCCCAAATGACAGAGCCAAGGAGCTAAAGCTGGAAATGAGAACTATGGAAGGTGTTTTTAGTTTTGTTGGGTTTTTTTTAATACCTACTGCACCCCACAAGAAAGATGACTCTTTGGTTACTTCAGTGGTTATTCCTCTACTGGAGCAAAATAAATTGTGTTCAGTACTCTTACAATTCTCAGCTTCCAAAAATAAAACCATAGTTTATGTTCATAATTCAATTGTTTGCATTACCTAAATGTACTCTATATAATTTTATTTAAAAGCAACAATGGTATTCCTACTAACTTCAAAGACTTTTTTAAGTGGACCTCTTTGTGCTTTCTTCAGGTGTGATTGATAAAGATAACCATAAAATCTTCCAGAAATTCTGCCATAATTAAAATTAAAACTTCATATAAATGTCCTGTGAAAAAACTGGAACAGCATATTGTTGATCTTTGACCATTGTCAAGCATGTTCCCATGCAGATTTAATTTATTCACAGGCTTGTCAGAGATAAACCAATACAGGAAACATAAACACCCCATTAAATGTTTCAATTAAAATCTTGAGTAAGTTCCCACTACTAAATGATTTAGTTCAGCCACACACCTCAAACTTAAATATCAAGACCGAAAAGGTAAACAGATGCCAAATGATAATTCAGCTGAGGTACATCCAGGATATTCCCTACTGCACTCTACTGCCAAAAATGGGAGTACTCCTTGCTTGTATTGATGCGTTGCAGCATCTGAGGAAAGAGACTGACCTCATTTGGAAAAATCCACCTGGTTTTGAGGAACAAACAAAACAATACATGAGATCCTGTCCTGGAGAACTAGGACACCAACAAACATTGACTCTAAACTCAGGCATGAACATCTTTGTCCAAGCTTGTGTTTCTGTTGTGGTCTAGGGGCTGACACACAGGTAGTTTTGGACAGCTCTTCAGTCTTCATGTTCCCTCTTTTTAAAGTCAACTCAGCGACTGCAAAATTTACTGGATGCACAGTACAGAGAGTATAATTTTTTCCATAAAATTGGTACAACACCAACATCTTCACAAGCCAAATAAAGGGTCTTCACCTTTGGCAAAGGCAGACGGAAGTTCAGATCTGATGGTCAATGCAGAAGCTGTGGCTGCTTGGCTGAAGGTTACTCTCCTCAAGAGTATGGCAGTACAAAACCTGTACAGTCTGTATGTTCCCCCTTCTCCAAAACACACAGTAATGATTCAGATGCATAGTTTTAAAGCCATTTTCATACAACAAGACAGTCACAACTTCACATCCACCTCACTGACTGAACACTGGTCATCTCAGGATCTTGACAGTGGAACTCTTTTGGAGGACAGCATCAAAAACAGAAGTATTCCATAGCATTAATCATTTGTAAAGAGTTCTCACAGATAAGGAAGTGATATGCATCACATTTTAATACATCCCTGATACCTTCAGTTGAAAGTTTCATGGTTTTCCCACTATTAAATAGCTTCACAGAAATTCAGTTAACTCTCTTTGCAAGAGTCCATCACCCTCAGGCTTAGAAGCTTTTGCCTCAATGAGGTTTCTGGGCTCCTTTAAACAGTAAACAGTTACGCTGCACTTAAAAAATAAAAATGTCATACAAAAAATAAAAACTTTTCAAATCTTGAAAATAGTGACTGGTCTTGGTATTTTCCATTCAGCTTTCACGTCAAATTGACCACGAAGTTCTTGTCTATAAGCTTCTTCAAAAATTTCTGCTCGGCAGTGATGTTGTGGTACTCATTCTAAAAAGATGCGAGGGAATAATAAAATTAATTATAATATCAAATTATCACCAGCAGCATCACTTGGCTGCTCCTTTCTATTACCTGTGATACTTGGAAGATGCCAAAAGCAGAAAAGGTCTGGGGAAAAGGCTTATTAGCAAAGGCTTAGCACGGTTTCCCAAGAAAACAGGTTGCTCAAAACTAGATTAGACATAAGGACACAATCAAAAAAGATGATCCTTTAGGGATAAGAAGAGGTGAGATGTGGTTTCACAGAAATCTGTTCATTATTAACTCTCCCAACTCCTTGCCCTGCTTATTCAGAACAATAACCACATCTACAGCACAAGCA
This sequence comes from Sialia sialis, assembly GCA_009812075.1. Classification (NCBI taxonomy): domain Eukaryota; kingdom Metazoa; phylum Chordata; class Aves; order Passeriformes; family Turdidae; genus Sialia; species Sialia sialis. The sequence continues at coordinate 4,211,549 of VRYO01001681.1, read as the reverse complement.
GGCAGAAAATTCAGTGCAGGTTCTTGGAAAGCACATCAGGCACTTGGAGCTCCTGCAAGTGGCATCCTGCCAATTAGGTTCAGCAAGCTCAAACCAACCCATCTTCTGTGCTGTATCCAGGTCCTGGATGCACAGGAGACCACTAAGGTTAGTGAAGGGCAGCACAAGGAAAGCAAGTTTAGTTTAGACACCGAGTCCTGTAAATTAATATTAACATAATATGAATATCGCATAAAAGATTATACAGATGTAGTATTATTTATGTAGTACATATATATATGTGTCAATTTATTGCCACTGAAGAACTAAAAGGAACATTTTTGTTTAGTAGTTTGTTTTTTGAAGTTTCAAAACTTGAGGAAACTATTGATGTCTATTCAACTAATGATCAACCTTACTCCAACTCTGTGTATGTTGCAAAAACGCACCTGCAGGGAGGAGCCTCTAAAACAAGGCAAGTTCAGTGTCAGAGGAAAATTATCTCAGAATAGCAGGCATCTAGGAGTTATGAGAGAAACAGGAAAGGCTCCTATGGGCACTGTCTTCTCTACCCTGCCTCTTCAGCAAATGGAAGAGAAGGAAAATGGTACCCATACACTCCAGGCAAATGGAATACTTCACACTGCAGTGAAGGGCTGACAGGGTTGCTTGAAATACAGAGATGAAGGGAACTGAATACAAGAGCAGAGACATAAAAGAAAACAGAGGTATAGCCTTAGCAAAGCAGCAGGGAGAAGGCATTCCTGATGTTTTCCAGCCTCCTGCTGCTCCCTCTCCTTCTGAGTTGTGGCTTCTCCCTCCTGCTTCCTGGAAGCAGTTCTTTCTCCTCCTATCCTCCTCCAAGAGCTGCCTTTATTTTCTACTTTCAGTTTCCAAAATTCAGTTCTTTTCCTATGCAAGACCTACACAAGTTGATGCATCTTAACTCCTTCCATTCCCCTTTACTCTTCTTTCTGTCTTTTAAGGAGTTTGACAGCTATGACATACAGTACAAGTAAGGAAAGCCAAGGAAAAAACAAACAGAAACAACACCATTCATGTGCTGCCAGTGCTAACAAAGACATCTCTAGGACAAGACCTGTGCAGCCTAAGGAAAACACCAGTAAAGTAGAACATAACACACAAATGAACATCTCATGCAGACATCGCAGAATATCATACAGCATAAGGACACAAAGATCAGTATCTATGTTTTTCAGAAACAACAGCAGACAGGAAAAGATTCAAGCAATGTTAACACAAAGCAGCTGAACCAGAAGAAGGTGGGAGGCCCTTCTGACCTGCAGTCCACACTTCTGTCTGTATTGAACTGCCTTCCCCAGTTACCTCTATTTCTCTTGGCACAAACAAGTGTTAGTTACCTGCATCATCTGGGACATGGTTTCATTGCCATAGTAGTGCAAAGAACTATTTCTGTCAGTGAAGTCATACTTGAAGCCTGCCAGGTGGACTTCATGACATATGTGAAATGCCAGTGTAATGGCAATTAGTCCTGTTGTTGGATGCTTGGGTTTCTACAACAAAACACAAAGAGAACACACACATAAATACCTGTCAGCCTGATGGGAACAGCGACAAGGCAAATCAGGCAGCCTGGGTCTTCTACAGATGTTTGATTTCACAGGTGATTCCCTTGTGTCTCTAAAGGAATAAAGTATTGCCCCCATAGTTTTCCATGACTGGAGTGTCAGTCATGTAAGCCCTCCCTGGGATTCCTTGGTTTCTACTGAGGGCTGTGTCCACAGTGTAGCCCTTCCCTCCACAGAAGCATCAAGAAGGTCTCCCCATTGCTCTGCTCAGCTACTTTCATAAAACTGGGCAGGCTGGAAAATAATTTAAAACCTCCTCAAATTTGACTGAATGATGAGATACGTTCAGAAGTTTCTAAATGATGGAGACCCAGGTGAACAGAACATTATATGCCCAAATTTTCACAGTAACAAACTAAAAATCAAGAAGGCTACTGATACACAAATTTGACTGAATTTGCATTTCTTTAGAGCAGGGAAATTCCAGAATAATTTTGCTTTAGACCTTCCCCTATATCCATCAGAAGAAATAAAATTGTAAATAAAATTATTTCTCCATACAATAAATTCAGAAGTAAATGCAATGTAAAATGATGAGCATGTCAAACAGGACTTAATTGTGCAAAATTAAGAGAACCTAACCAAAAGGTAGCATTTCTCACAAGAACAAAGAAGAAGTCCATGAAGCCATCTACCCTATCTTGTGTTCAGACACATGACTTCTTTAATACCAGCAAAGGCTAATATGATCTGGGGAAGTAAATAAGGCAAGTTTCTTTAGAGAGAGATGAAGTCATTCATTCAACCAAGATGGAGCTAAGGTTAAAAAGTGTCTCCAGAAATGGACAAAGCTTTCAGGAACCAATACCCTTCTTAGCTAAAGTAAGATTTTTCTCAGAGATCAAATGAGCTATTTATATACTCTCAGTAGCTGCAGTAAAATCTCAAACTGAGAACAAAATTATGGGCTTTCTTTGAACTCTGACTCAAGGCTCAGTTTGTCACTGAAAAAGAAGCAGACAAACCAGTATTAGACAACTCTATGCACAGAAAAGGCAGATGTATTAGATGTATTTCTTTGTGACAACATATCATGTAACACAAAAAATCCCTGGGAAGAAGTTACTATCCCCAGCTTTTTTAAGCCTAACTGAAGTCACAGAAATTAACTACTGCCTTTTGTGGAAAATTTTTTGGTACCTTTATGCAACTCTTGCAGTATTCCAGAAATAGTATCTGCTTAAAATGTGCACAATGTCCAGGGCTTCTGCCGGTTAGCAAAGCAACTTTCTGCCCCGGGGCTCAACATCATAAACTTAGTGACGACTCTGTTACAACATCCATACTAAACAGGACTCCAAAACTATGGCAGGAATGCTACATGTTAGGATTACTGCTATTTAGAAATATCAGAGGTTGCAACTAGCTCTCTTCACCTTCAGCTATCATATAATTCACCTCAAAAGAATATAATTTAAAAGCAACTACTTTTAAAATGTACTATCATGCAATATCCAGACATTTTCAGCCTACTAATGGGAATAGGCACATATCTGGAATGACTCCACTACAATTTCTGAGTTTAGTGGTGCTGGGGCAAACTATGCGATTTTATTCCTGGCTCTACTAACAATCAGAAATGCTTGCAGCTCTGCACTAATGTGCTCACTAGGAATATGAGGTTGGTTTAATGGACTCGGCAGGGACAGGAAGGAAAGCAACAGTGGTCACTGGCATCTCCCACAGGCAGAGGGGGCTGAAGCACAGGACGGTGAAGGCAGCACCAGCCCTCCCCAGAGACGAGCAATAGTACACAGCGCCCCAGTGTGAAACCCCTGATGTGACCTGCAGCTTAACCCAGCTGTGCTGGGGCCACTGCAGATGTGCAGGCTCCCAGCCATGGCCCACCACCAATATGGGAGGAAAAGGAAGGAAGAGCACACTTGAAATTGATCATTGCTGCACAGGGATAAGGAACTGCAAAACCTCTAGCATGCAATAAGCAGGATCTATATGGAAGTAGCAGAACGAGACTCTAAGCATGGTAACACTAACCCAGCTCTGTGCGGGGGCACCCAAAGGCAGGAGAGGAACAAAGGGTGATCAAGGGGTCTGTGCCTCTGCACCAGCTAACACCACGCACATCTCTCTGAGTGCCAGCACTGCTTTTACACCTACTCCCAGTGAGAGGGGAGCCCCAGAAGAGTCAGGAGGGATTTCTGGACTCATGGAGGCCGTGCGTGTTCTGTGGCCATTTAGGAGATGAGTCAGGCATCCAATTTCCATGCAGAAAAGCTGAAATGCCACAATGACCTGACCCAAGTAAGCATATAACCAAAATGCCTATTCCAGTTTGAGAGTTAATAAGGGAGAAAAAACCAATCTTAGGCTCAGAAAACAGAAATAAATTTTAGAAAGAGGTAGAGAACCTACCCCCCACCACCCCCTCAAATATTATAAAAAGTAAACCAGAGAAAGAAATTGTGGCAGATGCTCCACAGTGACAGCCTGTTGGACATTTCCACACGTCATTTGGGTGGTGCTGGTGACGTGGGGATGTGACCAGGAAACTGTCCCTGTGCAAAACAGCACATGGTTGATCCTGACTGCACAAGGGAGGCCCCAGCTTGATGCTTTACCTTTCATCAAAAACATTTTTCAGTCAAGAACTGACAATTAAAAGTTATTTTTATGTTCACATTGCTGGTTAGCTCATTACAATGCTAGGCATCAAATCAGTAAGCACAACCACGCTGCCAAACATTACTCATTAGCACAGGGGTAGAATACCCCCTATGTTCCCTAGTCTGTCCCCAGCCCCAGAAGAGTGAAATTGCAGCAGAGTTACCATTTTAGAGGTAGGGTTTGTTTGGTGTGGGATTATTTTCAGTGTTGCGGTTTTTGGTGGAGATTTCATTGGGGGTTTTTGTCTGTTTGTTGTTTTGTGTGCCATGGATTGTTTATATTTATAAAACACCCAACATTTAGTAATACAAGACTCTCTATTATTTCAAGAAGGTCTTTGATCTGTCATGCAGCATTACCTGACCAGTTTTGTCTAAGGCATTTTGTCTGTCCAGAAAGCAGTCTCATTTCATACCAATTACAGAACCTATAAAAAGGTACTGTTAGCACACAAGGCTAGTCACTCTCTTTCTGGGTTCCATTTTCCCATCTTTTTTAAGCACCATCTAAATGGCAAACTACTTTAATGCAAACCAAAAAGGCTTTCTATATTATAGTCTACTGCAATAAAGATGTAATTGCCTCTAAATACACATTTGGTTGCACAAAACCAAAAGGGACAAAAGAAAAAAGCAAACCTCCTTCTTAGGAAACCTCGTTGGGAAATGAAGCCACTCATAAGCAGTTTTCCTGGTGATGCTGGGATCAAGAATCCTGATTTGGCTTGATTTGTAGATCATATTCAGAGCCGGTTTCTTCCAAAAGCCCTTTGCGCTCTGTGACAGGAAAGCAAATATACATTTTTAACAACTTTGAATTTAGTTTTGTAGCAACTCTAACCAGCATAAACTCCAAGGGCATGAGTTTAAAGAAGCAGAGTGCTGAATCTCCCTAACTCCAAAAACACCTGCTCCTGCAACAGGATAACCCCTTGCAACAGCAGTGGCCAGCTGGCTACAAAACAGTTTTGCAGAAAGGTCCCTCCTGGACAACATGTACCAATAATATGCCCTGGAGGCAAAAAATGCTCACTGTGTGCTGGCCACGTTGCTAAGAGCACAGACAACAGGCAGACAGAAGTTACTCTCAAGTACTTCCTGCAGGCTCACAAATGCTGTATTGGGGTCCCCACTGAGCAGGAGGAGAGTGCCAATCAGCAGAAGGTCACTACAAGAGCCAAGGGGCCAGAGATCGCAGCAAACAAAAAGGGGCTGAGCAGGCTGGGTTTGTTTAGTCCATCTTAAACTATCTGGAAGGGCTTAAAAAAGATGAGATCACACTCTTCTCAGAGGCACACAGTATAAGGACAAGGAGAAATTTTGTCTTGCAAGTATGTTGAAGCACTAAAACAGCTTGTAGAAATATCACTGGAGATTTCTCAGACAAAAATACAGTCATTTCACAACTATAAGGCGCACCTTAAAGTCTACAGTTTTGATCAAAACCTAGAAGTGTGCCTTATAATCCAGTGCATCTTACATATGGAAAAGGTTTGAGTATTGAAGGGATCTCAAAACAATTTCTGTTTCACATTACGCAGCAACAAACATGAAGCTCGCAATCAAATGATCGCGAGCAAGCGAGAGCCGCCCGAGCAGCGAAAGCCGCCCAAGCCACCAGGCCCGCCCGCTGGAGGCAGGAGAACAACAGGCAGGAGTGCTGGGGCCTGCAGCACGGGGAGGGCGCCTGAAGCTGCGTTTAAAGGCTACGCCGATCCATGAAAAATGCTTGCAAATTGAGCATCTGCCAGTAAACCCCACGATCACGCGATTCCGTCAGTAATCCGTTACTTTGTTGCACGTGGATCCTTGCTGGGGGAAAAAAGCGCGTCTTATAGTCCAGTGCATCTTATATGTGGACAGAGTTCAGAAATTTGCCAGCAACCCAGAAGTGCGCCTTATAATCCAGTGCACCTTATAGTCATAAAAATTACTGTACTCAAAATGTACTCTGACAATGCCCTGAGAAGCCACTATAGCTTTGAATCTGGCCCTTAATGAAGAAGATTCAAAATTATTTTGGACTTAAGATGCCCTGATAGAGGTCACTTTTACAATTATTCTGCAATTCCTGCACGTGTGCACGGTAAAATAACCTGGGAAATGTCTGGAGCATGCATGTTAAAATATCATACAACACTAGGGAGAGGATAAAAATACATTTCCCAGGGGTAAACTGCTTTGTGGTTAGGAACTGATCAAATATGCTCATTAGAAAATAGACAAAGAATTTATGGAAGAGGGATAATAAACTGACTAGGAGGAGATCCAGAGCTCCTCTCAGCTGGAACAACTATGGTTAAAAGCAAATGTGCATTTCACATGTGGCAAGATGAGCCAAGGCACATGAATAATTGAACTTACTATTTTATGACCACCAAGTATCTCCCAAAGCCACTTCAAGTCCCGTGGTTTGAAGACTATGAGAACAACAGTGGTATTCGGGTCGTAGTGGATGGGATCTGAGAAGATCGATTCTGGGTAAGAAAGGCGGAAAGTAGTCCTCCTCCCAACATCCTCTTCGTATCCTATCACAGGGCCATTATTCATTCTGCAGAGAACAGAGACACAGTGACTGCTCCACCCATGTTCCTACCGTGCAGCAGCAGCCACATGTATTATTAGTCTGCAGGACAGACACTGTCTCTGGGTACAGGAAAGTTTAGCAGCCCAGCATTTATGCATCCTGTTACACAGCAGAGGAGCAATTATCACGTGCACTCACCCTCTAACCTCAGAGGGATCAAGCACCCACAGGAACCTGGCCAAGGTGGTTTAGAATACAGTCACACAATTGCTTATCGTGTGTCACTCAAGCAGAAAGCAAGCCTTCTGATTTGGCTCCAACACAGACACTAGAGAAGGACAGAGAAGAGTACCTGGCCTTGGAGAATTACTCATTCCTCTGTGTATACAAAATGAAAAGGAGATAGCATTTACCTTATTATGACATCATATGAGTCAATTTTCTCCCCTAACGTCTTATTTCGAAGTACTCCTCCATTACCGACCACAACACACCGTCGACAGGCAATGCTGTGGAACAAAGGGAAGTTTTAATATTCATTACTTCCCTGGCTTCATACTATTAATGACACTTCTGCATGTTAACTGGCTTATTTTCTAAGTGAGGTCCTGTATCTTTTACAGCCCTTGGCCCCTACAAAACAGATTCAATCCTGTATAATGTACTATGGCTGCCTTAAAAAAAGAAAAAAAGGCATTATTTCAGGGGCTGACAAAGTCAGTAGCTGGCTTTTTTCTCTTGTGAAACTCTTTTTACACATCTCCTTCTCCCAGTGGCCTGCTGTTTAAGATCATCCAACCAGCTGCGGATATGGGTGCCATTTGATAAATTATCCCCCACAGTCCTTCAAACTTGTCCCAGTCTGGAAAAGGTAACTCAATATTAAGGTGCTCCTGCAATATTATACAACTCCGTATCTCCAACACAAGCTAAAGCAACAAAATTTATGTTCACAATTCACCTTACAGGCCTATGAACTGTGCATGTGAAAAATCTTGTCCCAACAACACGTGACAGCTTTTCAAATTAATATGGTGTGAATTTTTCTCCTGCTTACAAGGTGCTGTCTAAACATGTTTAAAGAAGTTGTGTGTGTGCTGTCATGATATAACAAGACGGATTCCTTGATTAAAAGTTGCATTCTCTTATGACGAGATTCAAATTAAGACAGCATTACTAGGCATATAAAATATTGTGTGCTAAAAACAAGATCTTGTACTACATCCAATCAAAACAGAATTCGAATTTACAATATAGTCAGAGATAAAAAGCATGCAAAATAGGTATTATGGAGATGCCAAACTTATGAAAGTAAATTCTAAGTGTTACATTTTTCTAAGTTATTACAAGTTCTCAGAGCATGTTTAGCTTTTTACCATCTTATTTCAATGCTAGTAAGATGTGTTAAAAAAAGAGGCAGGGGAGCTCACAAACAGGGCTTGCTGGTTTTTTTATGCAAGACATTTTGCCTTTTTAGGGAAGGCTTAAATGAAACATCTAAGACTGTAAACTCCTTTCAGAAAAAGAACATAATTTTTTGTTGTTGCAAAAATGCCTCTTTGTTTAGAGCAAAAGCCATTCAATTTGGTTGTAGCAGGAACTATGAGAAAACAAAAACATTGGTATTTTCTTCACACACAAGCAGGCTCACAGTTTACCAAGGATGAGCCACCTCACAGTAACACCCTACTCCCTTGGTTCTTTCTTCAAGTAAGAAAAAGGCTCCATATGCCACTTCTTGCTCTAGCTTCACCAAAACCATGTCCCAAAAACCACTGTAGCTTGAATTCCCAGCATGGCACTTCAAGCAGACTAATTAACTTCTTTCTCCTCTAATAGCCAACCTGTTATTTCAGCTGAGCACTATTACTCAACATCAATGAAAACAGCTGACTGACAAAAGTGAGCAACATCTTAACGTACAAAGCAGGTCCTTGAATTTCCTACGGAAGTAACAGCATTTGCAGAAATGGTTGCCTTTAAATATATACATGTATATGCATTTAGATGCACACACACACATATACATGTATGTAGAAAAACCAGGACTCTAAATGCAGGTTTCAGGGCTGGGTGACATGAAAAAAGCTGGCATACCTTTCTCTACTGTTTCCTGAACAGCCTATAGAAGGCAAGCATTCATAAAAAGACTTCTAGCTAACACTGTAACTCATGTGACCTGGTATCTTGAAAATCAGAAGGGTGAAAACCTGTTATACTATCCTGTCCGCAGTACACTCATTCCCTCTACACCCCTAAACCCCTCCCTTCTTTACTCCTTTTGCTCATTTATTTTTCATTTAATTTTTCTATCTACTTTGAAAGTATCTTAAGCAGGCTGATGAACATATGACTCTTACAATTTACAGCAAGAGTAAGAAAGCAGAAGTCGCCCTTTTCCTGAATTACACCTTGTTGCTTACAGCTATGGCTTAGAACTCAAATTAAGGAAGGAAGAGGGGAAAACTGGATGAAAAATGTCATCACTAAGTGATGAAGGTGGAGTGAGGGAGAGGGGCAAAAAGCACAAGATCAGCATATGGTTGTGTCACGTGTTCTGGCATTTACTTTGAGGAGGTGCTGCTTTTTCTGCTCCTTTGCATGAACTTAAAGCAATCCCTTATTACATACCTTTCAACTTTTTGAAGAGTGACAAGACACTTGTTCAGTAAGTTGATCTCTAGCAACTGAAAAAATGCCTTCCATTCTAGTATACAATTAAGAGGTCTTTGCTTTCTCCTCTCTGTAGTCATGATACAGCAGGACATGCTCAGGGCAGGGAGCGCAAAATAAAACTTGACTTCAGAGCTGAGCAACTGAGATTTGCTCAGCTACAGAAGTTGTGTAGCTCTTCTCAAGTCAAATTCAAGCCTTTTTTTCTTACTGATGAATGCAGATTTTGTTTATGACCAAGAGCTGACTAGTACTACTTTGACAGAAAACAGTGACATTCGAAGTTTTTGTATTACATGTATTACATAAAATGCATAATCAAAAAGTTATAAGCTGCCATCAAATACCCAATAAAGAATCGTACATTAGTATTTGAACTTTTGAAATGGGTAAAGTCAACAAGCAGATCAAACGTGCCTGAAGAAATGTACACAAGTGCAGTCAAACAAATTAAAACAATCAGCTTTTAATCTCAGGAAGTCAAAATGGGCTGGCTCAGATATGGCAACGTGCTGATTCTAAATTGCCTCCTTGCCTGACACTTCCCCTCCCCAGTATTCAAACATCTTCAGTTATGATCCTAAGTCTTAAATTCACAGTAGTACTGAGTCCACTAACAGCAACAGTCAGGAAGGGAAACTTTATGTAAAAAATCAGAGCATAGTATCACAGTATCATAGCCTCTAAAGGTCAAAAAGTTTGCATCCTCGACATTCCATAAAATACTGAAAGAAGATCTCACACTCAGCTCCTTTAATACACACCCCATAGTCACTTGAGGAATGCACATTATTTCCTTTGAGGTTATTTGGTGAAAGGAGGATGCAGAGGTCACATTTTATTGACTCAGAATTGTGTAAATATATTTGCAAGAATTGTTGAGCTCAGAGTCCTTAGAGCACTCAGTGAGGAACTGAAGTCACAACTGAAGTCAGTGACACTGTTAATTTCCAAACTCCTTGGGAGAGCTACATCTTTACACTGTGAGAATTTGACCTAAGTTTGGAAACTGACATTGTTTGGGAAAAAAAAAACATTGTAGCTCACTCTGTACAGATTTACCTAAGTTGTACACAAATACTATCTAAAAGCTATATAAGCACCAGACTTCTATGGTGCTATCTACCCTAATATTTATCTGCCTTAAAAAACATTTATAGGGAAATCTGGTTTGTGTTCTGCCAAGAAGGCTAAACTGGACAACAGCATCATAGAGCTGCCTAATAATTCTGTATTACTGGAGAATATTGCTAGGATTAATTCCTAAAGAGTTTCACTTTTAAAGGACATCATATCTCAGTGAAATACATGTATAAAAACTCTTCTCGACTACAGCGATTCATGCCCTAAGACTGCTGTACACAAAACCTGATGATCTAGAAAGAATATATTGTACAAAGTCATTGTACACTTGATTTGTTTATATTACTGCTTATTAAATACTAGTATCTCTCATTTTGCTTTGGTGCCACTAAGTATACTTTTGATAAAATGAAGCGTACTTCCCAGAATGCTAACCATATCTACATCTCATAGAATGTACATTCAAAGGATGAACACCAATTTCCTCACCTTTCATCTACAGGACAGGCATTTCCATTTAAAAGGTACAAGCATCTCTGCTTCACAGCACAAACAATTATGGCCCTGAGCTTATGGTTGCAGGGGATTTCTATTACAACATTTGGCATTCTCCTTCAAATTCCAGGAAAAAAAGAGCAGTTTCTGCCAGCCAATTCCGTACAAATTTACTCCATTAACATACTCCTGACAGAAAATAGAGAGTTTTACTTTTTTCCTTCCTTAAGGGTAAACTTGAACATCCTAGAAATAGACAAAACACGGAGAAAGAAAGGAGTACAGCAGAAAAAGAAAAAGAAAAACTGTATTAAGACACATTCTTAAGTTTGAACATATTCCAGCCAAGTTTAAGTATACTGTGATCCTGATATCTGGCTTCAATAGCAGCAATCTTGTATTATCTCTGTAATTAAAAAACAAGTACAGCCAACCTCAGTGTTATTTGCATTCAACTCTGTTAAGAAATCAATATATTAACTTCCCATCTGGCAAGCTGTCAGCTCATTTGCTAGACTGCCAACCTAAAAAAGAGTCATCTGCACCATTCTGAACATGGGACTTTAGTCCACTTGCCAACCCTACCTGCAAAAAAATCCCAACAAAAGCCAAGCAACAAACAAAGACACAAAGACCCTTCAAAACAAAACCAAACTTCCTGGCAGGTGTGGCTTCCAACAAGAGATTTCATCTAATTAAAGATTTAATCTAATTTAACATAGACTGTCTGTGCTTTTGGGAGTAACAAGGTCGTGGCACAAAAGGGAGCATGCCTTAGATACCTAATCCACGGGAAACAAGCTTTCTTGTCTTCCTAGGTCTCCTTGTGCACAAGGAAAGGAAGTTGAGCCTACACAGGAACAAGGGTGCACTCAGCAGCCAGAGGATGTGGAGGCACAGGGATATGCCCAAGACTTGTTCTGCATAGAAGCAGACATCGGTTTGCACCTACTTATCTCAAACATTCTCCATCTTACATTGAATTTGCAAGAGGTCACATTCAATCCAAGTATAAAAAGACACTACAGGAGGATGGGACTGCATTCTGCAGGTGAATTTCTAACGCACTTATAAAAGGAAATCTCTAAGTTAATGCCCCCTCACAGAATAATTTTTCTTGCGTGCTGGTGCTACTGAAGCATAAAACTAAGCCTACTTAAACCTTGGAATCAGCTATACACTGCTTGGATCCCGTCAGTCTGCTCCATGTCTTAATTAACTTGAGCAATTTCAGGGTAACCCCCCAGACACTCCTTTTCAGGTAAGTACTAAATATTTAAAAAGCAACTAACAGCAACAGCAGTAAATAAACCATCTCACCTGTCTTCTTCACTGGAAAGGCCACAGTTCTGCAGTCTTGAAAGGGCTAAACGAAAAAATTGCTCTAAAAAGCAAATATAAGCAAGATCAATGAAAACACTCAGTATCTGCAATATAAAAATAAGCACGTCATCTTGACCACAATGTTTTTAAACACAGCAGTGCACTGTGCATAAAAACATCAAAGTAAGAGCACTTGGAATTTAGTGCCACAGATCAATGATAGCGAAGAAATTCAGGTTTATTACAGCTCCTCTGAATTCTTTCTGCCTCAAAATACAAAATAGCATCAGATTTGTATTAAAAAAAAAAAATCTTAGTTACAGTAAATAAGAACTGGAAGAATTTCCAAGACGCACACCCTAACTGACTTTGTTGTTTTTTCTTCTACCCACCTTCAGCTGACTCAAGAGAGCTCATACAGCCAGGGACAGTAATAGCATTACGTATCTTTGGAGAAGACATCAATCCAGCCTGTGGCGAAGCTGGACAGAGGCACCTTTCCAACCCATCCCTGGTGGGCAGGCTCCTGCTGGACACTTAGAGTAATTTCACGATTACAAGCCACACCTGATTATAAGCCGCATATCCGGGTAGCCCACAGGATTTGTCCATAGATAAGCCGCACCTTTTTTTTTTTTTTTAAAAGCGAGGATTCATGTGTGACAAAGTAACAAATTAGTAACAGAATCGTGCCAGCGCGGGGTTTGGTGTCAGGTGCTCAAATTGCAAACAGTTTTCACAAACTGGAGGAGCCTTTAAACGCAGCCCTGCCGCCGAAGCGACACCACTCCCCCCGCCGCTGATAGCAGCCCCGCTCTCCCCACCGCCTGTAGCGGCGCCACTCCCCCCCCGCATCCCCGCTCCGCCCATAGCAGCCCCACTCTGCCCGTAGCAGCCCCACTCGCCCTGCTCCTCCCAGAGTGGCACCGCTCCCCCCGCTCTGCCTATAGCAGCCCTGCTCCGCTCACCCTGCTCCGCCCGCTGCCGCTAGCAGCACCGCTCTCCCGGCCCCGCTCACGGCTCTGCTGCCCCGCAAAGCCTGCTCCCCCCGCCCACCTGGCCGTGGCTGCATGGCAGCTCCCCCGCCAGCCGGCTCACGCTTCCGGGTTAGCATTTTGCCAAAAACTGTCCATAAATAAGCCGCACCTGATGATTAGCCGCACCAGTGGGGAAGGCTGCATTCTTCAGTGAAAAAGGTGCAGCTTGTATTCGTGAAACTACTGTAATTTGGCTCAAGAGGAGAAACCAACTCATTCCCAAATGTAGTTTTCCTCACTGTAACCCCAGAAGTGCAGGAAAACGCACCATCCCTGTTACCACTGATGGAGGGCAAATCAGAAGTCTAAAGCCCAGACTAAGAAAGTGCCCTGTTAGTGTTTAAAAATCTGAAATTTGAGACTTTATAACCCTTTTCAAAAGGGTAACTAAGGCCCTTAGGGTGTCAGCCCTATTTACTCTGGCTTGACCAACATGGGCAGTGGGAATGTGCCAACAAACCTTCCCACAGGTCCAGCAGCCACGCAGTGTTATCAATTCCCCTCTGTGGCACCTTCCCTGGCAGGAGCAGCCAGCTCAGTGTTGTGTTTAGCCCCAGATGGCAACTAAGTGCCACACAGCCACTCAGTCTCCACCACTTGACAGGTAGGAGAAGCAGAAAAATCTAAAACGTGTAAGGAAAAGGAAAGAAAGAGGGGAATAAAACCCAAGAAAAACAAGTGATGCAGAACACAATTGTTCACCACCTACTGAGCAATCCCAGTTCCCAGGCAGCAGCCAGCCCCTCCTGCACAACTCCCTACCAGTTTAAGTACTGAGCCTGTTATATGGCATGGAATAGTCATTTTCCAGCTGGGGTCAGTTGCTGTGGCAATCCTCCCCTGAGCTTCTTGTGCATCTGCCCTCTAGCAAAGCATGGGAAACTGAAGTCCTTGATTTAGAGTAAACACCACTTAGCAACAATTAAAATATCATGTGTTGTCAACATTATTCTCATGATGGATTCCAAACACAGCACTACCACCTACTAAGAAGAAAATTAACTATTCCAGTCAAAACTGGACAGTAAAAACCTGATGTAATCGCCTAACCCTGAGGACTTCTGCTTCAATAGGACTCTGGTTTCCAACCAGCTTAGGTGTGCCAATTGAAGCCTATCACACTGACTCAGTATTTCCCCTAGCATATTACAGCTGAGTATCTTTAGCAATCCAGCCCATATACAAACAGAAGGAAGCTGAAAAAGGTTCACTCTTCCTCACTCACACCTTTTTGGAGCTTTTTTGTTAAGAGGGGCAACCTCAACCCAGTGATTACTTGTTAGAAACAGGAAGGTGTCAGGTCAGAGGGACTGAACAAAACCATTAAGACACTGCTAGACACACCAAAAGGATTAGCATCAGTGCACAGCAAAGATCATGGCCAGAGATTCAGGTGGCTTTACAAGCCATTTAGGTGTTTCTGATTTAAAATAAGGTACGTGTGAAATACAAACCTGCTCTCTTTATTCCGTAAGGTAGTTCAAACTTATTGCTCCCTTGAAACTCTGCCACTCTGATAAAATCATTAGCACACAGGAACGGGTATATTTTGTCAACACTGAGGAAGAAAAAAAAGAAAGAAGCCTCAAAATCCACATGATGTACCTGCATAAGCCAGCAAGTCATGCAATTGCTTTGTAAAAAGCTCTCTTTATCCTACTATCAACATTTTTACCATATTATCACCCATTTTTAAAAGAAGAAAGTCCATGAACACAGTGAAAGAACCAGATGACGGAGAACAGGAAGATCTTGTAAAAGAAAATATAGGCAAAGAGTGAGATAAAAAACTTGTCTATTTGTACAATTTATATAGACTCATTAAAATTGTGTGACGAAGCTTACATCATGAGACCACATATTTAAGAGAATACATAACCCAAGAACACAGTGATTAGCTTCAGGTTTGAAAAATAAAAAACAAAGGCAGCAAGGAAAACAGAGTTATTATTGTACATAGTAATTTAATAAGAAAAGGGTTTGAACCAAGGTGTTTTAATTTGAAAATACCATCTCCTGATTTGAGCTGCACCCCTATTCCAAACAAGTGGCACTATGACTTTGCTGACATTAGTAAGTTGTTTGGGGCAAGATGGATGTATCCATACAGCAAAACAGTATGGAGTTCTCATGTCTGCATTACATACATCTTGGGTCTGGACTAATTCTAGTAGGGTCCCAGCCCTTAGCAGCTGCAGCACAGCTGTGCTTCTACAGTGCATCTTATGGCTTAAGCAGATGTCTGAAAGGATCCCAGTGCATTCACACCAGGGCCATCCTGGGATGAGAAGCACAGTGTGTGGGGATCACAAGGAGGTTTGCTTCAAAAGTACATTCTTCCTACAAACTAGAACTTGATGGGATTATACCTTGTAAGTGCCAAGCTAAAAAGAATGGGTCATTGCTTTTGTCAAAAGACAGGAACCCCAGAAAAGGGTCTCTCATAGAAGGGAAGGGACTTTTAGTTCCAAGTCCAGCAAAATGAATGAACAGCAGACACAAATATGTCACATGCTACCATGCCCTTGGCTTCACCTTTGAATTAACTATGCACACACTCAGTGTACTGGTTGACTTTGTAATGATCCTGCATATTAGGTCTTAGATTAAAACATTAACACAGAAGTATACAGTCATTAGAAAACCTAATGTTAATCATAAAAAGGCCAATCGGCACATGACTTATTTGTCCATTAAGAATATTAATAGCTGCTAAGAAAACCTTATAGTTGATTTAGGAAACCGAAATATCTCACTCTGTAAGCTCTACGTATTCAGAAGATACTGACAGTAAAAAGGGGGGAAAAAAAACCCCAAAAACAGAACACTACAGCCCACACACCGAGAAATGGGCCATAGCTTAACTAAGCAAGACCAGCTAGCTTTGAGACATGACACACTAAATACTCATATTCAGTTTAGTAACCTGCTCTGCTGTTCAGAAGCAGCTGGTAAGCTCAGACATAATAAATAATTTACCTACAGAGAAAAGACTCCTAGTTCTAGCTCTCCTAGTTCTGGTTCCTTTCCAATAAATAATTCTGTGAGGTCAGAAATCCTTTCAACCTCCTCAGGCTATTAACAAAGTGCACAGACCACATCTTCATTTCATACTGTCTCTATAAAGAAGCTACAGAAGCGTGTGAGACTGTCCTAGCTGTGCACGTACCTTCTTGCTATGTACCTCTGAGTCAATTCCTGCCCCTTTGCTGAACACTAGAGCTACCCTGCTGCACCCAACACACAGACAGCCTGGGCACAATCCATGGGCAAGGGAAATAGGATCACCTCACTGGACCAGGAGCTGACCAAAACTCTAAGTCTACAAGTCTGCTTTGGGTGGCACAAAGTTTACATGCTGTGCTCTAAAACCCACAACAGCATTACAATTATAGACACATTTTCTTATATACAACAAGTACCGGGGGTGGGAGGGGGGAAAGCCACATTGTCTTTGTGCAGAGGTTTAAGACTCCTTCAGTCAGGACTTGGTCTTATCTTTCCAAGCTTTTTCAGGGCACTACTCAACCTTTGCTCCAAAATGTGTAAACATCCCAGTTCTACCTCAATCAGCACAGCCTTTCCGTCCCCTCCCCCTCAATTCCCACAGAAGACTCACCCCAGTAAAGATTCAAATGCTGGTTTCAGGAGACAAGTGTCCAGTGCATTCCTCCTCTCCACAGCTGTAGATGGTAGCCTGCAAAAAACCAATCCCAAATAAATAGCAAGACCAGGAATGGGTAGCAGAAAAAAGGTACAGAAACTAGGACAAATCAAATTAGTAAAAGCTGATTACTGAGTTAAGACCACACCAAGATTTCATTACTACCTCCTCCTGATAGAGATGAAACTTTCTTATTGCAGCACAATTACTTTTACTATCAAAGGCTTTTATCTCACACTGCTGCTTCAAGGGGGCTGTGATCTCCCTTGCTCAGCAAGTATCAAAGCAGGCATAATCAAAAGTGAGAACAGAAGCCAACCTCCAGAGAAGCAGGACTCCTGGGCTCAATCACCCCTGCAGCCATTCCAGATAGCATCCCCATAACTCCTCAGGGAGGAGACGAAGTCTTGTTTGGAGAAGGAAATACAGTACTTTAAGGAAAATTAGATTCTTTGGGGATAGGTCGTTCCACTCATAGTAAGGCTAAGACTTACACTTCTAAGCATATTCCCAACTTGGAGATTCAGCCCAATTAATCATAAATACAAAGCCCAGAAGGAAAGGTGAAGTTCAGTATGAGCAACATGTGCCTCTGGATTGCATGAAGGATAGAAGGATAAAACCACCACATTAGAACCACAAGCCAAAGAGATCATTAAGGTTAATTGATTTTGGTAACCTCAAGTTCTTACATGAATACTGACGCTGAGAAAGCACCCTGTGAAATCTATCAGCTGGCCACTTTGCTGCTTTCAGCATCAGCCTCACAGACGGCCTTTTGCAGGACAGCTTCAGAGAGAAGAGAGGTCCGCCTTCAAGTTTTAGCATAGGTGCTCATTAGTCCCGAAAATCTAACTGCAGGAAGTCACAAGCACAAGAGCTGCCTATACACACTTGAACACAAGTGGAACACATCTCTCATTTAATAAGGTTTTAAGCACTGAAGTTGCCACCAAGCTGTGCTAACTTTATTCAGGTATAACTCAGAATTGCACGGATTTGAAAACTGTGAGCCAATGCCTTTCCAATAGTTCACTGCTTGTTAGAGACATTTATTGGAAGTGGCCGTAAATATTGAACAAACATTGGAAACATAACACGGACAAATTCCTTTCAGACAAACACCTTACCACTGTGTTTCTAACAGGAGCGGCCACTGGACCCAACTGTACAATTGAGCAGGGAGCCTACGGACAAAGGCTACAGATTTTAGCCTCAATCCCTCCCACCTATCCGAAACAAAAAAAAAACAAAAAAAACCCAACAACCCCACCACAATAATACTCAACTGCTGAACTTACTCATCGTAACTGATTGTAACTCCACTAGTCACATAGGAAGGAGAAGCCCTCACAGAGGAAGTCTGTCCATAAAAGCTAATCCTGCAAAAAGGGAAATGTCACAACACTGTGGTTTGCTGTAAACAGAAACCACAACAGAAAGCTATTTGTATCAATTGTACACCATTAACAAGATAAAGGGAGCACATTAGCCACTACTTGAAAAAAAGTTACCACTTTTCTTAACACTCTGGTCAGTTCTGGTCACAGCTGTGCTAAGATCAATGGAAACTCCACCTCTTCAAGTAAGTGTCACAAATTTTAGATTCCAAGCCACTTGTCCTTTGAGCCTGGAGACAGTGAAGCCTCACTGCCCTTAAGGGCTGCTGTTGGGCCTTCTGCTTTTCAAAAGGTGCCCCCTGCACCTACAGTTATTCCCATGCGTGGAGAAGGCCTCCTCTACATCTCTTATCAGACATTTAATGGAACAAACTAACACTAAACCCCCATGGAGTGGAGGGAGATGTGGACACCTTATTTCTGCACTTCATGTAACTCCTCACCTGAATACCTATTTTCATGAACCTCAGAGGGACTCCCTACCACTGAGGTCCTGACCTCTCCATACAACCAGGCTCTAATTAATTACTAGGTTTGAAAGTGACACATGAGAACAGATGACAGGACAGAACAATCATATTGATTCCCTCAGAGTATCAAAAGACTTCAATCACAGAACACATACACACAGAGTAGTAATCACTTATGATTACTAGCAAACACAGAGCAACACAAGAACTCACAGCCACATCTCTCATGCAGCTATGAGGTATCTGCACGCTAGAGGAACAAACCATTACCATACCAGTAGAAATTATTCCTCCACAGATTTCCATGCAGGATACCATACATAACAGCAGCAGCCAGGATAAAAAACAGAAGAATTCGTTTCATGACTGATAAACCTGAAACATAAGGGGAAAAAAAAACCAACAAGAAATTGAAACACAAGATGAACTAACACATCAACGTTTTCTAAAGTATCTGGAAACCTACAAAAGAAAAGTTACTGCTATTACAGACATTCTCTACCACCACAAGTCAGGTGATCCCTCCACTTCGGTTTCTCACACAAAGACCCAGAGCCAGGAGCTGAATGCTGCTTTGCACCTACCACGTGTGCATACTCTGCATAGAAGCATGGGTTCACTCTAAGTTCTTTCTGAGGCCATGTGAGAATAGAACTCTTCCGTCCACTGGCAGTCCAAAGAAACCAGCTGGTCTTTATAGGTACCTATGCTTCTCCTGTTTGTTGTGCCACACACTATCAGTTTCCATAATTACACAGTTAAACAAGCATTGGCACAAGTGCAGGAAGCAGATAGGCTGATGCAACAGAACAGGGTATAAGCTGCCACAAATTTCAATTATTTTTTTTAGGATTACTGAATGTTCTTTAAGTCCAGTTCTGACATTTAAAGCTGCACTGAAACTATCTGCTTATGCTTGCAGTCTTCAGCTCCTGACACAAGCCAAACTTCACAGGTAAAACAACAGAAAAATGTTCTTTTCACACATTGCAAAATGAGGACGAAAAGTTCGGACC
>VRYO01001681.1:4174255-4190648 GCA_009812075.1 Sialia sialis | reverse complement strand
GCGCCAGCACCCAGCGCCCCTGCACCATGGGTGCTCCCCCCCTCCTCCTCCTCCTCCCGATGCTGCCGCTTGTCCTCCTCCGGGCCGGCCTCAGCGCAAGCAGCGCCGTGCCACCCCTGGGCCCCCTGCCGGCTGCGGCCCCGAGCAGCGGGGGCAGCGCCCGTGGGCAACTCATGGCCCCGAGCTGCGTGGTGGGCAGCAGTTCCAGCACCGCAGCATGCCAGGCCCGGGGCCACCGGCGCCGCCCGCGCCGCCTGCCCCTGTTGCTGCCCAGCTGCACTGCTCACATCACACGGTACCGCGCCTCTCCCGACATCAACCGAGCTCCGCCGCGACTCTGCCAAGCTCTGACCCCGGGACCCCGGCGGGGAGAGCGCTGCGGGACCCCTGCACTACCCCCAGCCTGCGCCCGCCCACCCGCCCCACGCTGCCATCGCCGAGCGCTCCAATGGGCGCACCCCGGCCGCTGCAGGGAGCAGCCACAGCAGGAGGAGGAGGCTGAGGAGGAGGAAGAGCGGGGCAAAGCTTCCTGAGGTGCCAGTCCCAGCCGCTCGGCGCTCGTGAGGCAGAGGAAGCGATGCTCGGCAACGATCCCAGAGTAGCCCCGCGCTCCTCCTCCTCCATCATCCCCTCGTTATCCTCTGGCTTCTGCCCTCCCTGGCCCCCAGCTGCCTCCTCCCTCCTCCAGCAGGCGTTTGTTTTTCTGCTTTTCAGCAGCCCGGGGGGAGAACATAGTATCAAGCAAAGCCTGGGGAAAAGCAGGCAGGGCAAGCTGGGCGGGCTGGCAGCGGGGGCGGGAGTGCCGGGCCCGCAGCAGAGGAGGGTGCCTGGGGCTGCGTTTAAAGGCTTTGTCGGTCTGTGAAAACTGTTTGCAAATTGCACACCTGATAACAAACCCCACGATCACGTGATTCTGTTACTAACTCGTTACTTTGTCACACATGGATCCTCGCTTTTTTTTTTTTTAAAAAAAAAATGCGGCTTATATTCAGGTGCGGGTTATATATGGACAAATCCTGTTATCTTCCCAGCTACCTGGAAGTGCGGCTTATAATCAGGTGCGGCTTATACTTGTGAAACTACTGTAATACTAGAAACTCACGCAACTGGCAAGACAGACTCAAGGAAAATCAAGTCCTGTATCACTCACATCTTACACAGTGAGTAGCCTTTTCAGTAACCATGAATGAACTGTTGTTGCTTAATCTTGTTAAAGTCCAAAATAGCCATTTCAGCCACAAGTTACCATGGAAATTTACATGACAGGTAGAGCCTTCCAGTATTCCACTTCTCCCCTAACAGTGTCATGATTACTTGAGTGCAACAAGCCACTACACTTCCTTATTTTTCTTCCACTCATATCTTTCACCAGAATTTAATTCTAGAGGTAGACGTGTTTTTATAACAGTTTCTATCACTAACAAAGCCATGCAACGAATCAGGTAAAAATCTACCGATCAAGTATATCCCACAAGGTATTCTGCTCTGTTCAGGCAGAAATACTTCATAGGCTGCAGCTGTTGCAATTTCTATCTTTCAGCTCTTTGGGAAGTAGCACTGCCACTTTACAGCTCCAATTCCCTTGATTCTACTTGTAGGGTCACTGCAAATTTTTCTTGACAGTCACTCTCAACTTCTAGAGCAATCTCTGACTTTTTGCAATAATTCAGTAAGTTTTTCCCTAAAACTCCAAAAACTTAGGAAAAGTCACCTACCAGGTTCAGCGAAGTGTCATTGACAACAACTGGCTCAATCTCAAGTGCCATGACAAGACACATACAGGACAAATGAGGGATCAGGCCCAGCAGCGTGAGTTTATGAAATGCAGGTCTGGCTTGACCAACCTGATCTCCTTGTGTGACAGGGTGACCTGCACAGAAGACGAGGGAAAGGCTGTGTATGCTGTGTACAGAGTCCTTCATAAAGCCTTAGACAGCATTTCCCATAGCATTCTCCTGGAGAAACTGGCTGCTCATGGTTTGGATGGTGTGCTCTCCAGTGGGTAAAAAGCTGGCTGAGCCCAAATACAGGTGGGGAACAGAGTTAGGTACAACTGGCAGCCAGTCTGCAGTGAGATTCTCAGGGCTCAGTCCTGTTAAATATTCTTAAAGAAAAGATATGGTCAAGACAAGGGGATCGAGTGCACTCTGTCAGTTTGCAGGTTAACACCAAGTTAAGTGGGAGTGTTGATCTGCTGGACTGCAGGAAGGCTCTGAACAGGATGGATCAATGTGCCAAGGCCAACTGGAGGAGGTTCAACAAGGCCAAGTCAAACTCCTCTGTCTGGGTCACAACAACCTCAAGCAGCACCACAGGCTGGGGGAAGAGTGGCTGGAAAGCTGCCTGGCAGAAAAGAACCTGGGAGTGCTGGTCAACATTTGCTGAACACGAGCCAGTTGTGTGCCCACATGGCCAAGAAGACCAACAACACCCTGGCCTGGATGAGCAAGAATGTGGCCAGCGAGATGAGGAAAGAGATCACTCACTCCTCTGTTCTCAGGACTGGTAAGACTGCACCTTGAACCTTGTGCTCAGTTTTGGGCCCCTGACTACAAGACAGAGAGAGCAAGCCCAGAGAAAGGCAAAGATGGTGAAGTGTCTGGAAAAGCAGCAGCTCAGCAGGGACCTTATCACTCTCTACACCACCTGAAATGAATTTGTAGCAAGGTGGGGGTCAAAATCTTCTCCCAGGCAACAAGTGACAGGACAAGTAGAAACTGCCTCAAGTTGCACCAGTGGATGTTTAAATTAGGTATTAGGGGGAAAAAAATTCTGAAGGGGTCATCAAGCACTGAACACTGCCCAGGGAAGTGGCTGAGTCACCATTTCTGAAGGTAATTAAAAGATGTCTAGGAGTGACACTCAAGGACATGTCTGAGTGGTTGATCTGGCAGTGCAGGGCTTATGGTTGGACTCTATAATCTTTTCCAACCTAAGTGATGCTACTATTTACTTTAAAAAGACATTGCACTCTCTAGTAGCTTTTTTCTTTTCACTATTAGTATTTTTACCCCCTCCTGCTTCAAGAAAGTTCCCCAAAACATCACACTAAAGTGTTTATCCTTACTCCCTAATTAATCAATGCAAACTTCAGTTAAACAAAGCATAACCATCCCGCTCTTCAGATAAAGCTGCTAAATTATCAACTGATTAACTTGCTGATTTTGCTGACTACAGTGTAAGTAAGAACCTTACTGAAGAGTCAGACAAAGCTACAAAACAGAGAAATGACATGGAAAAGCAGCCCATACAGGATCTAATAAAACATCAAAAATATTATTCATAACAGCATCTTTTCACAGAGGGGAAAAGAAATTGTTCCATTTGCAAAGTATTTACAAAGATATTCATACAGCCTGGGGAAAAAATAATTATTTAAACATGAGAAGAGTAGTCAGCATCATTTCAAACAAGATTATAAGGGATCTGTAACAACTTCCAGTGTTTTTATCTAGGACACTCAGCCTGGCATACAGGTGATAATGGATCCACACCAGCTTTAAACAAGAAATCATTAAGAGTTTACCTAACTCAGCCCTTACACACATCAAATGGTTTTTAATTATGTAAGTATCTTCTCATCATCCCATCCTCCAGTGCCTGGCTTCATTCTGTGTTTGAAAGAAAGTTCTGTAGCCAAGAAAGTCTTCACTAAGAAGACTGTCTTTCTTAATCTGGTTTAGTAAACAGAACCATTGCCTTGTTTACAGAAGAAATTATTCTGGGTCTATTTTAATAATGACAGCATCTTCCAGCTCTTCCTTCCTATTTTAGAACAGCTGAGTGTTGTAGAAAATTAATCAAAGGGAAACAAACTCCTATAATGCAAATATTGCACTAGAAAATTCCCCATAGTCAGAGACGCAAGAAAACAGGGAATTGAGAAGACTGTTCAGATGGAAAACAGCAGTTCCGTTCCAGTTTATTTACTTCAACACAAGAGCCATTAGATTGATTTAAGCCTATCAACCTAAGTGACAGATGCCATGGCTCCCTCCCTTAGGTCAATGTCAATTAGAATTAGGCAAAACAAGGAAGACAAAGCTGGAACTCAACTATTCCATTTCCTCCTCTTTCTTAAAATCCTACAACGATCTACACAATGAAAGGACTGAGGAACCCAGTATGACCATGCCTGATGATCTTGGTATCAGACGGTCAATTTTCTGAAAGCAAGCAATGGGATACATAAGTGCTGCAAAAAATTCATGGGCATTTTTTTAATAGTAATCTAAGCTAACTTCAGTGGGTCAATTTCCCACCCCTCCCAGAGGACAGAGTTACAATTACAGAATTAGACAAGACCGACTCTGTCATGGTATTAAGACAACCTCAGAGATTAGCCTGCATTTCCTATTGACAGACGGATCCCCCCAAGCCCCCATCAACCCACCAGACAGACTCGTTTAGATATATGATGATTAACTATATAAGACCTGAGGCTAGTATTTTTTTTCCCTTGACGGAAGCAGGGAACTCTTCTCCTTGTCAGAGGCACATCATTACTTACAATTAGTCTTTATTCTAGTACAGTGTGGTACCTGCTGTGAGCCACTATCTCACACACTGTTTATCTTCCAAGTTACACTTGCATTTGATGCAGTCACATCACAGAATAAACCCTGCAGGAATCTACAGCTGTTGAACTGGGCAATCAAATGACCATGTTACCATCACCTTTCGTAACACTCATAAGCCTCCTATCTTCCTTAAAAATTACTAGTGTTAATAGCACAATACAGGAAGCTTTTATATCTGTCCTGTTTATATTGTAAAGTACCTCTGACTACTACTGAAGTAGAGCTAGTAAGTATTTAACTATAAAGTGGTTACTACTAAATTGAAGACGTCGCAGCTTAAAACAATCTTAGCTCCGTAAACTGTCATAAGACAATGTAAGTTCTTTGCTGCTGCCATTAAGCGACAGCCTGAAAATTCCAGCTCACTGGGATGTCTGATTCCTAGCCCTTGTAGTTGTGGGGGAGGAAGTGAGCTTGAAAATATGCTTTGAGCAGATCTTGAAATTTAAAGGGACAGCAAAAAAAGCACATAACCTAATAAAGGCTTAAAAAGAAACATCAGAATTCTTAAGATGTAGTCAGTGTTTTGTAGGTTTGAGCCTCTGACCTGCAGGACTGCTTCCTTTTGATCAGGACGTAGCACATGCCTGGTGAAACAACCATGCTGCAAAAGAATAACAGAGGAAAGAATTCTCACCTCATCTTTCTCAAGTTAAGCTGCAAAACGTGAGGATGTTATGGTACCAGTGCATTTCTTCTGCCAAATCTAAATACTATCCACCATTCACTCTTCCAGTTCTTGCTCTAAGTGTGTGCCTAATTGCATTGTTCATGAATTCTCCCCCTCTTCAGGAAGGGAATGCTGCAGAGAGACTACACAACAGCACTGCCACACAATCTAAAAGGTACTGAAGTGGCTGAGTCAGTCTAGTGCCTTCCCTCACTCCCATGTGCCTGAAAGTCTCGTCATTTCCAATGTTCTTTTTGATTTTAGTTTAAGAAACAGGAAGTGCTCAGAAATACTGTTTAAGCGAGATGTATGGAGCTATCCTAGCAAAGTGGTTCAGAACTAAAACTAATTTTCTAACTCTCCAACAACACAAACTTGGTTTTGAAGTTGTACATTTAGCAGCATCAGAATTGGAAAAGGTTCTTGTTAACCTGTCCTGCCCCACACCAAATCAAAGCAGTTATTCCTGCTCCTGAAAACCTGCACCAACCATGATACTAAGAAAACCTACTGTGTCAAAATGTCACTAAGGACTGTCAGCAGCACACCACACATATATGTAACTGCTGCCAATGTTATTCCTTGCAGTGGAAAGTAAGACACTTTCTGCCCTAATGTCTTCCAACAACATGGGGTTAAGCAGTAGAGGAGTCATTTGCTGTCCTCTTTCTCTCCAAGAGGACACCAAACCACCCATTTTACTTACTGTCTTTCTCCAAACACAACTTCTGTTAAGGAAAGTATCCAATGTTTCCCCTATCATTTCTTCTCTGTCCAAATACTGCAGCAAGCCTGATGACAAATAGCAAGATAACCTTTTCTCCAAGTACCCGAGAGCAAGCAATAATGTCCAGCAGATAATGACATCACAGCAGTTGAGATGTTCAATAGATTTAGTCAATCTTTGCTCTTTATCAGCTCCTACAGCCAGAAATGCATCCTGTTGACATTAATTTACTGTGGAGACAGACTAGAGCTGTGCGCATTTTTGACCTTGTGTGGTATTTCAGGACAGGCTGCAATAAATTGGTTTTAGGGCTTAAGTGCTTGTCTCCCTCCTCTTCATCATCCTGCTAATGGTGAAACATATTCTGTACCACAAGAGAGCAATACATTTATTACTTTGTGGACAATTCAGGCTTCTTTTATACCATTTTTGTCTTTTAATAATAGACACTGGTATTTTGTTCTGAAAGCAAAGCTGTCTGTTGGGCCAAGCAAAATGAAAAAGCAACTTAGTATTTTTCACTGATGATTGCAATTTCAGACTGCTTTTGCCCAGAGTCTACAAGATCTCTGCATCACTTCCCCTCTTGTGTGGCTGTGCAGACGTATTTACAATCTCAGAAACTCTTCCCACACAAGTATACCCTTTGGCTAAAGGATACTGACAAAGATTTCAAGTCTAGTTCAATCTATTGCATTTTCATCCCCTCCTAATACTAATTTACCGAGACAACATATCTGGAAGGTTAGCTGCCTTCTGAGAGGCTGCAAGATTCATCTCTGTGTTTTGGGCAGAACAGACAACACAGCACTTAAAGCTGTCCAAACCTTATCTCCACACCCATACTTTCTCACTCCATCAGATTAAATGAGATCAGAAAAACACAAATCTGTAGCCTTCAAAGACAACACGTCATCAATACAGAGGGTTTGGCAAAAGCTGCAAAAGGCCTGCATGTCCTGACTTACAGACTCATCACCATGGTCAGACTCCCTTGCTCTTACTGCAGGTGAGAAGGTGTCACCTGTTAAGTGGTTAACTCCTTCTTCCCTCCTTCTGCCTGAGGATCCAGGAGCTCTTACACATACTCCACAGCAGGGGCAGAATCCAAAAGAAATTAGAGGCTGCATGCACTCATGAGACTTTCTCAGAGCAAAAAAAGGCACGTACACAAGCCTAGGTCAAGTTACAAGCTTTTTAAAGTCTACTGAAACAGGTCCCAGTTTGGCTGCAAAAGAAAATGCTGTGATCCTGTTCTCTGAGGCACCACAATTACGTGCATTGTTTCACAGAGATATCACTTTTGGGCCTGCCAATGCAGAATTTCACATCACTTCTAACTGACATGAAATACTAGCTTCACAGATGAAAACCAGTAGCACAAAGCATCAGCAAGTGCATCCTGCCAGAAAATCCTGGTGAGCAAAATACAAGGGAGCACAGGCACTGGGTACCACTGAAATGGTCCTCAAATCAGAGCAGTTTTCAGTGAACTGTCTGAGGCTGACTTCTTTAGCCCTGCTGAGAGGGAGAACATGTCACCTCCAGCTTGGGGCTATCACAGGGCTGCTATGCCACCCTAGAGATCTGAGCTAGTATTTTGGCTGATTATCACAGTGCAGTGTGGATTCCTGGCACCAGCTCAAGGTGACAGCATGCTCTATGGCATGGTACAGACACAATTAAAACAGCAAGCACAAAAAGGAAATAACTGGATTAATATTTTTCATCTGTTAAATGTTGGTTTTAATTATTTTTTCCCCTCCAAGACAGAAAACAATATTCTTTAATGTTCCAAGATGGCTTAGGACTCATTCCAATAATAGACACAGCTAAACACTGCTAACTCAAGCTTAAAAGTCAGCCCTGGATAGATCCAAATCCAACTTGTGGCTTTGAGGGTAAAGAGAATTATAACTACTGGATTTTTATCTCACTGGTGCTTTTAAAGTATCCCAAGTCTCCAGAAACCTTGCCTATAATTACAATTAAGAGTAAGATCAAGTCCACCGCATCACCTTGCTGCCTGTTTTTGTGCCTTGAGAAGAGGGAGGACAAGAAGACAATTCATGCAAAGGCACATGTAAGTTGGGAACAGACGTTTCCATATGCTTTCCCTGTCCTGACCCTCTACAGCCCTCCCAATAACACACTTCACTACATTTCCCTTCTTCCTCCCGTGTACTTAGAATACAGACAAGCTGTTTCTGTTATGGCCAGCAGCCAGAGATGTGGTGCAGTACATGAACAATTAGCTGAGGTTTGGTCAGAAGCTAACCTGAGCACACAAACACAAGTATGAGCTGAGCACAGACAGCTCTACTTCCTCAACTGTCAAAGCTTTAACCAAACAAAAAATCCAGTTCTAACTGTATCTTTTAAAAAAATAGTAAACCCCCACTCACAAAGTCAATAATACAACCTTAGCTGATAGACCTTTTCCTAGCCCTCTTACATTCTCCCAGATTAACCTTTAAAGCTTTAGCCAGCCTAAGCTAGCTTGCTATTTATATATTACACATTATAGGTGTCTGTATAATAAATGAAAGAAAGAAAGAGTATTATAAATCCATGCAGCTCTTCTGCAGGCTGTGGTAACAACACTGCTCCTTCCCAGTCTGCTTCCCCTTTTCCTTCAGCTCTTTTTCCAGAAGGGACTGAAATACAAACAAGCCATGGAACATGTTCTGGGGATCAGAGTTTAGGCTATTTTCTTCTCATACTTTGACTTACACAACTGAAAAGTTTCCGTCAACCTGAGATGCTCTTCCTGCAACAATCATGATTTTGAGTTATTTTGCTTCTTCATCTCCTTTGAAAAAAGCCAACACCACGGAAATACCACACGGTGCTTGAATAAACAGAAAATTATTAATAGAAATATATGCAACCCAGTACTAAATCAATTACTCATTCATACCACTGTTCCTTGTCCACAAGTGCCTGCATAGTCAGAGGATTAAGGTCAAACCAGCAATCCTTCTTAGATTTCCCAGAGAGAAGAAAAACAGAAAAAAGTAGAAGGGGAAATGGATGGAAAAAGGCAAATTAGTCAGGTTTCAAAACACTTCAGTTACAAACCCTATCCAGCTCAACATTTTTTCCTCCAGGAACTACGATCAATCTAAACAAATAAAGGTCCAACCAGAAAATTTGATCTGTTTTCATTATATGTGCACATTTACTACAGCATTAAGTTCACCTTAAATAAGGCATGCTTTGTCTTCTAACAATGCCTAGCATATCCAAAACATCCTGGCTGATTTGGAGCTACTGATTTAACCTCAGCTCTCACTAAAATGACTTGAATTATAAAACTAAATCTACTAGTCAGGGGGAAACAAAGGACAAATCTCAACACCAGGTTAAAATAAATCCCCTCCAAAAAACCAAGAAAACTAAATACACAACAAAACACAACACCAAAGTCCACTTGCAAGCAAAATTAGGGCTCTCAAAGGCATAGGGAAAAACATGGTGGGGTTTTTGTTGCCTTTTTTTTTTCCCCCCCATGGATAACAGAGGGCTGATTTACTAGCTTCACTACCACCACCTGAAGAATTAAATGCTCCCCCATCTACACTGACAATAAATCCCAAGTAGACCAGATTATTTTTTCAGTTCCCTGAAACAGTATCAGTTCTGATCCATACTGGTGTCAGAATCTGTCCCTGAACAGTAACAGGTGCTTTCTGTGTGACCAGTTTTCACAGTAGCATTTGTAAAACCCAGTCATAACAAATTTCAAATGCACTAGGACTGCTGTCATCAGATGGCACAGCTTTTTACTGTAATTTTTATTGTCAATATTTCGCCATATTTTAGAAAGGAACAGGTTAGAGTGGATTAAGAGGCCCAGAAAATAGGTGTGAATACACACCTGGCCAGCATACAAAACTGAACAGTTAATTTTCATTTAAATAACATGCCAAACGCGTCTGTAGTCAGAGACCCAAACACAATGTATTTCTTATTTTTTGCCGTGTTGCTCCCTGTCTTGCCTCAGCTGCTGAAGAAAAAAAACAAAACAAAACAAAATCCCTACCACCGCAAAAAAACAACCAAAAAATTCACCTAAACCTCCAGCTCTTTGTGATGCAATTTACCCCACTAGCAAATTCTGCAAGTCAATCTGCTGCAAGGCCTCTGTGCAGATGAGAGCTCTGGGATTCTAATGAATGCAGTAAAACAGTGGAAAGTGTAAAGCTGAATTAATTCAGGGAGGGAAGAAAACAGAGCTACGTGATAGCACTCACCCCACACTACCACAAAATCTTGGAAGCTTCTCACAGCAGGGATCCTGCCAGCTCAGAGAATCTGCAGGACACCAGCACTTTGAGCAGCTTCTCTGATAATGCTAACGCCTTAGATTTCCCAGTGCTCTCAATGAATGCACTGACTTTGCCTTTGGATCATGAAAATCAGAAGACAAAACTTCAGTGCTAACTAACATCAGAAAACTAACCCCAAAGTGACAGTGCCAAACTGGAAAAACTTGAATATTGTAAACATTAAGACTATTTTCACAAGCCTTCTTTATACACAGCTTTGATTTCTTAGCTCTGAAGCTCAAATACATTATTTACAATAATAACAAAACTGCCCAAAAGAAAAGCTCTAATGAGGCACTTCATAATCATGAGAATGCTCTGTGGACACAAAAATCTTTTAGAACTCACAAAAAACTGTTGTACCATTTGCATCAGAGCCTGTATCTGATTCCCTAAAGACTTTCAGTGCTTTGTTTTGTTTCTTAAATGTGAAAGGAAAAACTACCACACAGAATATCCAAACAGTGCATATCCCGAGGACCAAGAGCTGCAAGACACACAGCACTATAGAAAAATGTATGTCTGTAGAACATTTAACACTGTAAAGTCCTGGCATCTTCTCTGAATGGGAAAGTTTACCAGTGAGTCTGGTTAAAAAAAAAAAAAAAAATTTAAAAAAATTATTTGTAAGGTAGTGAGCTTTCCAAGTGGAACACAGATGAAAGTACCCGAGTTCAGCATTTAGAGTATGATTCATTGCGTTTCCTTGAACAAAACTGAAATCAAATTCATAACAATAACAACGAACAAATGAGCAGGCTAAACAACATAAACCCAGACCTGGAATTCTTCACAGGGCAACTGTTAGTTGCTGTAAGAGAATTCAGCTCCTTGCAGAAAAGCTTGCATAGGTTCACTTATGTACTTCTGTGCATTCAGAGAAATAAAATGATACTACAACAGTCTGTATTGCAGTGTAAACTTTAAGTGGGTATCCATCTAACAGCGCAGCTCATAGCCCTGAATTAGGCACTTCAGTTTTTTTACCTATGCAAAAGGAAAGCTTATTATATCTGATACTAATCTTCAACTGCCATCTGTCTGGGAGGAAAGCTGCCTACATTAGTCACTACAGCATGCTGGGAAAGCTTACACGCTTTTCTCAGTGCTACACAGAGACACTCATTTACAAGATTTTCAGACCTCAGTCCTCACTGAAGATTAAACACAACCCCTTTCCTCCTCAAAACTGATACACTGCTTGCTTTTGCCTTTTTTTTTTTTTTTTACTTAATTGAAAAGGACAGTCATGCCTAAAACTTATGGAAGTCAGAGGTGCCTGCCTCCCCACCCACACATCCTCTTTGCCAGACTCACGGCCCTCCTGCGGAGGGCACCCAAAATGCCTAGAAGCCTAGATAAGAGCAAGGAACCAGAAAGGTAGTCAGGCAGGAAACTGAGAGCAGGCTAAAGACACGCAGCCTGGTCTCTGCTAGAGCAGTGGCTTCACACAGTCCCTTCTCCTGTATTTCACAGCTCCCTCTGCCAGTTTGTTTTGCTCCTTTACAATCCAAGTCTGGTTTGCTGAAGGTGAAACAGAGCATCTGTTTTTGCTGTTCAATTCTGTTTCACCAATCCTTAAATGCTACAGAACAATGAAGAGGAGCTTCTTCAGGACCATAGTGTCTTGAAATAGATTAACTAATCCTCCCCTACCTGATCTTTTCTGAGCATTGGACATGCTCAGGGCTGCATGAGAGTATCTCCTCTAATGACAAGAGAGTAAGAGTCTGCTAACACAGGGCTCACCTCCCTGTGAGATCAAAGCAGGGCAATGTATTTCATGGCACAGATCTGCTCTCCCATAACCAAACTGGCCCATGCTGCACCAGTGAGAAAACAAAGTCCAATATTTCCTTCAGCATAAAACCTGAAAGTTCTCTAGAGCACTACACCTGCTGTGTTGCTCACTGACATCTTTTCTTGTTACCCTGACCACGCCAAATGCAGCTCAGCCTCCAGCATCACCACATCCTATCAGACTGCTATCCATATCACAGACAACGCAGAACTCCATTAGAGCATGAAATGCCATACAGTAAAAGGCTTTTTGTTCTGTTCTCTCACGTGTGTTCTCAGCATGAAATGAGATTTATGCAACCATATCCTGTTTGTGCGCAGGCATGCCCTTTCTTTCCTTCCCTACAGAACTTCTGAACCCTTTTGATTGATTTCAGTCAAATGCAAGAGATTAGGAACTTAATGTGTTTGAGACCTCCTCAAGTTTTACAGAAATAAACACCTGGCTGGGTAGAAGGGAGAAACCCTATAAATTCATTTCTCATTAAACATCAGAAAGTACATACAACAAAAATACATCAAAAAATATGGTTTCATTTTATCTTGCCACACAACAGTAGAGTTATCAGAAGTGTGGCAGAGGTTATCGGAAGAGCCTCTAGCCACTGAGAGGAAAAAAGTGATCATACAAACGAGCCTTGTACAAACATGTAAGTGTCCAAATTTCCCGAAAGAGTTGTATGAAGCTCAACAACTGAGATACTCTTTTCAACCACTTAACAGGCAGTATTAGTTGACTTCAGTCACCTAGCTTCAAAAAGTCATTTTGACATCAACCAGTATTTACTGTAAGTTCTCTGTGAAAACTGAAGAATGAGATGTCCTATTTCACTTTGTATTTCTTTTTGCAAGGCTCTGAACAACATTTTCTGTTTACAATAATTTCACACTCATAAGCCACACCTGGTTATAACCCACACTTACGGGTAGCCAGGAAGACCACGGAATTTGTCCATAAATAAGCCGCACTGGGTGATCAGCCACCTCCCCCCCAACCCCCGCACAGCAGACGGGGTGCTCCCCAACCTGTCTGCTCGCTCCCACAACATGGCTCCTGACATCCGGGGGCTGGCGGTGCCCGCACGTTCCCGCTCCTCACACACGGGGGCTGGTGGCGCCCGAGTGTTCTCGCTGCCCTGCTCCTGCCAGCCAGGGGCTGGCTGTGGCCACCCATTCCCACTCCCCCACATGGTTGCTGAGGGGCAGGGAACACAGCTCCTCCCCGTGGCTCGCGCTTCCAGTCTGGCAATTCTCCGGTATTTGTCCATAGATAAGCCGCACCTGGTGATTAGCCGCATTGCTGGCATCGGCTCAATTCTTCAGTGAAATAGGTATGGCTTATCAGTGTGAAATTACTGTAGGAGTATTTCCTTAACATATACTGCAAGAAAAGGCAGCACTCTTGAAAAACCATACTAATGGTATATACACTAACCACCATTTTAATCACCTGCCTAATGAAAACCCAGTGTATACACCTGGCCTGTGCACCACAGCACAAAGTAGGCAATGAAGCATAAGAAGCATTCTGCTAGACCAGCGTCAATCTAGCCCAGTTCTGTCTCCAGCAGTGACAGCAGATGATTATTTAGGGACAGCATTTTGGGGCCATTTTGTGTTTCATTCCCCTTGTCCACCTATACACACACATCTCAACTTTCTGAAAATGGAAAATTAAAACTGCCATGGGTAGTTATAAAACTGGGAGGAGATGAAGGACAGGCTTATAGGGCTTTTGAGACAAGTGTCACCCAGCTCATTAAATACTGGAGAACATTTGGGCAAGGAAAGCTAGCCATTGTTTTAACAGCTTCCTGCAGGGAAAACAAAAAATCAAACCCAGGCTTTTCCCAGATATAAAATGAGTAGGCAATAATTGTCTACACAAGGGGCATGATCCAGACTAGCTACCACATGCCAGCAAGCCTTGTGCATATTCAGCAATCTAGACAAATCCTAACTTGCTCACATGCTTCAAGTGAATGTAATATTATGGTTCCATTTAATCTTGTGCAAATGTTGTGTTCGAACAAACCTTACAGCCTATCTCCCATCTACACTAACTGCCTCCTGGTCTCAGTCCCACACATCAACTTCAGACTACTCTAAGCACTACAGAGATAGAGATGATGTTTCTGGGGTGCTCAGATGAGACACCGGTGGATGATACGAGACTAGCAGGTTCTGTAACTTCAAAGAACCAGAAAAATACCTGTTTTAACTGGCAAATGATGAACAAGGTTTCATTCACCAACGGCAGCAAACATATTCCCATCTCTTCACCACAGTGAGGAAAACCCACAGGTTCTTCCTTTGCACTGTGCTTGGATGTCCCTGTTCCAAAATGGGCCATTTCCCCCACATACATCACCATGCAAGTAAAAAACTCAGCAAAACCCGCCCCAGGAGGGAGCTGTGTTAACCTACAACTACATGAAAAGAAAAAATAAATATTATGGCAAAAACACAGCTTCAATTTATACCCTTAGAAAGGGACTTCTGCCTTCATACCACATGTGATGCAATTTACATCTTATACACACACACATTCACTACTGACTATTAAATGGCCATCACATTTGCTCTGCCCCCCTCTGCAAAAGCTCTGGGTAAGCTCATGCCCCTCATACCATTCTCATTTCACTGCTGGCCTCAGGACTCCACAAAGCAGGGAAAACAAGCAGTGTCTGGATATCACTGCAATGCAAATGTCAGTCTGCAGATCCAGGCTAACAAAGAACTTTTCTGAGCTTTGCAGCAGATCCATATTTTAGTGTTTCTGACCTGCACTCATGACAAGGGTTAAAATTACTCTTTCAAAAATGAGTTGAAGAGTTTGTGGAAATCTAAGACTACTAGCCACACACCTCACAAATAAAATTTCCTAGTGGCCCAGAAGACAGTAATACTGCAGCTCAGGAAATTGAAACTTGCACTGTAAATCAACAGATGTTAAGAGCTTCAATGATTATGACAGACTGTCATTTCACTCCTGCTTGCTCTTAAAAAGCAGTTCCTAGATTACTCCATTCTGTCCCTCCTAACATCAGGGAAGATCAACTGGCTCTGTAGGTTTTCCAGCATTCCCTTCTCAGTCAGGGCAAGTGAAGGGTATTCCATTTTTTATCTTGCTCTTCCTGGCTCTCCATTTACACTAGAATGCAAAAAACAGCTCTGGTACACCATACTCCAGTTTTACTGCTGCTACTAGGGTTGGGAGCAGAGGTAACTGAGCAGTTCCACACCAATGTTGGGTATTATCCAGAGACATTCACAATTTGCTCACTCAGTGATAGTACTGTAAAGGGTCTTCTTCACAGGATACCAAGGTCTCATTTTTGCCTTCAAGACCAAGAATCACCAAACTTCTTGGAACGCTGAAGAGGCAATCTACCTAAGCAAAATTAACGTAAAAATGACAGGGCACTTTAGAATAATAGGTACAGAACACAGAAAGAAGTACTACTGCAGAGTATTTTTAACACATTTTGTACCTGCATTTTTTCAACCTGTTTTTCAAAAGGCGGTAAATGCTGCATGTAACCTCTCTGCTTTTGCTTCACAGCCCACGCTAGCTAATACTGCCCATCACTTTCCAACCTTTCTGTAAAAATACCACGACTGGTGACTAATACTGTGAATTGCAAAGTAAGAGCTGTTGAAAGGTGACTTACAAGGAAAACAACAGCATGCACATTCTGTTTTCCTCTAAACCTCAATATACATCAAATCAAGAAAATACAAGGTTTTAGGCTCTTCTGGAAAGAAGATAAAAGAAAGACTTAAGCTTTAGGAAATTCACACAGCAAACAATATGTACAAGTAGCTTTGTTTTCATTTCCCTTGAAGAGTGTGAATAGATAGGCAAGCAACCATATGCAACACAGCAAAAGAAGAAGAAACTGGAATAAAGGGGAAGTATGGGGGGGGTTACTCTGCAACAAAGCTTCTGGTATTTTGAGTAAATAGATAGTAGAAAACAGACTCCAGAAAAGGAAAAAATTCTGTACATTCAGTTACCCCACGAACTAGTTACTAAGTATTATTATTATTATACAGTTTATCTGTAAGGCTAGAGAAACTGATGAATAAATTTTCCAAATGAATGACAAATTATGTGTCATAAGCTTGAGAAACTAAATTCCTCCTCAACACATAGTGCACACTTCAATTGATTTAGCTGAAACAGTGCAACTGCAGGGAGAGCTGTCTGCAAAAAGAGGGTATTTTAAGGAGTCCTGAGCCCATTCCTAAAATGCACTTAACCAGGGAGCCAAGGCAAAAT
>VRYO01001681.1:4160361-4170801 GCA_009812075.1 Sialia sialis | reverse complement strand
CTGCCTGCCAGCCGAGCTGCCCCGGGAGGCCGGCGGAAGGCGAGCAACTCCCCCGCCCCGCGCCCACCTCAAGCGGCCGATAAAATTCGGCCGATCCCTTCTCTCCGTCAGGGCCCCCGCCCCCCCGGAGCCAACTACCTGTGTGCGAAGGCGCCCAGCTGCCCGCCGGAGCCTCCGGCTCTCCCCGCCGCGGACGACACCCGGCCCCGCATGTGGACCCGGGCAGCGCCTCAGCCCGGCCTCTCCCCCACTCCTCGGCGCCGACCGCCCGCCTGCGGCATCAGGCGCATCCAAGCGCCGCCGGGAAAGCGGGGGGCGGCGGCACTTCGGTTTCCGTCGGGCTCATCCTCACTGGGAACCGGCTCCCGGCCACAGCGCCGTGTTGCGATTTTTTTTTTTTTCCGGTGAAGTTCCCAGGAATCTCTGGGAAAAGTCTGGGACGTCTCATCTTCCCAGCTCTCCAAACCGATTAAAATTGTGTTCTCTTCAAAGGAGGCTTGTAGAGGCAGGCTCCATCCCTCTGGAAATTCGGTTGAATTCCTTGAATGCTTTCACGAGGAACACGCTGATACATTAAAATAGCCAGCTCTGACTTTGAATACGCGGTAATTTACATTGAGTAATAATGCTGTTGGCAGCTGCTGCCCATCAGCATTCACTTGAAGGCAATTTTGAAACTGAAGTACGCATACAAACTCTACATGAGGTTAAAGGTACAAGCTTTCCCGTCTGAAATGACGCTAGAAGATCATGGAACGATTAAGGCTGGACAAGACCCCCGAGATCCTTCGTGTCCAGCCGTGGAACGTCTCCCGACAACCGCCACATGTCCCGCGGTAGAGACGGCCACATGTCCCGCCGGCAAACTCGGGCACAATCACTTCCAGCGCACCCAGTCCCATGGGTTCAGATACCATGCACAAGATCCACTCAGCCTGTGCATGGCTTGACAAAGCCATACTTGATAAAGCAGGGGTGTTCACTTACCGGTTTTTAACAGAGCAGCTTATTTTATCTCTACATCATCCCAGAGAAGAGGGCGGAACGCGTCGCTTCTGCTCAGGGCCGCCTAGGCTGTTACTGCAGCCTCTGGCAGGTCCAGCCCGGTTCCCGCATGGTGGTGCTTATGACGGGATTCAAGAGGAGGGCTTGTTCAGCTGAGCCCCATCTGCAAAAGAAAACGTAGGAAGGAAGCACGTTGTGCATTGAGACAGAAAGACAGTTTAGCTCGAGCCTTCTGCACGCCCTTCTCCATTTATAGCAAAGCCCACCAGGGGGAGGAGACACTCGCTGGAGAGAGAGAAAGGGGTGCTACGTTTTCCCCTCCCCCCAGTGTGTCTTTTCTGACCGACTTCCCTGCCGACACTATCCTTCCTCCTTCTCCTCCCCCTCCTCGGGCCGGCGGCAGGAGCCTTTCCCCCGCCCCGACAGCCAGAGAAGGTGGGGGAGACCCGCAACGCGGGGGGCAGCGAACTACCTCTAGGAATTATCAGCTAATTAAAACACTACTCGTCTCCGTGCGAGTGTGTGTGTGTCGAGGGGGGTTGGGATCCTGCCTCTGCAGGATCCTCCCTTCGCAATTACCTTTGCCCCCTACCATAAACCCGCACGGAAAGCCGGCAGAACTAAGCCCTGAGGAGCTGCTGCCAGGAGCAAAATGAAGCCCCACCCAACGCAGCTGGGAGTTACTGGGCTCCTCGAAAATCTCTCCGTACGTCAGCATCCAACAGTGGGGGCTGGACCTTGCTATTTCAAACGAAAGTTATTAAATAATTCTGCCTCTGATAAAAAGTATGAAAAAATGCGATTTTTGGAATCCTGTGCTGCATCAATGCTTTGTTTTGCCCAGGGGAGTGAATTAGGATAGAAGAAATCTGAGGCAATGTTAATAATTTAATTGTCCTCTCCTGCTTCTGTCTTTAGAACTCTGACTGCTTCCAATCTGAAAACTTTCTATATGATGCTTCAGTGACCTCACAGTATGTTTTTCTTATTGTATCAGAAGATGTTTCCTTGATTGGAAAAGCAGGTTCTGTTTTTTGATGGCTGTCACTAGGAATGACCTGATGTAGATTCTGTTCTCAGCAGCAGTTTTCTACAGCCTATGTGTACATGTAATAAAAATAACAGATTGAAAGATGGGAAATTTTGTTTATTCTTCAGGGACTATTCTAGTGTTTAGCCTATTGAGATGACTTTTAACATGGTGTGGGCTGGGAACCAAAGTTCAGTCATCTGTAATTTGTCTTCCCTTGACCTGAAAATACCTTAGTACTTTTTTCTCCCTCCCAAAAGGTTACTCAGGTCTTCACCCTTCACATCCTGACCTTTCTAAATGCAGGCTTCTTCAAAGTATGTAGCTAAATTACATCCTTTCTAAAGTTACTTTATTTTCCCATCAGCTATCAGCTCTTCAGTTCTTACCCTTCAATTCACCTAGATATCATAGGCACGCAATCAATTAAAAAAACCATTAAAGTTGCACAGCAAAGGAGTCAGAATTCGTATATATTAGAAGACTGATTCTGTGTCTTCATATCAGTCCCCCTGCTCGTATGTTTCAGGACATTCTTAAATTATGTAGTCCAGTATTATTCTGTTCTGGCCTTGCTTTATTTTTCCTTAAAAGGCCTTATCTGTGGTTGGATACAGGATGGACTTTCAGGATGCACCAGATTTTTGCAGAACAAGAAGAACCACAGAAGAGTGTAGGAAACCTTGAGGAAATGGATGCTATTCCGGCCTCTGTCCCAGACAGGATGTGTGCGCTGCAGCTGCATCTTTTGTGCATGAGTTCATGGGCATGAGTTTATTTCATACTGGCTAAGGTGGGTAGTGGTACCAGTCTAGCAGGGATCTCTAGGCAGGCTCAAGGGCACAGGAGGAAAAACATGAATGTGCTGTGGGCAGGACTGAGCCACGGCTTTGAAGCCAGCTCAAGGTACTGTCAAGGTACTGGTGCACCTCTCAAGTGAGCTAGACACATGCAATGTTCATTCCTGTGGTGGTGCCATGTGGAGATTTAGAAGTCATTTGATTTTACAGCTGACTCCAAGTGTTTGTCAATTTTCTCAGTCTTGCAGGAGGCATCTAACTCTAGGAAGAGCTGGGTGTTCACAACTGCAGCCCAAAGTCCATAGGATAAAGTTCACTCACGATTTTATTCCTTTCCATTAAAGGCAGTGTGTGTAAGAAGAACAAAATACAAAGAATTGCATCTAAGATAGCTGAATACACGTTTATCTAGAGTAAACTGCACTACATTGGTCATGTACTGTAATAATCTAACTAGCAGGAATGTAATTTCACTTTGGTTTTTCTGGCAATTGTAGCTGTCCCACACTAGCAACAGAATGAAAGCTGGTGTTTGTTGTCATCTAAATATGTTGAGCTAAATTCAATTATTCAAATGGCAATTTGAATAATTAATATGGTGCAAAAAAAGTTTAGTTCCTAGTTGTTTTCCAAACAATCTCTACAAGCAAGAAGTTAGTAAGTAATCTGCAACACAGTGAATTTTTGGGTACAAAGTGCAAGGAAAATATAAGGAATCATTGGGATATAGTCTATTGCAAACAAATTATTTGAATCTTTCAGAATTCTTTTAAAATGGATGATTAGCAGGAAGTCAAATGCTCCCGCAAGCAAATACAGTGCATGTGACAAAAAAGTCAACAGATTTGCTCTTTCAGTTGAAAATCAACACTCCTGAGACACAAACCTCTCCCCAAACCAAACATAAAACCCCATAAAGGTTTAAATGTAAAGAAAGAACTAAAATAAATCTGAATAAAATGTAGTCATATTATAGTTCCAGGAGAAACCATGTACCTCCTGAGCTGTTACTAAACTAAGAAAATGTTGCCTCTATTCCAGTTTGAAAAATCAGAGAAAAATGAAGAAGAAATTACAGGAAATGGAAGAGAAAACTATTGAACATGGAAAAACAAAACTGGAGAGAAGGAATAAAGAGAATGGAAAGCTGCAGCATCATAAAAGTGATTTCCCCATCAATCCAGTAAATAAGATGACTAATCAAACTGTGTGTAAGCAATGGACCACATCTCTCATACACTTCTGGTCTTTGAACTAAAATGCAATAAACCTGTCACCCTTCATAATGACTTTGGGAGATGAATGCATTTATAGAAATACAAACTGTTGCAACATCTTTGTGGCTCCCTTCCAACTCAGAATATTCTGTGATTCTGGGATCCCTTCTCCACCCATCCTCTAGCTTTACTGCCTACCATCACAGTCCTAATCTTAATGAGAACGGCCCTGAGTCCCACACATGCCCAAATATCTGCTACTGAGCTCCAAAAACCTGTCTCAGCACAACTCTGTTTTGTACAGGTTCTCTCAGTTCCCTTGCCTAGGTGCTCGGGGCTGCCCCCAGGTGCTCTTCACTGCACTTACAGCTCCAGTTGCAGCTAGCTCCAGTCCTTACATAGCTTTAGTCATCAGTCTGTGGCTGCATGATACTTCTTTCAGAGGCTCTTTGCCAGGAGACAACTTGCTGATGCCTGTCCCACAAGCTTTAAAAAATCTGGTTAGTGGTTGTAGCACATCTCATCAGAGCCCACAGTGTTTGTCATGAGCTCACAGCATGCAACTCCCACCTGGTTTGAGGTCATTTTTTCAAGACCTGGTCAACCAAAGAACTACATTAGGCTGTGACTGCTTTCTCAGTCCCCAGGGCCTGCCTTTTCTGGGAATTGCAGAATGCTTTCTCCTGCCCCAGGCTGTGCAGTGCTCCTCTACTCGATCTGGGAGACAGAATACCAGCAAACAAAACATGATTGCAGGAAATGTAATGGAGGTAACCCAGGTAGGCTGAGACAGCTTCCTTTTATTTTTACTCCAGTGAAATGCAGTCTGGGACAGTGAGCACATTAGGAAGTGCTATTTGCCAACCAAAGTGAAGCCTTTAATGCATGTTTTTGTACACAAGCATCTACAAACCCATAAAGAAATACATTATCTAACAGGCACGAGGCATTCTTGTGCTTCATTAGGCATATGCAAAGGAAGAAATAGGTCAAAGCACACCCACTTGAAGAGCATTGCAAACAAAACAGTGGAAAGGAAAAGAGAAAAGGGTTTGAAAAATTACAGAAAATATGTCCTGAGCAGCTTATGGTTTTCACCGGGTCAAAAGCAACATTAAACCTCAGGTTTCAGCCCACCAATTGTTCTCTTGTTTCCATTTAATTACAGTGTCATATGAAACTCAGGTTCTCCACTTGTCCCTTCATCCTCCCAATGGATGTCAGTATACTGAGTGACTCCACCTCTATGAATGTCCATGGGTAACCCAAACTGAAGCTTCATGGCACTGAAAGTAGCAAAGCAGGCAAGAGCTGCTGCTTCCTCCCCTGGCAGGAGACGAACCTTTCAAGATCCAGTTATCCTACCCATCTTCCTGGGACATGGCAGTCTCCTCCCTGTAGCTTGCAGTCATGCAGTGAACTGCTGTTCAGCTGTAGCATCTGGCACAAGGGAGATATGTGAAAAGGAGAGAGGTGGAGGGGTGGATGGGAAAGATAATCAGCTGAGGGGGGTAGCAGGGCAGGGGGAGACTCTTACTTGCAGTCTGCTGCTAGGTCATGGCTCCAGTGCCAAATGCAGGAGGGCGCTGAGCTCAGGGAGAACAAGAAGTCCTTGATCCTGTGGCTCTGGGTCCCTACCCACTTGGCCTATGTGCTCAGATGACTGACATAAGCTGCTTCTAGAAGATGAAATCCTTGTCCTTTTCTGATAGCTCTGTCAGTCCTACAGCACCATGCAGGACCCACTCTCGTCTCCTTTCCAAGGAGAGGCTGGCATGTAAGATGCCTTTTCCTTTAAAGCACAGCTTAGTGCCCAGTTTCTTTCTCTGTGCATTTATGAAAAAGACTGATGTTTTTCTGCTGGATCTTAGCACAGCCTCTGATTCTTAGGGAACTTCAGACCCTCAAGTTTTTGTCCTGTGTCCTGCTGGCTTCACCTGTACAGCCAAGTCATTATTGCAAGTGCTCAGGCAGCTACTGCAGCTCTCAGATATATAACCTTTCCACTTCAAACTTTTGGCCCCCTTCTTTGGCCAGCGTTAACTGGCTTGGATTTCTTTCTGATTTGCTGCCAAAGATCTAGGAACAGGTGCACAGTTTTTCTGGCAGATACTCTTCAGACTGGTCTTTACTTGAAAATATGATGTAGCTAGTCAGTACACAAAATAGGGCTATAAAAGCAATACAAATAACTATGATTAGATTTCAGGGAGAAGAAGAGTGAGAAGTGAGTCTCTCTAAGTCAGAAATGTTATGACAGACTGCTAGAAGCCTTGTCATATGTGAACAGCATGCTAATTTCAATGAGACACGTGCTGAGAAGAAGAGTGCTTTGCATGTTTCTTACTTTTAAGATTTCAAGTTGCACTCAAAGTCTTGGATGTAGGTAAAACGTGTGAAAATTTTAAATGCACTTCTTTCCATGACTGACTTACCTGCTCACAACTCCTGCCAGGTTATGTCCATGGCTAGTGAGCAAATGGTCACTTGTCACAGGTTGGAAGAATCAGTAGGAACCCCCAAAAAACTGGGCTGGTGGCACAGAAGAAAGAATCCTCCCTGCATGGCAGTCCAGGCTGAAGACAGTAATCCTATGGAAGAAAAGGCTGGCTTAGTCTCTCTAACTCAGGAGAACAATAGCTCATGGATCAGACTTTTTTTTACTGGTCTGCTCCTGTTCCAAATAGAAGCTGGACCTGACTCATGTGAATATGATCAATAGGCCAATATCCAAGCCATGTGCAATCTTAGTACAATACTTCTTCTATTTTATCAACTGATTTTGCAATTTATTAAAAGCCATCTGTCAGTTAACTCACCATCATTTAATTCATCATAAAATCCCCCATTGTATGGAAACAGGAAGCGCCACTTCCAGCAGCCCAAGCCACCTGCTCACAGCCTCTGTTTTTTGGGGAGTGGTTGTTTTTCATTTGGCTACATCATTGAAACCTGGCCTTTCTTGTCTGCAGCTAAATACAATGGTGCAAGAAAATGTCTGTCACTAAAACGTTATTATATAAATACTACTGGGAATTGTGCCATGGCAAATTTTAACTTCCCAGATACTATTTGGGAAACAAATGCTTCTAATAATAAACTTAGGCCTAGCTAGCCATGTGTGTGATAGCTGCCAGATTCTTTCTCAGCAGACACTGAGACAAAAGGAGACAACCTCAAATTCTAAAATTAGTAAGTAATGATGACACAAAAAAACAACTGGTTATAGAAAACTGCATTGCTCTGAGTACTCAGCAACTCCTTCCATTTCCATGGACAGAATAACAAACACAAGCAAAGTGCAAACTGTCAAAATAGGGAAACTCGCTAGCAAATTCACCCGGACTGAAGAGCTGAAGACTTGACTGTGGAGG
Organism: Sialia sialis; assembly: GCA_009812075.1. Taxonomy (NCBI): domain Eukaryota; kingdom Metazoa; phylum Chordata; class Aves; order Passeriformes; family Turdidae; genus Sialia; species Sialia sialis. The sequence goes on along the minus strand of VRYO01001681.1, from coordinate 4,163,375 downwards.
CAGGTTGGAATAGATCTAGATCAAAGATACAAAAACTATCCCAATGTATATATTCCAGGCTGGAAAAAAAATCTTCTGGGAAACACTTTAGACATGAATGGGAGGGGCGAGGGAGTGGGGCAGAGAAACCACTTCAGAGAGGTTCTTGGTTCTTAGGAGTCAGAAATAGTAAACAATCCTGGTCAACCAAGATAACTTTTAAGTAGAGACACATAGGATTAAGGCCAGTTTTGTTAAAGTCAAATGAGCTGGAACACGCAAAAGGTGATTGAAGCGAACAAGAACTAAATCTTCAACCACTCAGAGAAAAGGAGAACATGCCTTAGGTAGTATTTCCCTAGTAGAGGCAGGGAAGCGGTAATACTAATGTGTGCAACTCTCTGTGGTGTTTCCCCCAGAATGCAGTGTATGATTTGTGCTCTCACACTCAAGAAGGAAGCAGTTCTGGAGAGAATGCAGAGGTTACACCGAACAGGGACAGCCTGTCTTATGACAGAAGCTAAACAATGCTGGCCGGAGAACAAAAGGATACAAACTGACTGTGAATTTAACAAATTCCCTGCCGCGGCAGAAACCTGCAGACTTGGTGCACTTGCCATGCTTTCTGCCCCTCTGTGTTTGGCACATTATCCTTTGGCTCTTTTGACCTTTTACTACAACCCTCAAGTTCGTTGTAAAGCACCTGAAAAGACCCTTGGAACAACTTAAATAGGTGGGGTATGAAGGAGATGTTTTATGGACATTTTTGAACGACAAATTCACTGTGTAAAGTTGCATAGCCTTGCCTCATAGGGTTGGATTCATCCCATAAAATTGGCATCATTTGAAGCCAAATGCATTTCACCTTTCTCCTTCTTCCCTTAAAAGCATGGAACGGCTAAGTCAGAACACTTACAAATACACAAAAATACAAAAATACAAAAAAAAAGCTTTTTGCAACTGGAAAGTGCTTGTAGTAACTCAGCTGTTAAAAGGCTGCAAACTCACACCTTCTCTTACATAAATATAACCAGAATTAAGCAGCTTCCAGTTGTATTACTCTCTTCTTGGCACAGCAGATGTTTGCACCATTACTTGTACTTTTGAACTTGATATGACCATGTGGAAATATCTTATCTCCAGCAAGTACAGGTGAAACCCAGCTGTCATTGCAACAGCAGCAGTGAAAACCAGGCACTGCCCCTCTTATTCACAGCTAAAAGCAGAATACACTTCATTGCCTATTTTAATAAGCACTTTTTTTTCCTCTGAAAATCCTTTTTGGGGTTGTTTAGTTTTGTTTCTTTTCTTCTTTTCTGTTTTAGTAATTGGGAAGTTCCGTTTTCTTTTAACTTTCTTATAAATCTGCTCTGAAAAAGAGCAGATTCTTGCCCTGCAGGCATATAGGAAGTAGGAAAAGATAATTACAGAATTAAATTATCTGTGACAAACAGTTTTATCTTGCCAGTTTATGCAGGTGTCCCATGAACTAGACCAATTTGGGTAGCACAATATTTGGGATGGTCAGAACTCTCTATTTAAATCAACTCTAATGTACATATGTGATAGTTATTCCAAAATAATTCCACCAAAATAAATAGCTCTGTTAAGGATTTCCCATTACCATGCTTGGTAGGAGCTGCCAGGAATTAGCATTATACCCCCACAGGAAACAGAACAACCTTGGTGGAGTGTTGCTGGTAAGATTTGCTTAAATATGTGTTTAGAGCTGAATTGATAAATCAGAGAATGCTTTATAAAATGAACCTTTAGGTGACAGAAAGTTTGATCCAAGGTCTACAGTAAAGTCCACATCCCACAAGTAGATATGTTCTTGTAGCTCTCATGTTGAAAAGTCATGACCATAAACATGACAATTGCCCCTCTACATTGTGCCAGTGTTGCTGTCAGGAAATCACAAGCAGTGATTTATAATAGAACATAGCCGAGATAACAATAAGAGATATTTAAGAGCAGAATTTGAATCATAGATGCTGCAAGTCAAAAGGTCCACTTTACTGGAGAGAGGGGTCCTGTGACCTTTGCAGAAGAGTCAAATAGCACAGGAGCTAACAGTTGTAGAAGTTACATGCCCTTCATTTTTTGACAGAAGCAAGATGGTCTTTGCAGAAGTCATACAAGGATTAAAGACTTATTTTCAGAAAGAAGAGGACTCATAAGATTTTACCTTGTCCAGGCTGAGCTTCTTTGGCCTTTACTCTTTCCCATGTTCTCAGTTTTCTACTCCAACAGGCTGTTCTTCTGTTTCTCCAATGTTTATTCACTGCTTGTCAAGTGTTTCAGCGTGGTAGGTAACGCAGCCTGCTTTCTGAACAGGTTTGCTTCCATCTAAAATGTCTGCAAACTGGATAATTATGAAACTACACAAAATTAACTACCACTTGTTAGTAGAACTTGCCTGATTATTTTAGATTAAGATTTATCAAGATGTCTTTCAAGAACTTTTTGCAAAGTGAATGCAAATGAATAATGTCATGTGCCATTCTAAGTGCAAACTTTTTGCTTTTTACAAACAAAAAAGCTGATTTGTTTGGCCTCTTCAAAACACATGCTCAGTCATGTCTTCAACCAAGACAGTAAACTGCTCCCATATAAATGATGACACACATCTTGATTTTTCAGGTCTTCAAGACCAGTAGGCAAAGACAGAGGAAGAAGACAAGGCTGTATGAGGGGAAAGAAAAAAGGTGACCTAAGAAAATCCTAAAACTGTTGAAAAGGGGTTGGTTTGGCATTTTGAAACTGCACAATTTTAGTTAATTTTTTTCTACAAACATTACCTGCTTTTTGACAGTAACTTCTAACTATGTCCGAAGTGTCTGAAAAAAGAGCGTTTGGGCCGACACTGCAGTTCAATTTAGACACATCATGATTCAGATCAGTCTTCAGTTGCTGAGATCAGTGTGTTCTGTCACCAACTGTCGGCTGACTCTGAAAGCATTTCAGAGCTCAGGAATAAGATCAGGACAAGCCGTAGCTGGAAAACCGAGGAAGGGGATCAGTTTCGTTTTAAG
>VRYO01001681.1:4128456-4151403 GCA_009812075.1 Sialia sialis | reverse complement strand
GATAATGGGAAAAATTCTCAACTTTTTTTTACCAAGGGAAAGAGTAGATCCACCTTCCTCAATCCCCAACACATGCACAACATAATGTAAAAAGCAGAGAGTATCATGACAGAATCACTTCTTAATGGGAAGACAGGTGATTACCACAATTTCTCAAGGGCTATAATGTATATCAACAAGCCTTGCCAAAGGCTTGCTCCACTCTCCCTGGATCCTGCAATGCTAAGTCTGAAACCTACTGAAGGCTTTGGATTCAGTTGGTGAATTTGTGTCTTTTTCCTTTTCCTTTTTCTTTCTTTCATGTAGGAATTCAAGCCTATCTGAGATTGTGTTTCAGTTAATTTTGTTTCATTTTTTGTCTGTACCCAGAAAAGAGGCCAGCATTTCTTGTTCAAATGCTGGGTATTTTGCTTCTGATTACACTGAAGCTAATCATTCAGTAGGTTTAGCCTCAGATGTCCCATGCACTCAACTATTTATGCATTTTAGTCCCTCACATTACAATGCCAATACATGTAACACTGTTTGCAGCACAGGCACATGAAATGGCTGTTTCTGCAGTCAGTGTTCCTCCACAGGTGCTCAGCAAACATGGCAGTTGAAGAGCTGGGGTTTACATGATGACTCGCCAGAGAGCCTCTAAAAGGTATCTTTTTCAGTAGATGTATATGACAATAACTGCTGTGTGAACTTAGCTGAATATGCTGTCACTTGGCCACACACATTTTTCACAATAACAAGTCATAAACCTCAGTTTGCTTCTCTCTCAATGCTACTGCCTTTCCCCTTCTCCTAACACTAATGAGTTACCCCCTGGTATTGTTTAACAAAAGGTCAAGTTGATCTTCAAAAGGAAAAAAAAAAGTCACTAGGTATATAGTTAACAAGAAAAATATATCTTATGGTTTCCTTTGATGAAAGTAACTAGTGATTTATAATATAAAAGGAAGAGAAACTTTTATTTCAAAAGCAGTGCTGCTATTTTTTGAGCAAGTTTAATGTTGCTAGCAACATTTTCCTGAATACATGCCAGGCTTCCTCTGAAAAATGTGTGATGGGTTTGACAAGCTTCATGCCTACAAAGTTTTCCAGAACCTTATTTACCTTTTTCACAAGAGAGGCAGAGTGTGCATTGCTCCTCCACATATTTGATCTGTCACCTTCCTTCTAGCTTTAGCATTCTTTCAAAACCTTTCATCTGAACAGAGCTGTAAAAAAGAACAAAAATAGCAAGGTATATGCTGTCTCATGGTTGTGTTCAGCAAAACTTGAGCACCGAGTATAATATATATATATTTGTCATTTATCGTTGCAATTACGCATGTGATACAGGATGTGGCTTCTAACATCTCTGGTGCAGATTCAACAGCTTACACAGGTTTTCCTTGTAAGGTAAGACATGCAGCAGCAGGTGAGCCCCAGCTGCAGCCATAAATATCCCTCAGACCGAGAAAAAGCAAGAAAGATAAACATGAAAGCAACTCTGAGGTCAACACTTCTTCCTCTCCACCCTTTTCCTGCCACTACTAAAAAGTCCAACTGTGTGATATGAATGACAGAAGTGTTTTTCAGCCACTCACTCCATTTTTGACAGAAAACAAGGCTGATTTTGTGGCATTTGTGCCTGAGATAGTTTATTTATATAGTGGAAGGCACCAGCAAAGTACAGCACCATCCATGAAGACTTCTTAGCATTGGCGCTAAACAGTGAGGAAATAAATTTTGGTACTAGCTTAATGTAACTACATCACGTTTTGTTTACTTCATCATGACATCAATGGACCTGAATGGGGTAGGCACTGTGAAAAATCTGGAGATTAAAGGTCATACTCCTCTTATTTTAAAATAATAGCAAATAAAGTGATATTTATACACCTTTAGTATCCTGAAAGATGTGCATTTTGGGTAAGATATAGCTGGAATTTCTAAATTAAGATCTTAAGGACAGTTCTCCATTAAAACCAGAAGAAGAGAATGCAAATAGAGTAGTAAAACACAAATGTGTTACTAAATAAATCAGTGGTGGTTTTGTCTCTTGCAGAAACAACTGGAGAATTGCCTAGAAAGGGTGAGAATGTCAAACTCTTTTCGACTGACCCCAGAAAACAGCCACGTGGGACAGAGAGAATCACAAAATCATAGAATAGTTTGGGTTGGAAGGGACCATGTAGATCTACTTTCAAAATCCCTGCCGTGTTCAGGGACAACTTCCACTAGACCAAGTTGCTCAAAGCCAGGAATGGGGCATCCACATCTTCTCTGGGCAACCCATTCCACTGTCTCCAAAAGAAGGAAAATGTGTCAAAATTAACATGTCTAATGTAAGACTAAAATTTTCTAGTTAAAGAGTTTATAATTTTTCCTTTTCCCTAGTGGGTTGCTTATATACCCATGCCAGTATGTTAGTATAACTGCTTTATCAAAAATGGCCAAAAGCTCACTCTATAAATTAGAGACAAATGGGAATTCACCTTCACAAATAAAGCAAGTATTGAGTTCCATGTAATTCATGCCTCAAAGCCTCAAAAGAGGCATGATATATATTCAAGATCTTACAGTTCTCCAACTCTCTCTTCTTGGAATTCATTGTATAGTCAAGGATTCCGTTTACAAAAGTATAAACACCTTGTTACAGTAAATTCAACAAAACAAGCCATCTTTGAACTCCAGCCTTGGTTGTATCAGAGTGAATCTGAAACAACCCTGCTGTATTCTGCAGGTTCCTTCCAACCCACAAAAAAACAGAAGCCAAACTGTGGAGCTCAGGGCCCAGCCTGAACTGGAAATGAGACAGATAAGTACTTTTAGCTCAAAAGAACAGCTCAATATGCTGACAATTCAATCACCTTCACTTATTTCTTTGAACTGTCATCAGGCACCAAATGCTGCTTATTTTAGTAATAGAATGGATTGCTGTAAGACACTTAGGAGAAATTGCCCTTTTGTTTTATTTTGAAAATTATAGTCCATATTGACAAGCCATTTTGCTCCTGCAGAAGCATAGAGCAGGGACACTGCTTTTATTGTGAACCTTCTATTTTCTTTTTCTGGCAAGCATCCTAGATTTTGTAATTTAATATTCCTGCCAAAAGCACTGGAAACATTTGAGATGATCCTCATGGGATTAAGGACAAACTGTGGATTACATTCCTGGCATTCGACTACACTGGAAGCCATAATTTTTCTTGCTATCCCTGAATATTTGTGAGCTAACCAAATAAGAACACAGCAGAATTAAGAGTAATTTGATATTGTTTTACTCTTTCTTCTCAAACCATCCCAAGATCTAATGCACTTCTGCTCTTAGTCTAAGGCCTGTGTTTAGGTCGAGCAGATGTGCTTATGCTGATTAACCTTGCATATTAGCAAAGTGAGAGCAGATTGTGGTGTGGCTGAGGACATGATTTTCACTTTTTTTTCCTGCACATTAGAAAATATGTACTCAGCCATGAATCCTGCATCCTGCTTCCCCAGATGTTGAGGGTCAGTGACTTAAGGACAGCTACAGTGAATCAGACCAGACCTATAAAAAGCTAGGCTCCTTCCTCTGACAGTGGCCAGTAATGGGTATTTTAGGAAAGAGTACAAAAAATAGGGCAAGATTTACTCTTCTTCTAATACATCATAGTGAGATCTGCTAATTCACTGTTCACGGACAGACAGAGCCAGAAGTTGGTTTTACATCTGTGCATTTAAAAGCCTTTCTATTATTTTCTTAGCTCCTCTTTTTAAACTCATTTGCACCCCTGGTTTCTGTAATACCCTCCACCTCTCAGTCTTAGTTTATGTCAACTGTGCTGTGGAAAAAGAACTGGTCTTTGCTTGCTTTAAGCCTGCTCCTGGTAATTTCTGTAGACACTCTGACTTCTTGTTCCATAATAGAATAATCCCCTCCCTAATCATCCACAGACCATATGCTGAATACCAGGTCAGCAGCAGTGGAGCCCCAATCCTCTGTGGGGCAGGGGCATGATTTACAAGTACAAAAGGAGATATAGAGACAAAATAATGAACATAAAGATAAAACATATGTTTTACCTTTTGCCATCACCATACCCACAATACAGAGAAAACTTTCAGAAAAAGAATTGCATTGAATCTAAACAGTTTCTGAACTCACTAAATAACTAAATAACTAAACCCTTCAGGGATCCAGTAGGTCTCCCTTGCAGAATAAGCCCAGGGTTTTCCACTTTAAACAAAGAAACTGCTCAGACTAATGGGTGACAGCTGTTGGAGTTCACCTTCCAGTACTTCCAGAAGTGCTGGAAAACATGCTAGTGGAAAACAATTTTCAAGATCCAAAGACCTCAGCATTAAACAAGCCAATCAAATCTATCAAACTGTTCAATACAAGCTGTAATCTGCTACCTGACTTGATGGAGAACTTGTCAAAAATAACACAAAAACGTATACAGCAAGCATTAAAACATACAGAACTGTGAATGGTTAAGCAATTTGTCTTTTAAATGTATAAGTGAAGTAACTAAGCTTCAGATAACATTGACTTCAAATAACCAAGCAATCAGTCTGTTAAAAAACTACAAGAAATAAAGAATCTTGCCTATTTTCTATCGTAAGATTTTTCTTCAAGGAAGGTGTCTGCTCTCTAAAATGCTCACACTTTCATGAAGCCTTCGAAGTCATCCAGTAGATATCATCACTATAGTCCTGTGACAAAACTGCCATGGAAATATAACAGGAATGAGTCAATATGTTTAAAAACAGTATCTTCTACAATTCCACAATCTAATAGAGAGTACTGTGTATGGTTGAATTACCTAGAGAAATGTTACAACACTATTAAAAATAACTCACTTTTCTGTTACATTGGACAGTTCAAATAATACTCCACAAGTTTATAGAACTTGATGTACAGTTCTGAGAGAGCTTAATATTGTATGTCCAGTATCTCTTCTTATAGCTAAATATAACAAAAACAGATCACAGTGACAGAGAAGGGTCATAGTCATACCAGACTGAGGCAATGAAATAACTATTCAGCTAGTGCATCATGCCTATACCCTCCAATTTCCACAGTTAACAGATGAAGCCCTTTACCTGTTTAAGATACAGACTGTAAAAACTAATGGATTAAAATCCATTTTTAAAGCTAATTTTTTACTGTGCAACTCATCTTTATAATCTACAGCCTACTTTAAGAATCAAGAGAAGCAAGAGAACCATGTCTCATGGTTTTCACATTGGCCCCTTTTTTAAAAATAAGGTCACCCTCTTACTTCTTCCTTTGATAGGTGAAGAGAGATTTTCTCCAAGGCCTCTTATTAAAACAATTAGAGGGAGAAATTCTGTTTCTCCAGGAAACACGCACCATGCTCCTGCAACAGTTCATATCCTATGTTAGTGGAGAATGTGGACGTCCAGAAGAGAGGTTTGAAACTTGTGAGAGAGGAAAAGCTGCAGCAATGTTACACAAGAATGAGTAGAAAACATCTCTCTTATGAAAAGCAGTCTCAGGACAACAACTTGTAAGGACTTGTGTTACCAGCAGACATGGGACCCTTGGGGAAAACCGGTGATGAGCATGTGACAGTCTAGCTAAGGTTTTTCAAGGCAGTTTTGAAGAACAGAGGATGGAAAGGATCGGGGCAGGGCTCTGGGGTTTATTACACTGAAAGAGAGTGAAACAGAACAAGTACCCAGAAGGGGAAGATAATGCAGTGCTAAGATCCACTTTTGTCTAGGACACTCCATTTAAAAACTGAAGAGACAATGAAATCCCACAGAACTCATGACATGGCTGCCCTGGCAAGAAGGCTAACTTTTATAAAGAGACAAAAAAGGAAATCTAATGCTGAGATGGTACAGCTGCCCTACAACATCCTACAACTTACCAGCATTTTTGAAATCTCTGATAGGGAGTTGTACAGAGTAAGTTCTTGACAGGCTTTAGTACCAGCTAGAATTTCACTCTATGGTTTTCAATACTGATTCAAATCCATTTCAGTCGTTGCAACCTACACTTAACCCAAGAGGGCTCCCTTGCAGGAGTTCAGCCCACTTTGGAAAACTAACTTATAAAAAATATTAGTAGTGTCCAAACAAACTGTCCCAACCTTTCCTCAAAAGATTCTGCTCTCTGCCTCTGCTTCTTCTCTCCTCAAATTACTCCCTGTTTGTAGGGGGCTTTCTCCACTTCTCCACTCCAGCCCAGTCCCAGCACTCCTGCCTAGACTTGTCTCTGTAGTCCTCAGGCTCATCTCTGGCATATTTCCACTTTGGTGACATTCCCCTGTCCACAGACCTAAACCAATGTAAAGTGAAAGATTAAGAAATTTAGACAATGAAGGAAGTGAAAGCTGTGATTTAAAAGGTAGTGATTCACTTTAGGCGAGACTGCAATCTGAGTTCTGCCAAGGCTTTTACCAACTGGCCTTTTAAAATGCTCCTTTTCAAACCAGACGCAAGAACAGGGAGTAACAAAACACTGTTCTTTGTTTTTTAGAGTTTTGAGAGAAGAAAAACTGCTGAAGGGAGTGAGTTAATTTAGGAATCCACTAGCCTGCTGATCAAGTTTCAAGTTGAGAAACACATTCATTTTCATGAGTAAGCAATGTGTTCCTGACACATCCTTTGCATGAGGGGAGAGTGGTCACCATGCAAGGAGGTAAAGGGTTATGATTCTCCATTCTGGTGCAGAGATAGCCTGGTGGCATGGATAGGAAAAACTCTCCATTTTCTCTTCAGATATTCAAGAATAAGGCTCTATCAATGATGCTAAGAGAAGCTGTGTTCTAGGCAAGCCCTACAGAGCACAATGCTGCTTGCCTGAGGATTTTTTAGCTGCAGAAAATTCTCAAGGGACACCGAACGAGCATTTAGAAAAGAGACCTGTTGACAGTCACTAACCAGATCAATCACACCGTGTTCCGGAAATCCCTAAAGTGAAAACACACAGTCTAGGAACGTATCTGGCTGAAGTATTATGACTTATTCTTCTACTTCCCTGGCATCTTGCTTTTGGATTTGGCTTTAGTCAGGTCAGATAGTTAGATCTGGTAATTGAATAATGGCCTTAGCAAAACTTGTATTTATAACTTCTATGAACTAACAGCTTGAGGAAAGAGTTACCTCTTACTTGACAGCCAATAATGGACTAAGCAGGCTTTATCATTAGTTTTCTGGAGACGATGCAGGAAAAACAGTTTATCTTCTTTTTCATAGAATTCCTGACCTTATCCCTACAGTACAGTGTAAGGGTCAGATAAAGATGGTGCATTTAGCTACATGGTAAATGGGTCCCACCACACTAGGTTAAAAATGCCTGAGCCAGGGACCATCATGAGTCCCAGACTGCCAGCTTTAAAATGACCACAGAAGCCCTCTTGTGTGCTGTCCACAATTCTTTACATTGGTCTCTTTCCTTGTCAGAAAGGATGATCAGAGCACCTTTTCCCATGGAAATTGCTTTTCTGTCCCAAAATCCCCTGCCAATTCTCAACACATGCATCACACCCATCCCTGCCTCTAGTCTTCCTGATAATCCCGAGCTGTAAAGAAGGCAGAATCCAGACAGTAAAGAAGTTTCAATTATACTACCACAATGTATGTCTGTTACTCAGAATTAGCTGTAAATGCAAGTCTCTCAAGACTTGTGAGCTAACTCAGCCAGTCATTTAGTTTAACCATGAAAAATGTACCTATTATTCCAGGGAGGACAGAAGGGTATGTATTTTGGCTTCTGGATGCATTTTCATAACACTAAACATTACATTTAGTGTGTATAAACAGCTACAGTGGCTGCAAAAAAAATATTGTGACTAGCGCAGAGGAGTAATGTATGACCTGGATCTCAGCACAAGAAAAGAATTCTTGCCAATAGATCACTTCTGCTCATTGTTCCCTTTCCTTGGAAACCTGGGAGAAAGGTCATGCTTTGGCTTTTCCTGGATGAAGTCACATATGTAATAGCTATGGTTGGGGAAAATTCCTAATGTTTTATGAAGATGGTGTTATGTGACAGCAAATCTGGAGGCAGAGCTCAAGGAAGGGCACAGAGGAAGTTGGAAAACAATGGCTCTCATCACAGGGAAGATGTAGTACCTGACCTGAAGTGCTGGCACGTTTCCAGGAGAGCCTGCACACAAGAACATTTTGGGGCCTGTTAGTGCAAACCTCTATACTTCACTTTTTCATTTCTCTTTGATTAACTATGCAAAGGTGATCAATCAATAGTGGAAGAAAGGTTCTCCTAAGGCACTACATAACTTCTCTTACTTTCTAGAAGCTAGCCTGAAAGAATTCCAGCAACTTCTTGTTTTCGAGTTATCCTTTCCTTCCTTCATACACCCATGAGAATCAGTCCCACATTTAAAAATGTGAAGAAAAAAAGGTGGATTCAAATGAATCTGCCATCCAGACAAATTACTGAGATGACAGATGCAGAAAGGTTTTCATCTTTCTCTTACAACTTTCACATCGCCCACTGTTTCAGCTCAATCACCAAAGCTTTCACTTCTCTCTCACTGTTATCGCACTGAGATAATAACTTAGTTCAACTTCTACTGTCATGAAAAACCTTTGAGATGACCTCTGTTAAACAAGAGTACTTATCTAACTCCAACTCCTCAAAATCTCTCTGAAGTCACAATCAGTGCTTTGTGTGGTAAACTGGATGGAAATGGCTCTTAATTTCAGAAGTAAAAGAAATGCCAACTTGATGGCAAAATTTTCTGTTCTCAATGCATCTTTTTCTTCTTATTTTCTGATAAGCAACTGCATTAATTTAGTATTCAAAATAAAAGAATCAAGCAGCCTCAGTAAAAGCATGTGCCTGTCTCAGTCTGAATGATACCTGATCATGCTTTGCTGCCTTAGAACCTGCAGTGTCTCTTGTTCTTTTGTTAATATCATTTTTGTCCATAAATTTCATTAGAAAGGAAAATAAAGCCAAGGTAGATGACACCTAAATACAAGCACAGAGCTCTTTTCAAAGTATAGGGAAAAACAACAAAAAATAAATAAAATTAAAAACATTATTTTCTTCATAAGAGGTCACTTTGCATAATACTGTAGATTGAAGTCCAGTTCTTCAAATCTGCTTGAAATCACTGTAGCCCTACAACCTTCTCTAGAATCACACTCACTTGCACCAGTAGAGATTTTGGTTACAAAGCAAATCTAAATGGCTTTGCTGTCACTGAAAACAAAACCTACCGCAAGAGCCTCTCAACAAAACACATATAAGTATGAAAATGGACAGCGCCAAGAGACAAAATATTCAAAGTCATTTCACCATGCATATTCTCAGTCAGACTTTGAAAACTGACATGGAGATTTTAAGGGAGGCCAAAACCTTGGAATTTCACCTAGCTCTCTAAAAAAAGCACAAGGTACATTTCCTCAGATTCAATTCTTGTTCAGGTAGATGCAAGACTAATTCCAAGTTTTCATCTTGGCCCTAAGTTAAACTGTAAGTGCCTTTTTCCTCTTTCATTGGTATTTCCAGAGAAAGGCCCACCCGACCCACCACTACTATGCACTGCAAAAGCAGATCAAAACGTGAGCTGTCATTTTCTTGCCTTGTATCACGGCTGAGCATCTCACACATCAGCACCTGGCTGACATTTCAGACTTAATGTGGTGCCAGAGAGGAGGTCCTAAAAAGGAGCTAACATGACAGGATTCAGCACAGAAACAGTGTGACTCTTTTACACTCTGTCACTCCTCACCAACAACAGGGAGTGAAAGCCTGACCAGGCTTCTGCATCCAACCTGAGCAATCCCAGTGTGTAAAGCAGTCATGCTTCTAAACCTCAGTAGCAAGAGCAAAACACTGACCTGGAATCGTAGTTGGAGCAAAGTAAATTCTCACCAGATTCTTCCTGGTGGGAGCAGTTGAGTGCTGAGGCAGGAGCCCAGGCAAAACAAGGAAAGAGGTTTTTCTAACTGCAGCTGGACAGGGAAGGCCTTGCACAACCTCATCCAGCCTGGGGTTGGACTAGAGACCTCCAGAGGTCCCATCCAGCTGAATTACCAGATGTTATCAATCAAAGATTGCATTCAACATAGTACAGAAAAAATCCCACCAACACATTAAATCAGCAGGAGTGTGTTTTGCATGTCTTGGCCCTGACATTTACTTGTTTTTAACAGGGTCTAAAAAAAACTACTGAAAGAGCAGAGCTTTACTACAGTAAAGAGCTTGGAAGGGCACTGCCATCTTAGGCATTTTGGCTGCTCTAAGCAGCTCTTTCTACAGTTCTTTATCAGGGCTGGCAGTGATAGCTCAGTTTCTTGTTGAGTTGTATCTACTGGATGTATCTAAACATTTTCATGATAAACTGAATGCATCAAGCACTTCCAAACTATTTACAAGCCACAGATCTCTCTTAACACATTCCCTCCTTCACTCCTAACTCCACTGGGTCGGGTTTCCTTACTTGTCAAGGATCATTTTCTTCAGTTGATGGCAGAAGAGAGCCAAGCTCAGAAGAGAGACAATCACAGAGATCTTGTGTTCCTCGTTGCAGAGCTTCAGCAGCTTCACAGCATTCTCTGCTGCCAAAGTGCAGAACTAGATCAGAAATGAGAACATGGACTATGCCTTCAAGCAAACATTATCGCTTTATACAGGCAAACACTCCCCCCAAAATAACCTGCAGTGAAAAGAGGCAGATAATGAAGCACAGATCCATAATAGGGATTAATCTCCACACTTTCCACAGAGTCACCCTTGGAATTGATCCATGCTTGGGTACTTCATGTGCAAATCAGTTCAGAAATACCAGATTACTGTTTCCAAGGAACAGTCCCATACCAAAATGCAGTCTTTGCAGGGCTGAGCCGTTTTCATGCTATGCAGTACCTTTCATCATCTGGCTCTACACAGACCTTCTATGTGTTATTCTGAATTCTTATTTTCACAGAATCACAGGCTGGGTTGGTTGGAAGGGACCACAGTGGATCATGTGGTCCAACCTCCCTGCTCAAGCAGGGCGATCCCAGAGTACATCCTGGCACAGGACTGTGTGCAGGCGGTTCTCCAGGGAGGGAGACTCCACATTTTCTCTGGGCATCCTGTTTCCATGCTTGGTCACAGTAAAGAAGTTCTTCCTCCAGTTCAGGTAAAACTTATTGTGCATCAGTTTCTACTCAATGCCTTCTTGTTCCATTGCTTGGTACCACTGAGCAGAGCCTGACACCCTCCCATGAGTTATTCACAGACACTGATGAAGTCTCCTCTCAGTCATCTCTTCTTAAGGCTGAACAGACCCAGCTGCCTCAGCCTTTGCTCCTAAGGGAGATACTGCAGTCCATTAATCACTTGTGTCACCTGTTGTTTCTCCAGAGGGTGTCAGGGGTAGTTAAAATCCCCCACCGGAACCAGGGCCTTCAAGCTGCCTGTAGAAGGCCTCCTTCACTTTTTCCTGCTCAGGTGGCATGTAGCAAACACCAACAACAGTGTTACCCCTATTTATCTGCCTGTTTTCCCTAACCCATGAGCTCTTGACTTGCTTGTTGTCCACCCAAAGGCAGAGCTCATTACATTCCAAGTGCTCTGTCCAATGAGGGCAACTCCATCACCACACCTTTGTGGTCTTGTCTCTCTAAATAGAGTGTAGCCCCTCACAACAGCACTACAGTCATGCAAGTTATCCCAGCATGTCTCCGTAATTGCAGTGAGATCAAAGCCCTTTCACTGCACATGTCTTTAGTTCCTCCATTGTATTAGGAAAGAAAATGTGCTTCAACTTTAGAAAGAACAAAGGATGTATGACCATGTGCCCTCCAAGATCCATGGGAAATATTCCTATTGCACTAAACTGGTGGTCCCACAGACTGTTCAGGTTCTAAAAACTCATTACTATGAGTAGAAAACCAGAAATGCCATACACAGAAGAGCAATTCCACATAGTTCACAGGACAGCTCAGTAAAAGACATTTTCACCCCTATTCCAGCAATGCCTGGCCCTGTACAAGCCATTACTCACAAAACAACTCTGCAGCCCCAGATAGTTGCATCAGCAATACCAGATTATTTGTAAGTAGCATGTAGAGATGGCACAAGGACAGCATAGCCCCCTCTCCCAAAGCTTCAGCAGGCAAGTTGTGGCACCTGAGTGCTGCATCCATCAATGTCTCTCCCTGTCATGGCACCCACACACAATGGGCAGCCCAGATCCAGATGGGAGGTTTATGGGATGCTTGCACTCTTTCACAACAGCCAGTGCGGATGGGCTTTCTTGTACAGACATGTATGAGCCATCTGTGTGCCAATGGCATTCTGGCCTGTTTCAAAAACAGTGTGACCAGCAGGACTAGGGAAGTGATTCTTCCTCTGTGCTCAGCACTGGTGAGGCCACATGTCAAATACAGTGTCCAGTTTAGGGCTTCTCAGTTTGGGAAGGCCAGAGGTGCTGGACCAGGTCCAAGGAAGAACAATGGAGCTGGTGAAGGGTCTGGAGCACAGTCTTATGAGCAGTGCCTGAGGGAGCTGGGGTTGCTCAGACTGAAGGTGACTCAAGGGTGACTGTATCACTCTCTACAACTACCTAAGAGGAGGTTGTAGCCAGGCAGGGATCACTCTCTTCCAGGCAACTAGTGACATGACTAAAGGACATAGCGTTAAGCTGTGCCAGGAGAGGTTTAGGTTGACATTAGGAAGAATTTCTTCACAGTGTGATTAGACATTGGTTTGGACCAGCCAGGGAGATGGTGGAGTCACTGTTCCTAGAGGTGTTTAAAGAAAGACTGGACGTGTCAGAGTGCCCCGTGGTCTAGCTGACAATGTGGTGATAAGACTGGATGATCTCGGAGGTGCTTTCTCCCCTCATGTATTCCGTGTGCAGACACACGTTCATACCCGGCGCGGCCTCGGCCCCGCCCCGGCCCCGCTCCGCCCCGCCGGCTCTGCAGCGCCGGTGCCGGTCATGGCGGCGGCAGCGCGCCTGTTCCGCGGGGCCACCTGCGGCCCACCCGCCCTAGCCTTTGCCCGGGCGCTGGGCTCCGCGCCGCCGGGGCCGGCGGGTCGGGGGGTGCGGGGGGCCGCGCTGGCGGCCGCGGGGGCGCTGGGCGGTCTGGGGCTGGCGCTGGGGCTGTGGCGGCGGCAAGTCGCGTTGGCGGCGGCTCGGGAGGACGAGGAGGAGAAGGAGCTGCGGCAGCGATTCATGGCGCCGCCGGTGAGCGGGCTGCGGGAACTGCGGCGGCGGCGGCGGGAGCTGCGGAGCCGCATGGAGCTGCTCATCATGGAGACGCAGGCGGAGGTGTGTCGCGCCCTGGCCGCCCTGGACCCGGGCGCCTCCTTCGTTGTTGACAGCTGGGAAAGGAAGGAAGGTACGGGAGAGCCGCGGGGTAGACCCTGGACACCGGCAGCCCGGGCTCGGTCACTCCTCGGTGATCCTGACCCGGAGCCTGGCGTTGGCAGGCGGAGGCGGCATCAGCTGCGTGCTGCAGGATGGCGAGGTCTTCGAGAAAGCGGGTGTGAACGTGTCCGTCGTGTCCGGGCTCCTGTCCGAGGAGGCAGCGCGGCAGATGCGGAGCAGGGGGAAGTCTCTGAAGGCCAAGGACGGTAAGGCATCTAGTGCGCAGTTGGGATAGGGGACGGGACGAGTTCACCTGAGTATTCCCGTGCAGGTACTCTGAAAGCGACCTGGCCTTTGAGCAGAACATGAGGAAGGCCAGACTGATCGAAGCTCAAAGGTTTTCATTTGTATCATAGTGACTTCTAATCAGTAAGCCTGACAGGTGGACTTTCATGTCTTTAGAAAGTCAGGCACGGGAGTGCTTCTCCCTCTGTCTTGCTGCTATAAGGAACGTATTGTAGGCACAGGTGGTTTCTCAATGACACCTAGCGCAACAGTGAAACAGTGCAGGAATTATGTACCAAAGAGGTGGAGGGAGAAAACCCAACAACACCTGAAGGCTAAAGGGGACTCAACACATGTTTGTGTAGCAAAGGATAATTGTAAGGACTGGTGGTGGTAGAAAGCCTTAGCAGTGCCTTATGTTTTAAGTGGTCTTCATCTAGTGGATTCTTCAAAGTATTGTGACATTTTAGAACAAATACCAAAGAAAGAGTTGCATTAGGTGCCTAGAAGTATATGAATGAGAAGTCACTTGCCCATGATTGATAATTATGGTGACCCAACATGAGACATTTTCCTGTTGTGGCTTGGAGCCTAAGGGAAAACAGCGATGTTCCTTAAATGATAACAAATGAAGTTTATTGAAAAACTGAAGGGCTTTCTCTGTGCATCTTTTTATCTAGGGAAGCTGCCTTTTTGTGCCATGGGTGTGAGCTCTGTTATCCATCCAAAGAATCCTCATGTTCCAACCATGCACTTCAACTACAGATACTTTGAAATTGAAGAAGCAGATGGTAAGGATTATAATTCAATGAGGAATGTATGAAAAGTCTGACTGCCCAAAGGAAGTATGAATGCATGGCTGGGGTAAAAGATCAAGACCAGTGTGAGTTTGCTCCCAGCTGTGTCAAGAGTCACCAGCCCATCTTGTGAAACTATCCTATAGTCAGGGTCCTATAGTCATAGTTTTCACTATGTTGAATTTTGTTTCATCTTTTCCTGAAGTCACTGATCATCATACTACCTTTTAGTCAAATCTTTCACTGTTGAAGTTTAGGGACACCACTGAAAAACGATTTTCTTTTGTACTGTAAAAGTAGTTGTTAGTTCTTGGTGAACCACTAGCAACAAGTTGCTTTTCAAAAGTGTAAAAGAAAAATGTTGCTGCTTGCCTCTGCTATAGGAACTAAACAGTGGTGGTTTGGTGGTGGGACTGACCTCACTCCAACTTACCTGAATGAAGAGGATGCTGTTCATTTTCACAAGACTCTGAAAGAAGCCTGTGACAAGCATGATCTGAAGCTGTATCCCAAGTTCAAGAAATGGTATGTGGATGAAGGTGTGCTTGGGGGGAGCAGAAAGCAGCACTGGATGTTGGCAGTTAAGTGTATGCTAGAAACTGTAAGTTCTGCTTCCGTTTGAAAAGTGTCAGAGAGCCCTAACATTGTCTAAAGAAATATCTTATTTACAGAACCCAGATTTTTCAAATCGGAGGGCTGACAACTAGGATCATAAGTCTGTAGCCCAAAGAAAAACCATGCTGACTCGTCAAGGTTTTCTTGCACTAGGCAAAATAAAACTCCTTTTAGCCTCTGGTGCTAAACTAGGACAAAACTTCTGCCCCATGGACTTGCACAAGTTCTGTTTACAGTAAACTCATGGTAAATGTGCATGATTCAATGTGAGCTCTGGGGCCATCATAACAGTTTTGAAAATCCCACTTTTTTTTTTCTGCCTTCAGTCTAGACTTCATGGCTTTTCTTTTTCTTTTTTATTTCTGATTTCCTGGTCAGTAAAGGACTTTGTCTTTAATGCAGAAGCTTCATAATTTGATGAAGCTGTATTTTCTTCTCTGGTGAAACATTCACTGGGAGTTGAACAGCACATTTTATAAGATGCAAACTTGGAATGTTCTTCTTGAGCTGAGAGATACAAGTGATTGGATCTTCCACTATTAAGTGGGAACTTGCTGCTCTGTGTCTGATAATCCTATCTGCCACAAGCTGTGTATGCAGGAAGGTGGGGGTACTCTTTTGTAAGCTACTAGGTCTTGTCTGAGGACAGGAGATAAAGTGGGTGTTGTAGTTTGGGTGGCAACCACTTAGTAGAGAGACACATGTAGAGAGCCTTGAGATTACAGTCTTGCTGTCTGAGGATTTTTTGCATGGTAGTTTGGAGAATTTGCCTTAAAAGTCAGGTTCTTTGTAGCCTTAAGTTAGCAATGACAGCTGTGGGGGGTAGGTTTGCTAAAGATTACTGTGGTTATTACATTTACCATGTTGTCTACCTGATCTAGGTTTAAGATTTTTGTCAGACTTGTTCTGTTTTATGTTTCTGGCTCGGCTTTTTATCCTAACTCTTTCTGCTATTATAAATGAAAAACACTGATCATCCCAGTGAATAAAAAAATAATGTAGGTTATCTGTTACATCACTAAGTCTCTCTTGTTATCCCATGCTATATATAATGCTTGAGAACAATTGTGGATATATGGAAATCTGGTCCTATATGGAAAACTAGTCCTAAAGGAAGGCCAGGTTTTCTTGATGATGATAGTTTCTGCTTCCTACTTCCCTTTGCTTTCTCCTCTATGTGAAGACTTGCACACCCAAGCAAGGAATGATAAGAAAGATAGGATTGAGTCATTTAAGTTACCGTAATTTCACAACTAAATGCTCCCTGTAAATGCAAAAAGATTAATTGCTTTTAGGATAAGATGCCCTTACACATTTATAAACTTAAACATGACTCTTGAAAAGCCATTGCTATAATGACTCAATTATCCAAGTTTTAATCCAAGTTTTTTTCCAAGGAAGGGTGGCATGACAGTTGCTGTCTTATCTGGTCTTGGGGCCTTAGATTACTTTTGTTTTGATGAAGAAAATTATTTTACTTGAATGGCAAAGAGAATAAATTCTCTTCCAAGTTATAGTTCATATGAAAGCTGTTCAAATAATTTGAGAACTACATATAATGCTGGGAATGGAATGTATCAAGAACCCTTAGTTTCAGAAGTTTTGAAATCAGATGTCCCTGAGTTCTGAGTAGGTAGCGGCTATGGATTGGATCAAAACACATAGATGCATCTGCTATGGTGTTCAGTGACTTTGTGATGATGTGTAGCTTTACAGAGGCCATTTAATCAGAGCTTTTGCTGCAAGTGACACAGGAGTGCTTTCCTGGTGATGCTCTGGGCAGTGAGGGAAACAGTGGGGCACCCAGCCCTGCAGAAACTGACCTGTGGTCAGTATTTCACTGGTTCTGTCCTGCAGCATGCAGCTCTTTGCAGTTCATGTCTTTGAATACTCTGGACCATGTTAGGAAGCATCTGATGTTTCGTCTAGGTGTGATGACTACTTTTTTATCAAGCACCGTGGCGAGCGAAGAGGGATTGGAGGCATATTCTTTGATGATATGGACTCTCCCTCCAAGGAGGAAGTATTCCAGTTTGTAAAGAGTTGTGCCAAAGCTGTCGTGCCTTGTTACATTCCCATTGTGAAAAAGCACTGCCATGACTCCTTCACACCAGAGGAAAAGCTATGGCAACAGCTTCGGAGAGGACGGTGAGTACTGGAGGAACAAAACTATGCACAGGAGGTGGACTGTGCTGGCAAGAAAAAAATATGAACTAGTTCTTTTTGGTTACAGGTTGTGTGGGCCAAAAAACCTCATCAAGAATTTCAGCATTTTTATGCATAGCACTAATTCTGAAATCCAATGCTAGATTGCTAAAGAGGGTGCAGAGAAGGCATTTCCCACTCTGCCATGTTGCAACACAAACAACCCAAACAAAACGCCACTGTTTCTTTCCAACTCCTCCACATAGCAAGAGAAGCTTGCAAGAGAAGGGGTATGGGTGTGCTTCAAGTCCTGAATCCTGCCTGCTCCTGCAGCCCAGAGGTACTGGATATAGGGCTGCCCTGTCACATGAGGAGCTAAGGGTGAGGAAATGATGCATCCTATTAAGCAATGCAGCAAAACCCCAGTAAGTCAGGAAATAACTGTACTTGAGTACTTTCAGCTCCTCACTTACATATTCCATCTGATCTTGGCATTGAAATTCCTGTAAAGAAATTGAGAATTCCTATAAAGGAATACAGAAGGTTGGATTTTTTTATTCTGTCACTGTCCAAGGTTACTGTAAAAGACTTAGGAGAATGCTTGTTAATGTCACCAACTATTAATGGTGCAAAAGCGTGAGTGCATTGGTCAATACAGTTGTACTCCGTTCTCCATGGCCTGTGAGTGTATGGAGAAGAGGAATTACACGTGCATTGTGCTTAAGTAGAGACTTTCGTTGCTGTCTGTTCTGCAGAAAAATGTGAGACTGGCATGGAAAGAGTGTAAGCATTCAAGTTCACATCATTGGCCTGAAGCTGTTGGTCACTTAAGCAAGCGTCCTTAATTTGGTGGGACTGTTCTTGGGAACGTTGGGCTTTCAGGATCCAGTCTGTGTATGGGATTTAGCAAACCCGCAAAGTTTAAAAGGCAGAGAAGCTTTTCTAAGTTGCAGCCAGGACCAGCTCATGGGGCGTGTCTATTTCCCTGGGTCTGTTTGCAGGTTATGGGGCTATATAAAGCTTTCAATTTCTGCAGATAGAGAAGAACTTTTCCCTTCCTGGATCCTTAAGTACAAACACTCTGTACTAGCTATCGAGATAATCCCTGATGAATTGTCACAGCTCTGTTCCTATGGTTGGAGTAGAAAATGGTCTTATTTCATCACTTAAAAGTCTGAGCCAGCACTCTGAACCTATCTGACTTCTACTGCTTTCCAGATCATCCCAAGAACCAGGAAATACTATTCTGACCTTGCTGCTTATGTGTCCTTCAGCATGGAGGACTGCACAGTAAATGTTTTTCTCTGGGTATTTTCAGTACCTTCAAAGCCCCTCTTTATGTCTGACACCCCCACAAAGACTAGAAGAACCAAGGAAAACGTGGTGTTGAGTTTGCCAGTAGGGCTGAGGCGTGGGAGAAGTACAGTACAGCACAGGAGCCTGCAGACTGCTCTCCTTTGAACAGCTGGTCTGCTCTAGTCTCTTAGCTGAGGTCACTTCTCCCTGTGCTCTATGGAATGGCAAGGTCACACCTGCATTCCTATGCAGAGGATGCTAAAGAACAGCTGACCCCCAACTCAGCAGAAAGACAGATTGGTTTTGTTTGAGGTCTGCCAGTTGAAGAAAACACAACCAACTTCTGCTAATAAACTCGGGTTTTTTTCTCTTCATTCCCATAGGTATGTAGAGTTCAACTTGGTTTATGACAGAGGTACAAAGTTTGGCCTTCTGACACCAGGATCAAGAATCGAAAGCATTCTTATGTCTCTACCACTGACTGCAAGGTAAGGGTGGAGTTATGTGGGATGGCAGTAGGAACTGTTTTTTGTAAAATACCTCATAGAATTGAATCAAAAGTCTCTCCTGGTTTCCAGTCTCTTAACAGTGGTGAGTTTGTGCCCAGTACAAGAACTGGACAAATACACTTCTCTATTCTGCAAATGCAGATGCTTCTCTGTTGTACTCACCTAGCTGCCACTAGTGTGTGGCACAGAGATCTTCGGGCAAAAAAGAAATTATGGCTTTTGTGCTTAGTTCCTCTTGATAGATTTCTTGTCCTTGCCTCATGGGTTTTTGTTTAGGAGCCCTTAGAAACCATGAGAGCTTCTGGCAGTCCTGCCAAATGTGTGGCAAGGAGCTCCACGTTTAACTATGTTTTGTATGAGAAAGTACCTCTTTGTTTTCTGCTTGAACCTGATGGCTTCATCTGACTTTTCACTGAGTAACGTGATTTTCTTCCTGTTCATTTTCTCTATAACAGTTTGTATTTTATAGGCTTCTGGGGGTTTTTCGTTGTTTGTTTTCTAGGCTGACAACTCCTGCTCTTTTTAGTCTTTTGTACAGTTGCTGTTTCATACTTTGGCCACTTTCTTTAGGCTTAAGTTTTTTGTGCCCTTTCTAAACTGGGGATAAGAAACAGAAAATGTAAGCTACATATCTATATACAAGATGCAGGTATGCTGCTGGCTCACAGTGGCATAGCAATGTTTTAATTCATTATTCCTTTCAAAATCCTAATACTCTGTTTGCTGATTTTGACTGCTGTTCAGTATGGAGGTGGCTTTTTCAGAGAATTGTTACGATGCCAAGGTCTTTTCTGGGCAATAACATTTAATGATAACCTTCTGGGCAATAACCTTTTTCCTATGTCCATCACATCAATAAACAGTGATTTTTGCCTGCCATTTATTGCTCAGTTGCTTGGCTAAATACTATTTGAACTGTCCTTTTAGGTTTTAACCCATCTTGCTTACGCTTGCGACATCAGCAAATTCAGTCATTTGCTATTTATTCCCACTTTCAGGTTGCTTTTGGGTATGCTGGGTAGTGCAGATCCTATCATGAATTCCATGAAGTTCACTAGTGACTTCCCTCTGCTAGGAAAACTGCCTGCTGCCCTGTAACTGTAAAAGCAGTGCTGTTCTCACCATGTCTCTTCATCCCACTGACACCTGATGTATCCCTGATCTGGTGGCATAGCACGTCCTATGTTTTGATTTAATTTCTGGGATTGTCCGGATTTGCTCTTTTTCATCAATGCAACTAGCTCACTTCACAGCATGAATGGGTCATTCCTTGCGGGGGAAGTGGAAGGAGGATATACCCATCTCTCTGTGACTGCTGACACTTTCTCTGTTGTGCCTTTTTCGATTGCCTTTTCAATGATAAAAAGGGATCTTTTACCACGTTTTTTTAAAGCCAAGATTTAACAAAGACTTGTGGAGCTTCCTGTCCAGATTCTGGAAAAATGTCTTATGTCACTGTCAAAATTCTGAGTGTTCCTTTTTTTATTCATCTTCTTGTGGTACTCATGTGTCACAAGAGACTGTTAGAAGATTTTTGGAAATAAACCTGCATGCCTTGTGGGAATGGGACACTGCTCTTTCCTTTTTCCCTGTCCTTCTAGCTTTTTCAAAAATTTGTAAAAAGATGAAACTAACATCTCTCTTATCTACCCTGGTGGTGTTATTATTTGTTTTAACTGAACTTGTAATTTGTAGCCATATCTGTCACCTAAGCCAAGAGTATGTCTGTAGTTTAGCATTCTTCGAAAAGGCAACTCTGGTCCAAACACAGCCTGGTGCAGGAGAATGGGCTGTCTGACTGAGTTTCTACTCTCCTTGCAGGTGGGAGTACATGCACAACCCACCCGACAGCTCCAAAGAAGCAGAAATCCTGGAGGTTCTGCGAAATCCCAAAGACTGGGTGCACTGACAGGGATCATGAAGATGTTGGATTGCTTTCACTGAGCCATTCTGAGAGAATAGGAATGCCTGCAAAGCAGCCCATTCAAACTGCTATTGTGTGGTGTTTCAGTGTGTCTGTTTTATACTCTTACCTCCTGCCTTAATTATGCTGTAGACTTCTTAGAACTTGTGTGTACTCATTCTTTTAGATTGATGGGCTAATGTTGTCATCCCTTGTTGCTGTTGCCTTGTGAAGAACTGGTGAAGTCCTCACAAGGCTGCTCTGCATGCTTTAGATGACTGCAAAATGGCAAACTACTGTGATGTGTTCAGGGAAATGAAAGCATTATTTGTGCCTAAATAGCACTGCTTAGCCTTATGAAATGTCGGGATACTTAAAAACATTTTTTTAAAGAATAAAGGGAATATTTGGTATT
Organism: Sialia sialis; assembly: GCA_009812075.1. NCBI lineage: Eukaryota > Metazoa > Chordata > Aves > Passeriformes > Turdidae > Sialia > Sialia sialis. The sequence continues at coordinate 4,130,173 of VRYO01001681.1, read as the reverse complement.
ATATTGAACCTTAAACTGTGTTTTCAAGAAGCTGTGGAAAAGGTGATATTTATAATCACATGTATTTTGATGATGTTTTGTTGACTGAAGAGAGGGGGAAATGGTTTAAGATGTGCTGCAGCAGTGTAAGTTGGCTGATCAGTATCTGGGAGAATGTGGTTTAAGGTCCCTTTGTTACCTCCTGAGAACAGAAGGATGGCTGGCCGTTTCAGGAGAAAATGAGCACGGAGTAGCTGTGCTGTGATCAGGACAGCAGAACAACGCTGCTCGGTCCAGGTCCATTGCCAAGGAGGTCGAAGGTGCATCAGGACGCTGCTGGGTGTTGCCCTAAGGCATCCAACTACGCCTTGGACTGATTGTCTTGTCTCCCAGCATTAACTTCGTTGAGGACCCGGTAGGGGAAAAACAAGCGGGTAGCGATTGAAATTTCCCCCGCGAAGAAGAAAAAGGTAATTCCATCTCCCCGTCGGGGAATCGAACCCCGGTCTCCCGCGTGACAGGCGGGGATACTAACCACTATACTAACGAGGAATTGGATATGGGAGGAGTGTCTCCCCATGGCCAGGTGGTACCACTTCAGCTGCTGCGGGTTCCGACTCGCCACTGGCGGCTGGTCTGGCCCCGTGGGTGGTCGGGCAGGGTAGGGAGAGGTGCTGGCCTGGCTCGCACTCGGTGTCCCCCATGACTGCCCAAGCCATGTTTCCTATTGGGGGATACCGTGTTCCTTTCCGTGTTAGACCTCCGACCCCAAAACAAAATAAAGTCTTTTTAAATCAGTGATCTCTTCATGTCCATGGGAAAAATAAAAAAGAAAAACACAAAGTGGCCCGTACGGGGATCGAACCCGCGACCTTGGCGTTATTAGCACCACGCTCTAACCAACTGAGCTAACCGGCCAAGTTGTACTTCGGGCTGTGGGTGCTTGCACCCAACATTCTCTCAGCCGGGCCGTGGGCGCAACTGCTGCCAAACGCTGCCCTGCAGCATTACGCGGTCGCTCTTCCTAGACACCGCCTCGGCGAGTTGTTCCATGGAGCGTGGTAGAGCAGCAAGAGCACTAAGCGGGGTGACGAGCATTCCTAAAAACATGAGACTTTCAAACCTTTCGTTTTTCTCTGCCTGTTCCCTCCTCCGGTGTGCGGGCGGCGAATACGGGCGGCACGGAGCGGCTCGGCGAGGCTGCACCCCGCACACGGATGCGCACCACCCGGCGGGGCGGCAGCACCACCGAAACCAACAGCCACGCTTTGCAGGAACCATTCCCGACCCTTCCCTCTCTCCCTTATTCCGCACGCCACGGACGGGAGTGCGATGGGAAGAGGAAGAAGCAGGAACGCTCCCCTGCGATAAAAAGAAAGGCCGCCTCCCTGTCGGAGACTAGAACCACTTCTCCCGTGTTCGGAGGCGGAGAAATTCGCCACTGTACTTAGCGAGGAGCAAGGTGACAGCAGGGTCCCCACGGCGACCCCCAAGAGCCGCCAGCGGGACCCCCGCCCGCCCCTGGCACCGCTGCCGCTCCCAGCACCGGACACAGGAACGGGACCTTTCACCGGTGATGGGCATTTGGATCACTTGTGAAACAAAGGCATTCATTAGAAAAATCCAGGAAATATTTCAGGATTAAATATCTCTGAGTCAGTCAAAAAGTTGTAGAGGAAGAGGACATCATCAAATTCCCAGCCCTTCCCTTCACAAGCCATCATGAGTGCTGAGCTCC
>VRYO01001681.1:3994091-4122266 GCA_009812075.1 Sialia sialis | reverse complement strand
GACCTTGGCGTTATTAGCACCACGCTCTAACCAACTGAGCTAACCGGCCCCTGCGTTGTGTGTAACCAGCCTTCCACATGTCGGACTGCAGCCAGGGCGATGCTGACCGCGACAGCCGCGGCGCGATCTGGTCCGAGCCGATCCGTGACTGCAGCGCCTGCACCGAACGGAAGCGCAAATGTGTGGGCACCACGCGTGTTCCTGGCGCACTTCTCCGCTCGCTTACCCGCGGCAGCGCAGGGACTGCCGTCCGCGCCCACCCGCGTTTGGCGGGATCACGCATGAAAACAGCAGTAAACGGAGCACAGGGTTAAGGAAAAATAAAACAGATGTCAGGAGTGGGATTCGAACCCACGCCTCCAGGGGAGACTGCGACCTGAACGCAGCGCCTTAGACCGCTCGGCCATCCTGACTGCTGAGAGATGGTTCCCCGTCGGCCCAATTCGGGTCCCCCGCATCCCGGAGCCGTCCCGAGTACAAATGGAATAAATGCGCTTTGTTTATGGCACTTGAATGAACGGGGCGGTGGCAGAGCCATGCCAGGGCAGCACGGCACCCCAGCTGCCCCCTACAGCCTCCAGGCACTCTATGAACAGCCCCGACCCCGCACCCTGAACACCATTCCACAGCAGGAACCGCTCTTGTGTCACATGCTCAGTGCCCACAGAGGCGAAAGCTGCTTTCAGCCCTCCCGCATGGGACCGAAGATTTTTGGGTTACAAATATATACTTACAGTAGAGCAGTCCAGAGACCTGGACTAACATTAGAGATACAGTTCTAGAGAACTCTGCAACTACAGTCACTTATTTATGATTCCTTTAAAATAATTTGAATACCAAAACCACATACATCACTTTGCAAAAATTTGCCAGTTCATTGATGGCAGCTAAAGGTAGATGCTTGACTTAAACTTCAGAATTTCCTCAAAACTAATACTCAGAAAAAAATTCCCCCAACAATTAGGAACTCGGGTTGTTTCACAGAAACGTAACAGAAATCTAAGTTTCTGCTTCAGAAAATATTTTGAGCAGGGTAGAAAAAGCCTTCCTCAAAAACAAAGGCCAAAGTGCAGTATTCCTCCACATCCTTCCTTACAATTCTAAAATGTATAGACTTCCTTACAGAATCGTGCTCAATTTTTTTCCCTTTCTTCATGCCCACAGAACCTGTGAATTTCCCTACCTCATGTTTGTCTCCCTTGTTCTTGTTTCACTTATTCCTCCTCCATCTCCTCACACAAAAAGTAAAGTTTTCTAACTAGAAGGTGTTCACAGAAAACCAAGAACTATTTTTGCTCAAAAACTTTATTAACCTTTGGATACACAATCAATATTGAAACTAGTTATTGAAGTTGGTAACTTTCAGAACAGTTATAAAAATTTAGTCGTTTGTTCAAAATAAGTGACCATCTCAAAACAGGAGTTTTGTGTTGAAATCTGCACAGTTACAGTAGGTATAAATTACTTTCTTTTGAGTACTGCAAATGATAATTAGATGCCGAAGAGAATTTTGAGGTCAGCCAGAGTGAGCTTAGTGAAAGTCTCTCCTTTGCCTGATAGAACCTGCTGGGCAAGACCTTTCTTCCTCTTCTGGAGTTGCAGGATCTTTTCTTCTACTGTTCCTTCACAGACAAACCTAAAGTTTTAAAAAAGACAAAACAAAGCCACACCATCTCAAGTGCTATGAAAAAATGTCAGTGTTACATGAACACTTCCTCAATACATTTTAAGAGAATCATCCTACTTAGAAATTAATAACTGGCCAATTATGTGACTGACAAAATACTTTTCCTCCTAATTTGTCTCAAACCAAGACAACCTCTGAACAGAAACCAGATGTCCTCATATCCAGCCATGATAACATTTCAAATATATTTCTGATGCACTTTGGTCATCTGAAGTAACAGTAATTCCATGACAAAATCCTGTAATTATTGCTTGATAACAGATAGCACCTATTATACAAAAAACATTGTACTCAAAAAACCATTTTAGATTCCAGTCTTTGTGCTGTGCATTTATAATAACTAAGTTAATCTTTCACTACTTAGTGACAGATACTTTTTCTAAAAGACAACTTTGCCACTTGCTAGAAGTGCTTTATTTGATTTTTATTAGCAATACTAGAAAGGTTTAGGCTTAGCGATCACAGTGAAAAAAATCTCCACTCAATTAAGAGAAATGGTTTGGTGCCCGAACTGTTCTCAGGAATGAACAGGACATTCCCAATAATCCACAGGCTGAAAAACAAGCTAACTATCAGGACAGCAACATGCGTGCAAGTGCCACACAGAACATATGAAGACATCTTTATCGCAGTGACCAAACCTCAATGCCACTGTTAGACCTTGTGTCCAACCCTAAGTAGAGAAACCAAGGTCTTGTCTCACTGACTAAAGCCAGACAGTATATAAGCAGCAGCTCCTCATTCTGCTAAGTAAAATGCTGACCTGTGTATCACAACATCCTTCTGCTGCCCCACACGGTAGATGCGGTCACATGCCTGGTCCTCCAGAGCAGGATTCCTACAAGGTAATTTAAAAAAAAAAGTTGCCTCATTTTCCTGACTTCAGGGAATCCTGTTTTCTTCCTCTGTAGAACTAACATTACTCCCTTAGGTTTACCAGCTTGATAGCCAGCCTTCACCCCGGCTGTATTTCCCTTTGCCCTGGGTTCCACACAAAGCCATGACTGCATGACTGAGACCACTGGTGCATGCAGCCCCAAGCCTGACCAACACTTGCTACTCAGGAAAGCTGAGAGTAGGTGGTGAGGAAAGAGTGAAGCAAAAAGACAAATCCCAGTGAAAAAGGCCATCAACTCAGGAATATTTACATAAGAGATGGGTCCATCTGACAAAGTTACAGGGAATACTTGCAGGTGTAATGTCCATGTTGTAGAAGCATCTTAATGTTACTACTCAGCAGCTGGTTTTGTATGGATATTAGTTTGATTTAAGTTCTCCTGAGTAATGTTTAGCCTAAAAAACCTGAATTCTGACTTTGATGAGACAGAACAAATATCAAGAGCTTGCACAGACTCTTGTCATATGTAAAACCCAAAGGTATGCTAGCTGTGCACAGTTACTGACTATGCTCAACACCATTGATTTGTTTCAAGCCAAATTGCCTGTAGGCATTACTGCACCATTTCCATAACTGGAAGAAATTAAGCCTGGGACTGCCAAGTCCCTGGTAGCCTTTTGTGATAGAGCTGCATACTTGCTTCTTTGGATTGCTGTTATATTCCTCTATTTTTTCTTGCCCCTACAGAACTGCGTTTCAGGGCAGTGAGCACTGGATGGACAAATCAGTATCTTAGATGAAGGCTATAGTAAAAACACACTTCCACAACAAACCACTAACCCCTACTATAAGCTAAACACCTCCCTCCTAACCCTGTTGCATCAGACATTACAATACATGCAGTGAGAAAGCAAGTAGTATGTCCTACATATCCCTCTCCAAGACAGAATTTGTATTTCCCTTTACCAGTGCATGTCAAGGAGAAAGAGATGGTTTCCTCCAGTCAAGTTCAGGCCAACACCTCCAGCCAGCAACGAGACCAACATTACCTTCAAAAGCCAAAAGAGCATTAAGGAACCTGTTTACTGTCACCAAGTCAGACATCACAGCTGCTCACAGCAATGCTAGGGACTGTTTCCCTGCCCTGAATGCATACCTGAGGCCCTCTGGGATTGTTATTGAACTCTTCCACCACATCCATTCTCTGTTTGGGATTGACAGAGCCATCTATTGTGGCGTACTTCAGCCCCAGGCACTTCAGGTGCACAGCCACAACTTTGAGCATGCTTGTCCACTGAGAGACAACCACACTGGAGAGAGAACAGGGAGTTCACAACCAGCTCTCTCTGTACTGGAACACTTTGGTCATTGCAGTGTCTCACCCAAGGGACTACAACAATTCAGGCACCCTTCCCCACTGCAAACTGGAGCTGAGCCCCTTCCCAATTCAGAAATAGAAATGTAGTAGTAGAACTTGCTGTGGAAGGCTAATACGCAATAAACTTCACATAAATTATGTCTATAACTTTTATCTCTATTTTTGGGTTTTACATTTCCACCTCCCAACCACAAACCTGAGTCACAACACAGCTTTTTCTGCAAAACACAAAAATCAATAGCAACACCAAATTTAGATTCACTCTAGCCTTTCACTCTCCAATTTCTTCAACTAAACAGTTTTGTGAGGCAGTAACTTGTTTGATAGTTTCTTGAAAGGGAACAAAAGCAAAGTTGGTGCTCCCATTCTTATGATGGGAATGATTTTTGGAAAAGACTGGAAAAAAAGCTTTCTATAAGTCCTCTAATCAGTGCATTCCTTTAACACACTCAGTTTTAGTCTCTACTTTAGTCCTCCACTTTTTTGGGTTGTGAGGTGGGCAAATACTTCTCATCCACAACTAAATTATTCCCAGTCCTATTTCTGGAGAATAGTCTTCCTGGGCCTCAAGGCCTGAGATTTCTCACACATCCCCTTATGTTTACACTTAGATGTATCTTAAATTCCCCTCTTTTGTCATAGATTTTTTTCTTAGCACTTGTGTTGAACTACTGCAGTACTGTTGCCATTTTACCATACCAAGAGTTGTGTATGCAACTATTTTAAGCTATTTCTGCTGTTGTAAAGAAACAGTGTGCTTCTATCAATCACTATGACTAAAGAAAAGGACATGCTTGCTAACCTTTTCTGAGGTTCTGAGTGACTCTGAATAGTCTTCAATTCAGCCAAGAGTTGAGTTATCTGCAGGTAAAAAGATCCAAAACATTAGTCTGCTTGCTCTCATACTCCATGCTTGGATATTCTTTATTAAAAGTAGAAAGTAATCAGAATAGCTTTTCCACTGGATTTCTTCTATGCTTAGAATTTGAAGAGATTTTAATAGCCATTAGTGAGAACACTCCCACCACAGACAACAGGGCCAGGAAATCAAATCATACAAGCCTGTCTTACAGATTGCAACCTTCCTGTGAGAAGTTATTGCACCTTTTTGTTGCCATCTCTTTTTTCTAGCTCATCATAAGCACCATGGTTTCACATTCAAGCTTCTGTGAATCTACTGCTTAAGATTTTCACTTACAGTTTTTCAGCAGTCACATTCTCATAGCTTCACTAGAAGCACCCCTTGGTATGTGAGAAGTTGGAGCCTTCCCAAAGGGGTTGGGCAGGCTATCAACCTACTCATTTCATCTCAATTGGCAACTTAGCCTGATCTGCAATTACCAAGGTGTGACAATTCATGAGTCATTTAAGAGGCAAAGTGCTGAAATACAAGCTTCTCAAAAAAAGGTAAGAATGGCACAAGCAGAATACCTTGGTGCTCTCCCTGGTGATGTCAAAGATATCTGTTTGAAAAGCTGTGCCATTGAGGTAGACTGTTGATTTGGAATCAGGAATCTGGAGCTCAGACAGTGTCAGAGCACCAAGTTGCTCCTCAATGGAGAGTGCAAGGCCTTCACTGTTCAAGTTCACTTGATCCAGAGCCTGTGGGAAGAATGCAAAATAAGAAGGGATCACAGTTGAACCTGAGATCAAACTCAGTACTGATCTAGCCAGCACACTATCTGCTGAGGACACTGGTTTTGAAGGATGCTATACAATATGAAGACAGAACAATTAAGAAACACTACTGGATCAAACAGTCCCTTTGGACCTTTATTCTGCCCCAAAAGGGGCAGTGTACGGCAAGCATGCGAGTATAGTCATTTCCTATAGTCCAGTCTCTTCAGACCCTACCACAGCATTTAACAACTGCAGGATTACAGATGTTAGAACATAAATTCCCACCTGTTTCTCTAATAGCTGAACTTTCTCTACAGCTACTATATATATATAATTCAGAGCCAAGAATTCCTGAAAGATTAGTCTGCTTCATGCAAGGCAACCTCAAAGCACTCACAGAGCTCTCCAACACACAAGCCCTTGGAACAGGCTACACTTGTAGTAGACTTTACAAGCCTAGCTTAAGATTAAGACTCTGTTAGCATTAAAATTCTAGTTCCCCTTTTATGTGAATAAAGGTATTTCCAAAGATAGAGCTGCCCATATAAGTCATGCTGGGGAACTCTTCAGTAGAAGGTAAGCCCATCTAAAATATCTTGGGCTTTAAAACACAGAGGCCTAAAATTGACTCTGTTCATACTCTCACAGCTAAGAGAAACAAAAGTGTTACCAAGTGTTAACTTGCATAAACACTTCTAGAAACCCCAGAAATCCCCCCACATCACTACAATGCAATTACCGTTTTCAGTAATGAGAGATGGCAGCAGCACTGACGGAGCCTCAAGAGCATGGATAAGACATGGACAGTACTTGAGACCTGGGAGGCGCTTTGTGAGCCTGCTAGAAATTCCTTTTGACTGACTCCAAACTCTTGTGCAACTGTCAAGAAAGGAAGACAAAACATCAAGAGCTCTTGGAAGCATTTCCAAGCACTGCCCATTCACCTCCAGGAAGAGGTTCATGAAGAGAAGTCAAAAATGAACAGGCAAGCAAATACCTGATTTAATATAGGAACCCATCAACCCCCACTTTAATTAAAAAAAGGGAAAAAAAAGCAAGAACACAAGTCAGAGTATGATATATCATACACTAATGTTGACATATGTTATCTGAGCAACTAGACCTTTATTATTAGACCCAGAAGGGTTAAGAGCTTTTCCCAGAGCCACAACAAGAACACACTTTTGTAATACTAAGTTAAGTCTTTGTAACATGAGGGGAGCATTTTCCAAAGAATTTCTGGCACGAGGTCTGTTCCCCCTTTTTAACTGTGCACTTAAAAGCCACTTTTGCAAATTTTTTTCAGGTGAGGGCACAGTCAAACCTTTCTCAAAGGGGTTACCACCATCATACTCTCTGCTTTCATTTTTCTTTTCTTGTCTCTTTAGGTAGGATTGTAGTGTTGACCTGTAAAAACAAGACAAAGACTGAGATTCACAGCAAGAAAAAAAGCAAGAGGGACTTGAGCTTAGCAAGCTGATGATGCATTAAGGTAAGGAAGGTTTCATTAATCATTCAGTCACAAAACAATCACAAAAGAAACTCCCAGTTTTGTTTAACTTGAGTATGATCAAAACCAAAGATGCATTTTGGAAATCACAAGAGAAAGCAAGTCTGCTTTTTGAGTATGAGAACACCTCTGAATGTATATTTAAAAGGAAGGAAAGTTCTTTACAGTGAGCCTGCTGAAAGAGCCTAGGAGAACACAAAGTGATGCTGGCTTGCATTACAGCTACCTGGAGGGGCCAGCATAATTTCTAATTGTACAAGAAGCATAGAGCAAAGATGATAATTCTCTCCTTTATAGGTGATCACACATCATCATTTAAGAAGTACTTGTTGCAATGCCAAGTGTTTGGAGTCTGGAAATCAGTGCTTAAGTGTAAGGCTAGAATACAAACCTCATATGAGGCATGAATATATGGAAGAAATTAATCAGTTTTGCCTATTACCCAAACAAGCAATATATTTTCAAACAAACTAGATAAATAAATCAGAAGGGAAAAAAATTAACAGGAGTTTGTCCAAAAGCTCTTCTCATCTGAAATGAATGTCTCTTCTGATTTCTATATGACTAAGAAACAAACCCACAAAATACCATATCTCTATCCACATTCGTACCTGGATCTTGCAAAGAGCACATTGTACACAGATTGCTCCTCTGCTGTGAGTTTTAATTGATGCACGTGCATGCTACGCTGAGGCAGAGATACCTGGAGTGAAAATTCACAGGATCAGATGTATGTAGTGTGGAAGTGTTAGAGAGCATCACAAACACCAGCAATCCAACATTTAACACAGTACTCTAAGTTTCAGAAGACAACTGTTTGTTCACTAAAGCCAGTTATGACAACACAGACACTCACAGAACTCCAAAGACCCTGGTTAACATTCACAGTAAAATCATCCAATAACAAGAGGCATAACGAGAGCTACCACATAAACTGCTCAAAAAATACCACAGAGTGATTAATTTTTGTGTTGTTGAAGTAGCTTATTTCCCCATTCAAAAATCAGACAGTACACCAAAACTATACCTTTTAAAGGCATAAGACACACCTATGACCTAGTAGTCCATTCAACACACTGTAAAAAGCAATGAAGAAAGCCAATGCTCCAGCACAGACCAGGTCTATTTGACACGTGGCAGCTTGGGCTCTCACAGATCTAGGCCAGTCCAATGATCTGGACTAACTTTCCACTAAGTGGCCATCTACGTGCAGCTACTTGACATATTTTTTGTCTGCATGTGATTTATAACTGAAAGGTTTCATTATTGTCTTTAATTCTGCTTTCTGGGTAAACATCCCACAGGCATTTGCTTCTCTTGCTCAAGAGACTTGAGCAGATAGGAAACCCCATCCATTAACAAGTATATGCATGTAAATAACTAACGATCTACTGCAAGGAAAACAATGGAATAATGGCATAGTTTTGGAGAACAAAGTTCTTACCAGGGGCTTGCCAGCCGAATCCAGCTGGTCCTTAGTTCTCTGCAGTAAGAGGCTCCTGGTTAAAAGGCTTAGCCTCTCCCCTCCCTTCCTTGTGTTGTTATCTACCTGGTACTTCCACACTTTGTATTCATCAAAAGGAGAGCAACGTAGAAACCTGTGACAGGAAGGAAAGAGACATCATACAAGGGAAGAGGAGTTCTTCACTTACTCTGGAGTGACCAGAACCAAATTCCTTGCGATTCCTTGCTACCAAAACAAACTATTTCCAAATGTCCTAACTTCATGACCAAGGAGCAATAGAACATTTGCAGTGTAATGATGGTGATAACTTATTTACTTATATGTCTTACCATCACTAATGCTGTAAGCACCTGTTTCTGATTCTGTACCTGCCACTTCCTCTTAGCCCCTTAAGTTTCAAGCATCACCAGCAAACACAGGACATCAAGATGCAGAGGCACTTGCCAAAAAGCATATTCATCTATTATTTCAAAATAGCAAATTTCCTACTAGACAATTTCAATTATCCAAAATTAATTTCAAATGCAAGTTCTCTCTGGTTCTCCAACAATATTTGTAATCTTTTCCCCCCTCAGCAATGAGGAGCACCTGTTTATCATTGTTCAGAGAATCTAAAGTTTTTACCCTTTCCTTCAATGCCCTTGTAGCACAACACTCCAAGAAGATCCTCCCAGTCTGCCCTGGTAACAACAGGGATTACAGTAATTTCACAACTGTAAGGCACACCAGATTATAAAGCTCACTTCCAGGTTTCGATCAAAATTTTAAGCTTTAAGGTGCGCCTTACAGTTGTGAAATTACTGTAACTCATAAAACCTCTGTTCATTAAAACTGATTTTGTGCATATTCTTCCTGAAGACAAAGGAGATCCAAGGTGATTTCCCCTTTGTTCTCCATGGAGGCAGAAAAGCTACAAGCAGCAGCAGACACATAGTCAGCCTAATGCAATGCCTCAACCACAGCCTTTGCAATCCAGTGCTAAGCATTAATATAATTAATCCTACTACTCCATATATCTTAGAGACATCTCAAACTTAGAAACAACTTCAGCACTCCATCAGAGAAGAACTACTAGGACTGGATCCCTGTCCATGTGGTCACATGCAGACAGCTCACCTCAGGAGAGAGTACATGTCCAGCAAGTTGTTCTGTATTGGTGTCCCAGTGACAGCCCATCTGGCACTGGCTCTCAGTTTGCACACAGCTATAGAGGTTTGAACCCGTGGGTTTTTAATATTGTGAGCTTCATCCAGTATAATTCGAGCCCAAGCCACCCTGAGCAGAGGGGAACAGGGAGATGATCCACTCTGAAAGAAAAAGCAGACTATAATCTGAAGCAAAACCTAGGTGCTCCAAGGAGCCACAAGCACACGCATTTCTCCAGCAAGAAGTCTTATCCTGATACTAGTCAGCAAGTTTGTGCTCTTACTGTCATGTAAGAAATGGTCTCCAAAAATTACCTCTTTAAAGGTTCCACATTTAAAGTTTATAAGCCAAAAGCTAACTTATTTGCCTGATCTCAATAACAATTTCTAGTATTTTGCTCCTTTGCTTGCTTTTAACATTTTATCATATAGCGTTCTTGCTTCAGGAGGTATTTCATATCAAAGTTTTGCTATGCTGAGATGAAGGACCAAATACAATTATTCTGATCTCTCAAAATTGTATAGATGCTACCTAGAAGTTTTAGGAAATTCCAAGTCCTGTATCTAGAGCTGCACACAGAGGTAGAAGACCGCAAGGGACTTCCTCTACACTGTGTAGTCATTTCAGTCGGCACTCAGCTATCACATCATTATTTTCACAGCCCAGCCAGCACACTGCTGTTGATTGTCAAGGCAGCATGAAAGCTGCCTCAGTCTCAGTTCAGACTGACCCAGAGCCTGAGCACAGCAGGTTTCTGGCAGTTTGCTTGAAGCACTAACGTTACTCCAACAAAGAAGATCAAGTGGAAGATTCCACTGCTCCTTCACCTCAAAAGGAGAAGGAGATTCACCACTGCATTCTTATTACTTCTTAAGGACATTTCAATTCTAGTCAATGTAGCATCTTCTGTAATTCTACAGAACAGATATATTGTGAATATATCTGTTCTTGTTGCACTTCACAGCACTTTCTCATCATTTTGCTTTTACAAAAATAATCAACTTATGAAACAAAAAAATCAAGCTGCTGCTCACTGTAGCACACATAAGGTCCTATTTCTAACAAGAATGGTTTGCAACACCTCAGAACAAAACTTTATGGAATTCCCTACTGACATTATGGCTTCTCACCTCCACATCGTGGTCCTGAGCAGGGACTTCCCCCTCCTCTTTGCTTGTGGGAATCTCCTTGGAGATAAGGCTGTAGGTTGTGACAACAACATCATATCCAGAAAGCCTGAATGGAGGAAAAATAGTAATCAGAAGCAAGAACAAATAAGGAATTCATTTTGCAAGAAAGACTAAATGCACGCTGAAGAATACATTTAAGAACTACACAGTACTACAGGTGCTAAAGTGCTGAATTTTATCGAAAACTGAGCTTCATTGCAGTCAAACAGGCAGGCTAGATCATCCCCATTTTATGGATACTGGAAGTAGACCCATCAAGTTCAAGATGACAGTAAAAGCCCATTGACCAGAACACACACCACATAGAATGAGCCCTGCTGAGAGCCTGGGACACAGGAATACTGCTCAGCATGGCCTGAAGAGTCTAGAAAACACATTGATCTATTTGTACAGCTGATAAAAAATACAACTACAAAGAACAAGCGTGGAAGAAACTGCCACTGAATCTTTGCAAGCAAGAGATATTTTGGAGAATAAACATTTTTTCTTTTTTTTGCTATCGGAAGCAGCAATAGCCTCCATAGGCCATAAATGCTTACTAAATACACCTTGACAGCATACATCAGCCTTTCTGGACCTTCCACATTTCAATACTTCATGTTCTCTCATCATTCTACAGCCACTGAATTTCAACTTCAATAAACACAATCTCTTGCTACATCATTTTGCTTTTCTTGGTCATATTTATGGTTTAGTACTTACACCTCTGCATGCTTATCTCGATTTGGCCCGTGGTACAAATAGACCCTCAGTTTGCCAAAGACCACATGTCTCTCAATCTCTTTCTTCCAGTGATGGATCAAGGATGCAGGACAAATGACTAAAGTGCCATGGGAAGGGACAATAGTGAAGTCTAAAAGAAAACATGGCAGACAAGTTTCAATGTCTTCACATTAGACTAGAACAAAGACAGAATTTTTGGAAATTCACAATTGAGAAGTCTCCAACCAGTTCCATGATAATACAGACAGTACAGACTGTAGACACAGAAGCAATACTCCTCAAAAAAGCACTAATATCCCCAGTGTCTGTGGACAAGATAAAAGTAATATTTAGGAGAGTGTTGGAAAGGAAAAAGATCAGTCACAGGGAGGGGAGTAGTAGCTATTTTAAGTCCTTAAGAAAACTATGCATATGTTTTAAAAACTAAAACCTTTTGCAAACCCAGCATATGCTGGCTTCAACTATTTTAGGAAAACAGTAAAAAAAAAAATCCCCAAACAACGAAGTAATGAGTTGGAAAATCCTACACATCCAATGGAAACAAATGACCCTGATCAAGAGAAAGGCCATGCAAGGAAGCACAGTAAAATTTAGCCAAATGGAAGTTTCCTGCAGAAGGAAAGTGAATACAGAGACACCACATTGTTTTAAACTCCTTAACCTGTAATGCTTTAGGCATTTCAGATGGCACTTCATCATAATGAATGTGCTGTAGGATCGAAGTAATTCTGTACCGTTTTTGGATAGCCATATTTCTAATGTCTCCTTTCTTTTTTCTGTCTTCAGCTGCTTCTGGGCCAGAATGAGAGCAATCATCGTTAGAGTCTTCCCCAAGCCCATGTCATCCGCTGCAAAAAGACGCATGCAAGTTATCACCTGCAGAAATGAGCCCCCTTGGATCTACACTGAGGGAAATACTACAACAAAAAGTGCCCTGGGGAACCCAGAAAAATCAAAAATACACAGATGGAAATTTTATAAAATTTCAGGGTATGATTTAGTAATCAGCTAATACCTGTACTTGGTAAAAGGGCACAGAAAATAAGCCCTTTTGACACATCTACAAAATAACCAGTTATTGGCCTCCAAGTAAGTTACACACAAAACTTTGCTGCCACAGATCTGCTCCATAAAATCCACTTCGCCATTCTGTTGCTCACCCAGAATTCCTCCACACGGCCTCTGACTCTCTCTCCAAAGGAGCCATGCAAGCGCCTGTTTCTGGTGCTGCAGCAGCGGAACCTGAGGGGGTGAATGAGACAGGATTTGAAGGAAACACTTGGCAAAATTTAGACACTTCTGCTTCCTGTACCAATTATCCTGTTTTACTACAACCCTACTAAAAGTAGTTTACTTAACTGTTCTTCCACACAGGCTGGGATACCCAAAGTAAGCAACTTCTGAAGACACGAGGTCAGTAGTACCACAGATGAGTTTTCCTAATGCTGCCTGCACTAACCAGCTTAGTTCCCAGAGTGCTCTCAGAGAGCAGATAACACCATCTTGTTCAGCTGGAAAATCCACCCCAGACTACTTTGCTTACAACAGCTATCCCTGTCAAGGAAAGAGATTGGGAACAGTTCCCATTTTCTCACTAAGTCCAAGACTCCACAGACTTTGAAACAGGAAGAGGGACTATATACTACCATCACAGGACATTCAGTGGCCTTCTCCACCACTGGAAAGGTCCCAAGACAATGTGACAAGTGACACAACATGTAGGCATCTACAACACCATCCTCTAGAAGCACGTGCCTTTGTTCCAATACCTTGCATACTATCTCAGATCAAAATTGCCTGCTCTGGAGCCCATCACATTGCATGAACTCAATCACCCACAACACTTTTTTGATATATTACTTCTTATAGCTCACTGGGAAGAATGAACAATGAGGTTCTCAGCCTGTTCCTCACACCTCTGTTCTGCCAGTCATGTATGAACAACATAGACAGAATGTAATTAGAGAATCTCCTTCTAGAAGGATGCAAAGTATGTTAAAGTAGGAAGGAAGGAATACCCTAGGGTACCATACAGAGGTTATTATTCATTCATCAGCATGATAGCTCCCATCCTTGCCAACCCACCTTCAGTCCAGAGGGATCTTCAGCTGCTGTCTCCTGTGTTGGACAGGATTCTAGAGATTTGTGAAGATGATTAATAGCCTCAAGTGTGGCACTGTGTACAGCGCTGATTCGGTCTTCTGTCATTCTTCCCCCATACAGATTCTGCACGCCAACACCCACTGCAAAGATACAGTACCAGAGATGTGTTTACAAAGCTAACTTCCCCAAACAAATCTTCCACCTCAGGAATTGACTTCAGTGGCTACAGATGCCAGAGGGACAGCATGCAGTAACAAAACAGGTACTCTCACATGAATCCACAAGTTGCAGGATTATTTCAGAAATAGTATTCAACAGTGTTCTCTGTAATGGTGAAGTCTTTCTATACTTACTTCCAAAACTTTGGCCACTGGAACCCAAAGTAGCAGCAGCTGAAGGGTGACTGTGTGAGCCTGGAGAGGCCTTTGCTGTAGGATCCTGGAGTGGGAGTGGTGTTATCAACTTTGTTCCACCTGGCCTGTCAACTGGGTTAGACAAAGCTTCTTCATGGCAACTGCTGCTTGTGTGATCCTGTCCTTAAGGAGAAAGGAATCACAGGCTGAAAAGGTTGTATGGTGAATCTTAGAGCCTTGCTCCACAGCCCAGAGTAGAGTCCTCATTTTGCCCAACAGTCTGCTTGCAAAATAATTCAACAGCAAACTCCCACATCACCTGAACCACTGCAACTACCAACACGTGCTCTTGGCCTGCTGCTGTGACAGGCAATGAGTCCAGCTCCAGCCTCAGTGTGGTTTACAGCAACACAGGGAACTCTGCAACTGTGATCAGAGTAGTACAGATAAGGTGAATTTGGCACCCTGCTCCTAGATGATTTATTAATTTTGAAGACATCTCGCTTGTCAATATTTTGGATACAAAAACTATCAAAACATCCAAGAAAAAAATGGGCCAAGAGCTCATGAGCTTTTCTCTCTCAGGAATGGCACATTGGAAGCTGCTCATTTTGAATCTAGTAACTGGAATATTCAGTGACAACACCATGCATGAACAGCACAGTTCCAGAATGCAACAGTGGGAGCCAACATTTCATTTGCATGTTCTCATAGAGATACCTGTCTCAATCATGTAGCCAAAGCTGGAAACCCAGATCCTAATGGTGGAAGGAAACTCCCTTGGGAAACCACCACATTACACAGGAAACATTTGAATTGTTCCATTCATCTGCTCCCAGACATCTATTTTGCAATTAACACTTTACATCTTCAGTAAATCTCAACAGATAAATGTTTTGTACACCACAGGCCATATATAAGTTTATGCTATATTTCCTCCATACTAACAACTATTTTAAGACAAACTGTTTTATAAACTTCTGGAGCCAAAAAAAAAGCCCTACCTTTTTCATGAGAATCTGCTGTTGAAATGTTAAGAGCACTGAGTGCAGCTTCCAAATCCTGCACTTGCTTTAATAACCGCTCCCCTTTATCTGGCAGCAACTGAATGTTCACTGTAGCCAATGTACTCTGTAAAAAAAGAAAGAAATCAAAACCTGAGTGTGATTACCAAGCTCTCTCCCAACACAGAACAATCAGGTCAGAAGTCTAAGAACTAATCTTACCCAATTTAATTTTTATTTTGATATTGTTCTGTAATCTCCAAAAGGTTTCAAGTGCAATTAAATAGTCTTAGCAGAAACACTAACAAACCATTAGTGTTCTTTAGAAAATACGGAAGGACACAGAGACAACACCTTTTTATGAAAGAGGCAGTCAGACAAACATCTCTCAAAACATCCATAACATTTAACCTACTTCCACCTTTCTAAGCTTGAACAAACAACAGTTCTGATTTTATTTCAAGATGGTTCTGAACTCTAGAAAAACCAGGGGGTTCATAATAAAAACTATAAAACATAGTGATTGGCAATTATTGAGAAAAGAAAGCAACAGGTAGGTAGTTTATTTCACCCTAGTGTGAGCTTTCATACTGTATCATTTCTATTGCACAAGGCCAGGAGTGCTCAGCCGTGTTATTTACAAAGGTTAAATTGGCTGTGCATTTAGGCAAATTACTTTTAGTATAAAAGACAAGACACAAACTCAGGCGAGTCAAAACTGAACATCCCCAAAGGCAGAAGACTGTATTACCTTAGAGGTAATTGATTTGTTTTTGCTTAATACAACCAGTCTGTACACAGGCTGAATTCCCTCCCATGCCACTTCTTCCTAAACCCCATTTTGAGTTTCTGCTGTGAGGTGATACCATATTCTGATGCCTGTCACAAGTAAAAGAAGTCACCTTGAAAACAGAACAATAAATCCCCCAAATACTAGGTGCAATAAATTACCTTCTTCTGTTTCAGCTGCACTACAAGATGGTTATGAAGCACTTTAGGGTCCTGGGGTCTTTCCATGTTATGTGATGCTGCTGCTGCTCCTGGCAAAGATGTTCCCTGCACACTCTTTCCTGATTTTTCTGAAGGAATCTCAACTGATTTCTCAGGTTTACTTTTACCTGATGAACAAACAAATTGTACTTCATCACTGCCACTGCCAGAGGCTTCACCAGGAGGCTGTGGCAGCCCTGGCCCAACTTGTGCTGCCCTGATGGGAGGGGCAGAGCTGCTCAAGGCACAGTGCGATGCCGACTGTGCTCCTGCTGGGAAGGGGGCATCTTCCTTAGACACCAGTTTCATGTCACCATTCTTCTCACCAGTGCAATCTTTCTCTCTTGTTTCTTTATCCCTACAACTTTTTAAGCTTTCTTCTCCAAGCTGCTCCTCTCCTGGAGGCTTGGTACTTGTACTTTGCTTTCCAAGACCTAGTGGCAAGAGTTTTGATCTTGCACCTGGCTCCTTGCCCAGAGAATCAGAAGGCTTATTGGATTCCCTGCCACTGCCACCATATTTCTTTTCCTCTGAAAGTGTCTTTTTCCCTTTCCTGGTCTCAGAAAGTTTAGATTCAGACACTGTAGTCTCTTGAAGTTCTGGGTCACTTTTACTTCCTGTGGATGTTTTCTTATTTTTGAGCTCTTCAAGAGGTACTGTCTCTATGGAAGAATCAGAGGTTGATTTCTTTTCTTTAGGTGACACCAGCACACTCTCATTCTCTGCTTTAGTTCCTTTTTCTTTACTTTCCTCTCCCTTTCTTTCCATCATTTGTTTCCAGGATGACGGTGCACAATTCTTGTCTAGCACTTGGAATGGATTTCTTTGGCCAGTAGGATTGAAGAAAGGTACTGCTCTGGGCTGGGATTCCAAGGGTTTTGACACTTTGGTAGCCTTTGGATCCTGCAATATGCACATGGGTGGAAATGCTAATGCACAAATTATTAAAGCCTGTTAATAACACACGCAACTTGATCACCTCAAGCAAGACTTCATCCCCTACCAAGATCATCTTTTCTATCATTTTAACAGAATCAGGATAAACATTTCTTATGAAATCCAAACCAAAACGGCTGGTTTTCTACTTTCTTTGCCATTCCCACTGTGTTTTGGGATCAAGTCCCAAAAGCACAATCTCTAGAAAAAAGGACAGCCAGGAATTAAATCCAAGTTTCTTCTACGACTGAAGAACAGGTGACTACTTCAACACAACTTAGGAGAAAGAGAAGTCTCATTTAGAGGACAGCAGGCCTGATATACTTCTCAGCTGGAAAATATAAAATCTCCCACTAAGTAGTTTCAGAGGTGATTATGGTATACAGAATGAAAAGCGATGCCAGAATAAGGCAATACTATAATACAAACAAAACACTTGTACCTGCCATGGGACGCTTCCACACCATTTCTTCCCATTCAACTTACTCTTAAGGCACCGGTAAAACAACCTACACCAAGGATTAAAACAAAATTTCAATACCAGGAGCCAGTAAAGAAGCTCTAAGCATGATTTTAAAAGTACTTTGCACCAAAAACCATCACAGTCAAGTTCTACTAACCCGGTACTTCACATTCAGACCTCTGCATAACAAAAGGCCATGAACACCGGCAACAGAGCTTTTAACAGTAGTGTTCTTTGAATAAAGATTCCAAGGGTTTGGCTTTTTTTTTCTAATTTTAACAATAGAAGAGTAACTGCTCAGGCAAAAATACTGTCTATGCTTAGAGCCTTTAAAAGCATCCTGCGATTTTAAGATGCAAGGAAACGGTTTTTCTTTTAGTTACACTGCATGCAGGCCACCTCATCTTTAAAGCAACTCAGAGACAGAAATATTTTGGATGTGATTTCTTTTTTTAAACTAGCAGTCAATGTGGACTGCTGCAAATACTTTATCAGAATTAACATTGCTGAATTTGATGCTGGGTTTGGATGAACCCAGCCACAGAGCCATGTTCAATTCTGTTAAAAACAAACATTATCTGATAACCCAGGTTTATACTATAGGATGTAACTGGTAATAAAAGTGGCAAACATTTGGAAACAGGGTAAGAGTGAAGGCCTCAGTACCCAATGATGCTCTTCAATTTTAGAAGGAAACTGCAAGGCAGTCACCATCAAACAATTCCAAATGTTTCAACATGTGCAATAAACCCGTTTTCCACTTTGAATGACTGGTAATTCAACTCTCTCACTTGTTCATAAATAATAAAGAGATCCTAAGAATAACCATCTTTATTTTTAGGAGGCAGCATCCTACAAAGTAAGTCTCAAATATGCCATAAAAAGGAGATCCTATAAGAGCCTGCCTTTCCCCACAGAACACAGGTACAGCTTTTAGTGGATGTTACATCCTCGTTATAGAAAAACTACTTAATCACAGGATTCAAGTTTTCTGACGTGTAACTGTAAAAACTGAATGACCATTAGTCAGAATCAGTTTGAGAAGATTATTTTAAGCACTGAACATAGGATAAAAAAGGAACACTTCACCCATTTGAAAACAGGCATCCAGTTTTTTAAAAATCTGAGGAACTTACTGGTATTCATCTCTGTCCGGCTGCTTAACCAGGACTTGCAGCTCCACCATGCATCCCTCATGGATCAAGCAGTGAGAAGCAGGAACCCTGAAACGAAGAAAGGAGAAGCGGAAGAATATAGACAAGACGACCTACTCAGGAAACTGCCACCGCAAAACAATCACATGCGACAAAACAAAGGCCACGTAAGAAAACAACTTTGCGACTGCTGACACAGCAGTAAACTTCCCTCAGGACAGCCAAGTGTGTTCCCTGTCCCATCATCCCCATCCTGCTGCCCATGCCCTGCACCTACGGCGCTGGGAGGACGAAGCCGCAGGCAGCGGAGCTATGCGTCCCGCACACGTAGAAGCTCTTCCCTTTGTTGGGGCCATCGCGGACGCCCGTTTTCAGGAAGCACAGGGACCCTGCGGAGCGGAGAAGAGCGGAACTGGTCAGGCCGAGACCCCGTCACATCTCCCCTCATGGGGACCCCGGGCCGCCCCTCACCGTGCTCGGCGCACAGCACGGCCTCCATAACCGCGTATGCCCGCCCTTTGAACAGACCGATCCTGCCGGGCCGGCGCTCCCACCAATCAGCGCGGGGCAGGGGCAGGGCAGCCAATCGCCGCTGCGCTGTGCGCTCCCCTCACGCAGACCTCGCGGCCCCGGGGGCGCGAGCAGACACTAAGGGGCGTGGCCATACGACAAGGGGCGTGGCCTCTGCCCCCGGTGCCACGGCCGCCCTCCCAAAGCCTGCCCGGTGCGGATGGAGCCGCGCCCCACCCGGGACACCGCCCTGTGGTGGAAACGGCCCCAGCTGCCGCGCCTGACAGGCTCGTCTTGGCAGCTGGACACTCATTTAAAAGTAAAATACTGAAAGATGAATGTAAGTTGAAATAATAGCAGAAGCAAACACCGCAGACCACCAGGAACTGGAAAGAAATTGGGTTTTTCTCTTCTGTATTTAAGATGGGAAGTACAGTTCTATAAAACGTGTGCATTTCTCATTGACTGGTTTTGTTAATGATAACTCAAGTAAGAGAACGACTCTGGTAGTAACAAGAGTTATGGAAGGGTTATAACGTGTGTACAAAAATATGAACATTTATATTAAGTAATAGATTCGTGACATTAACATTGGCAGCTGAATTCAGCCATAGTGTAAACTCTTGCAACCCTCTGACCTGCTTGAAGACTGCACTTATCTCAAAAAACGTGCTTTTTACACAATACTATCGATTTTGTGCTTTCACACACGTATTGGAATTTTTTCTCCTAAACATAGCGTTTTGGGCCAGCACCTACTCCTCCACAATACATTCATGCTCGTGTGTGCCCTTCTGACATTCAGCAACGACTCTGCTCAACTTGGTACAAGCAGAACAAAAGGGATAAACAGAATAAAAGGGATTCAGACAAAATAATTCCAGGCAAGCCTACAGCTTAAGGAGTGTTGAGTACTACAAGCAACTGTGATTGTAATGTTAACGGCAGCAATAATGACCTCGGCTGCAGGGCGTTTCCTGGCAAATGCTGGTTTTTTGGTTCTTTGTCCTAACGAGTGCCCAGAGATGCAATTTCTCTAACACATTAGAAGTAAAAAATGCAGGAGTTAGAACCTCACTATTATTAATCGATCTATTCCTGCATTATGCTAAGAGCCATCTTACTGGAGCTTAAGTGTGCTCCCTCTAACAGCCTGTTCTTAAATCAGCAAACCATGTACTGAATTTTAAGCATGCAGTTATATTTTACATGGGAACACGATGGGATTCAGAAAGTCAAGTTGCTTTGTCCAGAGATGGACATAACCTTGTGGTGAAATACATCTCTGAGTCAGGAACACAGACAAATAGGATGTCTAAATACAGTACTGGACCCAGGCTCTGCCTCACAACACTTTGCTTCTGTGCCTCTGAGTAAGTCGACAAAGACAAAATTTCATGAGCGTACACCCCATTTTTGCCCAGATGGAAATGTTCGGCTCCTGATTTCCCAACAATTTGCAGCAAAACCTCTTACAAAGCACTCCTGGGGAAAGGTAGAGGCACAGGGGAACAGAGAATAAACAAATGTAAATCCTTGGTCCTTAAGTCCATTTACTACTGACACCTACCCCCAAGAAATTATCCTTCTCACTTACGTCTTCCTCTCTTTGAAATACACAGTGAGGCAGGGCTTTAATTCCCCCCAAAGAAAGGTAGAGGGTAGCCTAGGAAGGCACAGAAAGGTACCTCAAGCTGGATATACTCGAATGATCCACCACATCCCTCTTTTCCTGATGAAACTTCCCACCTTTGCAGCTTCTTTCACTGCCAGCAGCTTGGCTGGGCTGAGTTCCCCTTCTTTGGCAACCACGGCTGATCAACCCTCTCACAAAAGCCTAACAAGGTAATGTCTGTACAGTGCTTAAGAACATGCAAAGTGCAATATAAGTGCCAAATGTTCTTATTTTTGAGATTAATGAATTAATACTCCAAGAAATAGAAGCACTGAGGTAACTACAGCTTAAATACTACATTCCCTCATGATTTAAAAAAAACCCAAAAAAAACAAAGCTAACTCTTCTCTCTAGAAGATGAATTCTGAATATGAAGTGGTAATATTTATAGTCTGTCAAGCATAGCACAGCCAGAGTGCCCTTTTAATAACAGCAAAACCAGGGACATGAGCTGAAGTTCTCAGAGAAACTAAGAATTCTGCACTGATGATTTCCTCAAATCCCATCTCCATGCTGTTCCCAGCGCATGTTTACTCCCATTCATCACATCCAGAGGAGCTGAAGCTAAGCACAGTCCAAGGTCAAATCTGACATTCTGATGGCTGAACAGACTGAAATATCCCCCAGCAAAGGTAAGTAGGACCATAATCTGCATGAGCTCTCTGAAAAACTCTGGTTTTGGCCTCCCTCGAGCTGGGAGTCTGAGGCAGTAAAGCTTTATGTACTATCCAATGCACAAGCTCCTATCAGAGTACTCCAGCTATCAAACTGGTGGTCAGAAGAGGATGGATGTAACACGAATTAAACACTGCACCTACCTTTTCTGTTTTGTTCCTGTATCAGTTTTGGCCAATAATAGACCCAAGATTCAACTGACTAATGATCTGGTCAGTGAAACCAAGCTCTCCATTCCTATGCACCATGTGACAATAATGTGGCAGAAGAGTCAGTAGCACCCTAACCAGTAAACAAACACTGCTGTAAAATGCTGATGCAAGTACCAGAACCCAGCTGTTTCCAGGTGTTGAAAAAACACTGGAAACATCCTGACAATGTTGGTTCTGGTGAAACACTACCAGCTGCAGTAGGCCCTGCTTAGTGGTTTCGTTCTGTTTTCCTACTCCAGTGCTCATGTCAAATGTTCCCTTCATCGATGCTCTGCAACTTCAGTCTTTGGCTGGCATGGGGCCTGACACCACGCCGGGAGTTTGCGCTGCTTCCTGCAGGAGTCCACAAGGGGAACAGGGCTCCTGGTAATGCATCTTCCCCAAACAGGCTGAGTTTCACATCAGCTTCTATAGCTCGGGCCAGACTGGCTGCATAACTGTCCAGAGATTTATGGACTTCAGCTTTTACGTGAAGAACAGAATTCTTTGCAGCTTCTGAAAAAGAATAAAAAATAGGTAACCGTTGGTAAGCGTGCAACAATTGGCTGCAAATGCTTGAAAACTAATATAGATCCTGTTGTAAAGGCATGATCATGCCCTCTGCAGAATAACTACATATTTACCAACGATACTCAGGCTTCCTACACCATTCTATGAACACAGATCTTCAGAATGACCCAGGTTAATCTGTGTTGGTGCAGCTGTTTTTGTAGCATCTGTACACCTCTCTACCCACCAACATGTTGAGCAATACAAGAGTTCATCCTAAATGTAACTCTTCATTGAAGCTGCTGAAATAATTTAAAGCCTCGGGGATGCTGAAAACCCTGAGACTCACTAGGGAGAATTGCTAAACCTGTGGGGACTTGTGTACTGAGACTTCCCTCTTTCACTCTCACAAGAAATTAGATGTCTGCTCCTACGTAATCACTCAGAAAGATATTGGGAACTGTATGCTAATGTGTTTGTACAAAGAAATATTAATCTCATGGTGGGAAGAGGACAAAAGGGAATTTTGCCAATATGTTTAAAAAATCCTTAGAAAGAGTTCTCATTTCAGGTTTCATAATTACGTGATTCTTGAAGGCATTCTGCTCATTTTCATCCTGTCCACAATCATGTATTGTTTAGAAAATTCAGTTGTTATTATGAAGTCTTCTAATGAAACAGTTTTAACTGTCAGCATAAATTAATGTTCCAACATTTTACAGAATATCACAGCAACATTCGCCTAGCCCAGAATAAATAAGCAGGTTGACTGAAAAAAATGCATGCGGTTTGTCTGTTTTCACCCATAGCTGCTGAGGGACACATCCAGCAAAGCAAAGTAGAATTGAAATTAAAAAAACTGAATGAAACAGAGTAAAATTATATTCAGATTACTGAAGCCTGTAAATGGAAGAATTTCAAGTCTGTGACAATGTTGAGAAGAGACAGCAACAGAGAAACACGGGGAAAATGCAATCAAAATATGAGGGCAAGAAAATATATTCCCCAAGAAACAGAAAACAGACTGTAACAGCCACCAGAATGAATGGAATTGCAGAGAGGATACTTTTTATATATGCAGGGAATCCCAGCTTCTAACTCTTGTCCTTGCCTGCTGCTACTTGAGATCTGGAAGAAAGACCTGATTTTGCTTTCTGTTGTGCCTGCATGAATGATTAGGTCTGTCGAGGCACACTGTGGTCAGATACTTTTCAAGACAATTCTCTAGGTCCTGGGAGGCTCTGAGCATTTTTATACTCACCCTTACACTCACCTTTAATCTGTTCCACTTCATCTTCAAACGTCACTGAACTCCTCCTTCGAGGGGGATAGATGCAGTGTGGGGCATGAGGGCCATCTGAGCTATAATCTTCCAGAAGCATTGTATCTGTTCCTGAGAAGAGCAAGAGCCCCTCAAGCAATACAGCAACACTGGGATACAATATGGTGGCAGAAAGTTTTCAGCCTACTTTAAGCAGTTCCTTCAAAAGATCGCCAAACCCAGCTTTTGTAAGTAAATTTCAGCTCAAATTAAACATTGCACAGGAAAAGAATGAGGTCAGTTTTCACCGAAAGGATTGGGAAATCTCATTAGAGACTGGGCATCTAGGCCCCAGAAGCACATACTACATGCAGCAAGCAACACAGAAGAGGGACTAAGGCTTCCTTCTGTTCTTTAGTAACACACAGTAAAAGCATCCAACATGAAACAGTATTTCACATGGTATATCCATTCCCAGGCAGTGGACTGTGCTCCCTCCTTAACCAGCAGTGGCACTTCTAACAGCACTTCGGTCTCACTTTAGTTCTGTTCATTTGTTTAAAATGCTGTCACAAGATGGTAACACCATATTCTCTTAACTGAGGCAGGCTTACCAGGATGCTGCTCTCCTTTACCACATAAAACGGCAGAATATCCACAACAGGCAGAAAACTGCCAGCATAAAACAACAACCAAAAAGAAATCCCAGCTTCACAGACTTCCTTTACAAAAGTAGGAAACAAATCCCTTACACCAAACAACCTTTAAAAGATCACCCTCTGCTGTCTCTTGAGTATAAATGCTCTCTAAAACAAACACTGCAGTTAAGGACTGGTAGCTGAACTAACTGCCAGAAAAATCTAGCAACAGATCTAGGTGGAAAACTACCATCAGAACTCTTTCCCTTTTCCAAACCATCTTCACTTGAGACATCTTAAAGAGTAATGAAATCATAAGCTGAAACCATCCTAAGTGCTTATTTTTATACTGCAGCATGAACAAGACAAGGTCTCTTACAAAATAGGAAATAGAAGCACTTTTTTCACAGAAAGCACATTCTTCACAGAACTTTGTTGCTCTGTTATTTATGGATACAGAGGAAGTCTCCACAGAACAACAGAAATTGAAGGAGAAGGGCACAAAAGCAGTGAGTCTTGCTCCCAGGACACATTACCAAGGGAGGATCACCATTCCATAAGCAGCATTTTGCAAGTAAATCTATCAAGAGCAAGAGAAGAAAAAAGCAACTGCAGCAGTTTTGTTGGAACAACTGGAACAGATGCTTCATGTCATTAGTCCACCACGAGACATCTGTGGGTGTAAATAAATACTGTCCACAAGACTGCTGCCAAGTGCAAACTTCTGCCCAAGTAGGGAGCGAGACTCGTAGTTACCTGAATCTTGTGAGCAGCTGAAACCTGTGTCTCCTGTGCTGCTGCTGTTTCCCAGTGGCCTTCCACCTGCCATGAGGGCAGTGAGGTGAGGAGATAGTCCCAAATCTGCAAGAAAGTTTTGTTTTTGTTACACAGTGAATGGTTAAGGAGTTTACAACGGTAAAAACCTCTACCAGTAATACCCATTCTGCATATAAAACTTACCTTGCTGAAGCAGAAAGCACAGCTTCTGGACTTCCCATCTTAGAAATCCAGTCAGCAGCTCTCAGGTTTGGAAAGGAAAGTCTCCTTTGGCTCTGCACCATCTCCCTCCCACTCTTGTTGCAACTGCATGTATTTTGTCACCCAGACAGGCTGAGTACATGGATGGGGAGATTTGCCAAGTATCTTCTAGATAGAGAATAACCTGGTAACCACCAGCAGCTGTGACAAGCCATTAGTGTGGGAAGAAGTATATGAGCAAGGCTGGAGCACAGAGATGCCCAACTTCTTTCAAATATCCAAAACAAGAAGGGGAGGAAATAGTGGGATTTTTACAAAGGTGTTGCTTTGGATTCCCCTTGAGATTTTGTTGTGAGTTTGTTGGGGGTCTTTTCCCCCTCCTTATCAGCCTCCAGCTAAAACATCTGATAAGAAGCTGACAGCTTCAAGTTTATCACTTGGAAAAAGAAAGAAATTTCCTGTCTTTTCCCTCCCCAACTCAGTTTCCAATTTATTAATCCATTGCATTTCCTAGATGCAGACTTGCCAGAGCTCCTGAAGCTTGTGATGTGGCTACAGCTCCATAACTCTTTCATTTACATGACAGTCTCTCCCAGTGTTCCCAGGCAGCAGAAAAGATAACGTATGCCTTGCTGCTCTCATCTTCCTTCTGCATTTTAAATCATCCTTCCCAATTAAATAATTTCAGTTCCTGCCTCTGCATGAAATATCCCTTGAAGATATTCTATTTTTGGAAGCTTCTGAATATGACCAGGGAAGTTATTAAAAATCTGAATGTCATCGCATTGCTAGTTAAAAAAACAAACAAAAAACCCCACCAAACTGAGCAACTGGAGGTCTCAGTCTGCAACTTGGGGACAGACCAAACAGTTCTATGGCTTTACACAGTTTTACTTTGTTTATGATCTTTTCTTCCCAACCATTAAGCCTAAAAGCTGAACTTGCAGAAACACTTACGCCAGTGGAACCTTAGTGGATTTTAGAGAGTTGTAGCATGAGGCCATTAATCAAAGAAAAAGTGCAGTAAAAAGGACTGTTGGTAGAGCTCAAATCTGGCCAACACAAAATGGAAGGCACACAAAAGGAAATGCTTGAGAAAGAAGAAAATAAATTCTTTTTATTAACCTCATCACTATGTCTTCTCTGTCTGAGAAAGTTTTACTATAGTAGGAGAAAGATGTTAACTTTAAGAAAGGAGAAAAATTCTCCTTACAAATGTCTATTACCTGACTGACAAAAAGACTGCTGAAAATTCCAGAAACATCCAATTTTCTTTACAGAGCCCTCAAACGTGCCAAACACTGGCACACAGGAAGCCTTGCTCTTAGTGGTATTAAGGAAGTGTCTTTTGCAGCCACATCTTACCTGTGATCCTGTTGGAAATGCTGAACAGCCTCGATGTCCTGTGCCGCTGAACAAAGGACTTGCGGTAATACCGATCCCCAAAGCACATTCCCAGGAGTTCCTTTCGCACTGTCTTGTTCCACAGCCCATAAATTAGCGGATGGCAAATGGCACTGGAAAAGGACAGCCATGTAGCCAATGTCTCCAAAGCAGGGGAAATACTGTTTTTACCCCAAAGTGCCTCTGATGTTATTACTACCATGTAAGGTCCCCATGTAATGACGAAAGCCCCAATGACAACCAAGATGGTTATGAAAGCTTTGCACTGGTTGGCTGAGTAAACAACCCCTTGGAAAGCATTCCTTCGGCTGCCAGAGGAAGATGTGGAGGTACTGGAGTTCTTCCTCCCGTTCCTCTGCGAGTCCTCCTCCACAATGACAACGCTCCCACAGTGGATTTTGCGGGCCTTAATCCTTGCCACACGGAATATGAATCCATAGCAGATCATCATGACCACGAAGGGCAGCAGTGCGCACCAGATCTGCCAAAAGGCCGTGTAGGCAGCCTCCTTGTGCCAGGCTGCCACACACATCCATTTGAACTGGTCAAACTCCAGAGAGGACCAGCCGAAAAGGGGAGGGAGGCAGCCAATAAGGGAATGCAGCCACACATACACAAGAGCTACCACCGCTCTGTTGCCTGTTATCTTCATCGGATAAACCATCGGGTACAGCACAGCATAGTACCTGCAGGGCAAGAAAAGTAGTCCACAGGAGCATAAAAGATAGACAATAAAGAAAAGAACACGCTTTAATGAAGCTAATATCTAGTTCTTTTTTCTTCCAACAGGCTCAAAAACCCTGTTTCTAGAAACAGTTACATGTAAAAGTAGGTATCACTGCAGTCAAGACTGTCAAATTTGGTTGAAGGCACACGTGCAACCATTAAATCTGTTCCTATGTGTGAGTGTATGCTTAGGGTATAACCTGGAATTTTTAAGTCACTATTTCATGTTTATTGAATAGTATGTCACTATACCATCAAGAACTTTAAAAATTCTAGATGAATGTCTGCATTTTCTATTATTGAAGATATCACTTTCTCTTGCTCCACATGAAAATTTCACAAGAAGCTGAAGCAAAAATGCCACTCCAGCAGTTCACCATGTTACCCTCTGCAGTGCTTCTCAACTCTATGAGCAGGCAGGCAGTGAGTTACTCTATGAGAGGAGCAGACAATTTGTTACAATTCATTACCAAAGAGCAGCTTACCGGTCTATAGCTATGAGTCCCAGAGTGAGCATGCTGGCTGAGCTGATCAGCATGTAGAGCAGGGCTGAGAAATTGCACCAGACAACTCCGAAGATCCATTCTCGCCTGATGGAGCTGGTGACAACAAAAGGCAGCACCAGCACGGAGAGTAGAAAGTTGGAGAGGGTCAGGCTGAACACAAACTTGTTGCTCAAGGTGAGAAGGTATGACTTGCGATACAGAGTGACAACAATCACCAGGTTGCCCAGACAGATGAAGATGGCAATGACAATTATAGCAATGGACTCGGTGACTCTGACTGCCCCATCTTCCTCCGTGGTCAGGTTCCTTAGGCCCTTCCCATTGCTGAGGGAGGAATTGCTGCTCATGGTCAGAGCGTGCACACCTGGAGCAGCCAAGACATGCTGAGCAGCTAGAAGCAGAACAACTCTCAGAAACATTCAGGTAGTAGTTCTTCAAACTCTTTCCAATGACTGGAGGCCCTTTCGCCTTTGTTAAAATTTACCTGTAGTATGCAGAAAACTGCATACTTTAGATGGGCAAGCGAAGGGGCAGTAAATTGCATGTGGGCGCACCAAAGAGGACAACACCAAGCCTAGAACGGGGAAGACAAGAAGAGGTGAAGGGGGGAAAATAAGAAAGGAAATAGGTACATTTTACTTTAAAATTTTCTACAGATCCTACTTGTTTCTCAGTTCTTCTCACCAGCCCCTTCATCTAGGCTGTGAAGAAACAAGAATGTCACTATCAGTCTTATTTTAAAGAAAATCACTTAAAAAAAAAATTCTGCCTATCCCAATAGTTACCTTGTATTCTGCCTATACAGCATTTGCTGGTGGTCTGTGGATGCCTGGCTAGTCATACCCTGCTGACTCTTTCTTAAAAATTGCTAAGTATCATTCGTTTGCAATTTGCTAAGTCCCAAAGACTCAGAGACCACTGCATGTACTCTCCCAACATCATTTCTCTATGTTCATAATCACCTTAGCTACAGTGCTGATTGTATTTTACTGCCAATACCAAAGGACTGGAGGAATTGGCTTTCTGTACATGAGGCTTGAAAGACACTTCCTTGCATTAAAATGAGGTCCATGCTATAGAATTGTTTGAGAACCTTTAATCCTTGACTTCTCAATGTTTGTATTCACCCAATTGATTCACAGACTCATTTTGTGAAACCTTGTTATTTCTTTCCTTAGCAATTCCTCTTTTCCCTGCTGCCTCCAAATGGCATTTACTACCTACTTCATTCAGTCCTTCACTCATCTGCAGGACAGCATAATGAACAAACAAACAAAAAAATGCAAATTAAAAAAAATATGAAGGAGTCCACCAATTAATATAAAGTTGATTGCTGGGAAGTAAGGGACTCAGGGAAATTATCTCAGCTAATTCTGCAACTGTGCCAGACACAGGTCCCAGACAGCCAGGAGTACTCACAGAAATGCTTCCATCTGCGTAGCTGCTGTGGCATTAGGCAGCACTGTCAGTCTGGAAAGACGCCTTTTTTCCATTTTTATCTGTACTTTCCTAAGAACATAATTAAAGACATTACTGGGCCATGCTTTGTAAAAACAAAATTTAGCTCTTCCCTAGCCTCTGACTGAGGATGTATGCAAAAACACTTCCCCTCGAGTTTCTTGCTCTCTCAGCATGCCTGCACCACCTCTGTGTGCCTTTCCAACACTTTTTGGCCGAGGCGAGTTTTGGAAAGGCGGCTTCCCCGCGGCCGCTCCCTGAGATAGCGATGCACCCAGAGGCACCTGGCGCTCCCTGTCCCCTCACGGCCCTCTGCACTCTGCGGGGCAAAGCGGCCTCTGGCAGAGGTGGCCCTCCCGGGGCAGGGCTGCCGGGGCGGAGACAGCATCCCATCCCATCCCATGCCATGCCATGCCATGCCATGGCATCCCGCCCGCGGGCAGTGCGGGCAGGCTTCCCGCACACACAAAGCGGGTGGGACCGAGCTGGAAGTACGGTGGGGAAGGGGGGCTTCGCCATTTTGCCCCCGCGCTCCCTCCGGCAGCGAACAAAGGGCTGGAATAGGCTCCTCCGCCCTGGGCATCCATCGCCTCCTCCCCACCCGCCGGCGGCGAGCGGGTCCCGCCGCCTCTGCTTTCTCCCTGGTTCCGTACTCACCGCCCGCCGCCGCCGGAGCGGGACGTTCCTCGTTAGGGCGCGCGGGATCCTCTCAGCCGCCGCGGCCCGAATCTCCGCCGCCACGGGCACGGCCCCGGTGCCGTGCGGCCCCTCCTGCCGGCCCGCCCCGCCGCCTCAGCCCGCCGCGCCCCCTCCCCGCCCGCCATGTTCTCCGCGGCTGCCCCGGGGCGGTGCGCGCACTTTCCGAGAGACCACTCAAAAGGTGGGGGAAAAGTACTTCACATGGATGAGGCAAAGTAATTTTGCCCCGGCTCATAGTGCCAGGCAGTCGTAGAGCCTAAGCGCTAAACTTCCTAGAACCCAAAAAAACTATTAAAAGTAACACAAAGAAGATTTGGAGAAAAGTTTTTTTTCCCCGCACACACATCTGAACCAAGCCATCGGATATAGGTGTCAGTATAAAGGGCGAACAATAATTAAATGCCATGCTTGTGCATCCCCTAGTTTCTGCCTTTTCCTGGCAACGCCCTTGAGCACAGAGGGTGAGTGCCCTGATGTGAGCTGTGCTATGTTTTGATTGCTCTGTGGCGTTTTTAATGCTGTGGACATCAGTTTCGTGTGGCTGCTCCCTTAGTTCACTCCAATGCTCCAACAGCAGGAGCTGGATTCTGTGTTTAGCTCCTGTGCCAGGGGAAGTCCATAGGGAGCTAATCTGCTCTTTCTATGACGCAGAAAAGCAAGACAAGCACCCGCCCATCAGTGCTGGAATACTAAGCTGATATATCATTTTCAACCAGTTCTACTGATATTTTTCTACAAGACTTTTTTAAGCTTACCACACCATTGCACTTCGACATTTTAAAAATACCGCCTTTGGAAAGCATTCAAAAACACATCAAATCAGCACAAGAGATTTCACAATGAGCAAAAACTGATGCACAGAAGTTCAACCTGAATGTAAGGAGGAACTTATTTCCTGTGCACTGGTTGCCCAGAGAGGTTGTGGAGTCTCCCTCACTGGAGATATTCCAGACCTGTCTAGACACAATCCAGTGCCATGTGCTCTGGGATGACCTGGCTTGAACAGGGAAGTTGGACCACATGATCCATTGTGGCCTCTTCTAACCTTGCCCAGATGTGATTTTGTGTGCACACGCAAAACTATCTGTGTACTATCTAACACAGCACAGGGCACCTGTGCGATCGAGCCAGGTAATGCTTGCTGCAACTGTGAGTGCAGCCATGGAGATGGTCCAGGGCCACCATAGGCTTCAGAACTCCCCAAAACTGCTCCTACCCAGCTGTCCCACTGCTCTCGGCAAGGTACCCATGGGGAAGTGGCTGGAGGCACAAGCAGTTGTGGGGCACACAAACATTCTCCACTAGCTTCTGCAGCCCAGCTTTGCTGGAACAGGGGCTTGGGTGAGCTTGCTGGCTCTTCATCCTGGGCAGAGGAGATGAGAGAGCTGACTCTCCCCATGGTGGCCCCAGCAGCACAGAGAAGTGTAGAGCCCCATCCCTCACCCACCTGCCCCCCATGTCAGCTCCCAGAATCACAGACTGGGTAGGTTGGAAAGGGCCACAATGGATCATCTGGTCCAACCTCCCGAATCAAGCAGGGTCATCCCCGAGTACGTGGCAAAGGGTTGTGTCTAGACAGGTCTGGAATATCGCCAGTGGTGGAGACATCACAACCTCACTGGACAACCTGTTCCAGTGCTCGGTGACTTGCACAGAAAATAAGTTCTTCCTCATGTTCAGGTGGAATTTCCTGTGCATCAGTTTCCTGCCCATTGCCTCTTGTCCCATTGCTTGGCACCACCGAGAAGAGCCTGAATCCATCCTCTTGGAATCCCCTCTTTAGATATTTGTACACATTGATGAGGGTCCCTCTCAGCCACCTCTTCTCGAAGCTGAAGAGGCCCAGCTCCCTCAGCCCTTCCACCTAAAGGAGATGCCCCAGTCCCTTAATAATTTTCGTTGCCCTCCCCTGGACCCGCTCCAGGAGCTCCATGTCTCTCCTGTCCTGGACAGAACACTGAAGGTGTGGGCTCACTAGAGCCGAGCAGAAGGGCAGGATGCCCTCCCTCGTCCTGCGGGCAATCCTCTTCCCCACGCATCCCAGGACTCCAGCGCCGCCGGGCCCCGCGCGCCCCTGGAAGCGGAAACACCACGGGGCGGCGGTTCCGGGAGCGCCGCCGCTGCCGTGAGGGCTGTGCGGGAGGAGACGGGAGGAGAGGGGCTCCCCCGCCTCCGCCGCCGCCCCTTCCGCCGCCTCCTGCCTTCTGCTCGGAGCAGAGGAGGTCGCCATGCATCCCGTTTTCCAGAGCAGCCGGCGCGACTTCACCTTCGGGCCGTGGAAGCTGAGCGCCGCCCGGACGCACATCATGAAGTCGGCTCAGGCCGAGAGGTGGGGCGGGCTCCTGGACTGGGGCGCAGGGGGGCACAGCACGTCACGGCACAGCACAGAACGGTGTCCCCGCTGCTCCGGGAGCCACCGCGAGGCTGCGGCCTTGGCCCTCGCTGCGAGGGGCTGGGGCCGTCGGGTGGCCTTGCGAAAGAAACACCGAGTGTTCCCAGGGCGGGGGAGATCCTCTTGGGCCCAGTTTCCAGGGGGACCGGCGTTTTTCCTTCTCTTTAAGCTTGATTCTCTGGCTGGAGAAACTGGGGCCATTTGGGTTACAGGTAATTTCCAAAATGTAGTTGTAATGATTGCAGAATGCAGCCTACAAGAAAGACGAAGAGAGAGTTTTTACAAGGGCCTGCAGTACGAGGACAAGGGGAAAGGGATTCGAGCTGAAAGAGAGGAGATTTAGATTGGACCCTAGGAAAGAAATTCCTGACTGTGAGGATGGTGAGTCACTGAAGCGGGTTATCCAGAGAAGCTGTAAATGCCCCATCCCTGGCCATGTTCAAGGCCAGATTGGATGAAGCTTGGGACAACCTGGTCTGGGGGAGGTGTCCTTACCCATGGCAGAGGGGTTGGAACTTGACCTTTAAGGTTTCTTCCAGCTCAAACCATTCTGTGATTGTATGATTATAATGGTTTTGGATCTCTGTATCACTGTGAACTGAGACCTGCTAATTGGAAAAAGGATATTTTTAATGTCTCATACTATGACTTGGTAATAGCTATTTTAAGATTGTGGTTTTCATTTAAAATTTATAATTTGCTCTCTTCTAGTAAGAATTTCCAATCCAATGAAATCACTGGAGAAAATGTTCCTGTACCAGCATCAAGTACATATTTGCTAATGAGAAACAGAAGAGTTCAGCTGTGCCATAACTTACCTTAGTGGCAGATGGATTTGGCAGATATTTCTTAGTTTCATTTTCTGGAATAAATTTCAGTATACTTGGGAATCTCATTAGTCTTGTTAGATGTACTTTCGTTTATCTTACTTTTACCTTTTCTGAGGCTAATGAGGCATTCTCTGGGAGGATCTGGCTGCTCATGGCTGGGATGGGTGCACTATTTGCTGGGTAAAACTGTCGGAGCTCAAAGAGTGATGGTGAATGGAATTACATCCCGCTGGTGTCCCATCAACAGAGTTCCCCAGGGCTCAGTATTGGGGCCAGTCCTATTCAGTATCTTTATTGATGGTCTGGACAAGGTGATTGTGTGCACCCTCAGTAAGTTTAGGTGTAGATGACCCCAAGTCAGGTGGAAGTGTTGATTTGCTGGAGGGTAGGAAGGCTCAGCAGAGGGATCTGGATGGGCTGAGGCCAATTATAGGAGGTGCGACAAGGTCACAGCAACCCGTTTTGTCTTTTTTTATTGCTTGAGGAACATTATTAGTATCTATTGGAATATTATTTCTGGCAAATATATATTGCAAAAATCCCTCAGTGACCTGTGTGGGAAGGTGAAGGATTAAATATGCCATAGCCAAGAACTCTTTTCTGTGCAGGAATTGGTTTTTGCAAGTCAAGGGTTCCTACATTTGATGAAATGGAAAAGTTCATAATGCTATTCTGCCTTCTCTGGGAAAAACATAAGATCTTATTCTACAGGTCTGTGAATTTGCTATTTTTATTTTAGTTAGGTTAACACTGTCCTTTTGTATTCAGGGTTATTCAGAAATTACCATTTTTTGTTCAGGAATGCCTTGTTATCAATGTGAACATTATTATTGGGACGCTCTTCTCCCTCCCCTCATTTAAATGAAAGCTTTCTTCTCTCCAGATGCCGTGTATTCCTTTTCGATCTTGGTAAGTCAGGTAGGTAGGGAGGAAAAGTTTAGGAAGTGTACCAGTACAGGTCTTCTACCAGCTGGAAAAAATAGTAAAGCACAATTGTGTCTTCTGCACTGTTTACATACTTTGCCAGGGTTGTCTTAAGCATCTTTCTTAATTTGGAGGTATGGACCACTGTGCAGTGAATTTAAACTTGCTCGTGATGTTCCTAAAAGTTTATTTGAAAAAGAAGACCTACTGAAGTTGGTCCATTGACCATCCAGGGATTTGCTAGAGCAGGTGGAAAATTGCTTCTGCATGCTTCTCAGATACTCTTGATTCCTCATGTGTGAGAATTTTGTCTGAGCCTGATGGTGAAAGAATATTTTAGGAATACTTTTTTGCTGGAAAAGTCAGTTTGGAGCAATGACTCTGCATTTCAGGTGAAATGATAAGCCTGGGAAAAAATGAAGTCTTGCAGAATATGTTGACAAGGTGTCTTCTAAGTTACCATGGTCTAAAGAATCCTTATGCCAAAACAAGGACTGCTTTCACTGAGCTGTAGCTGACTGAATGCCTCTTTTATATTTCTTTGCAGGTTGGCTGATGAATTACACATGCCTTCCCTGCCAGAGATGATGTTTGGAGACAATGTCCTAAGAATACAGCATGACAATGGTTTTGGAATTGAGTTCAATGCTACAGATGCTTTAAAATGTGTCAATAATTGTCAAGGTATGATCAAAGTCGCTTGTGCAGAGGAGTGGCAAGAGAGCAGGTACAGTATTTTATCACCAGTGGGCAAGTACTGGTGTGTTGTATATGAAACTGTCAGATAGTAGTTAAAGGAACAAATCGAACTCTTGAGGACCACATTGCATTTGGTTCTACCCCAGATACAGCATGTGATCACAGAAGCCACTTGGCTTTTCTTTGCTGTCATCATCCTTTCGGTTAAATTGAGTCAGCTGTATTTTCAGCTGTGTCATGGCTTTCTGAAAGTAAACTTCAAGTTTAATGTGACTTAATGCTGTTTCTGTTTATTCAAACTGATAGGGCCTTGAGCATTACAAGCCTGCATTGTGTGGTGTTGCAAAGTGCTGTACAAGTTCAAAATCTTAGCCTTAGGAATAAAGCAGAACAATTACTGTGCATGAGCACTAATTATAATGCTTAGTATTCACCAAATTGGCTTAGTTGTAGAGCACCTGGAAATAAAGCACAGAAAGAAAGCAAATTGTCATGAAAACTAAGCTAAATTGCGGTGTTAATGATTGATGTGTGTTATCAAGAGATCACTTTCTGCCTACTTCAAGAAGAATTGATCTTGAAATACAAAAATTTTCAGCAATATTGCATGAAAATCTCTGAGTCATAGAACTGAGATAGATCGAGAATTCTTGTAATTGTTTTCAAAGTTATAATGGAAACATGTGAAGCCATGATTAAGTCTTGACATTGTGATTGCAGCTCAGACAATGCTGCTGTTTTTCTTTAGGAGCAGTGTGGGAATTGTAATGCACAGTCTTATGTGAGGCTGTAATTTTTTGAGAATTGCTACAGAGCAATTGCTACAAAGCTGTTTTTTCTTTCATTGTTGAGGAGTGAGACTGAGCACAGTAAGGAAGTTGTCAAGCCATATGACTGGACTTACACAACAGATTACAAAGGAACTTTGCTGGGAGATACTGAAAAATTAAAGGTAATAATTTTATTCTTGTTAATTGCTGACTGCATCTTGCATCAGTCAAACTTTTTTTTAAAGCTGTCATTTACCTTTCAGTAGGCTTCTGTAAAATCTTCTGTGTTTTGTAATTTCTGATTTCAAAGTGTAATTTGGGCTTCTTATGTCTCTCACCTCATGATTCTATCCCAATCAAATCATGGCTTATTTTAATTATGAGGGTAGGTGGTGTCTTAAAGTGTTTTAGGATTAAAGCACATAGGAGGCTTCAGTTCTTGCTGGGGGCTGCTCTGGAGCCCCGAGCTGCTGACATACAACAGAACTATCAGCTGTGTCATTCTGTAGTGCCTTCATGCTCTGTTGCTTGCATGTTTGTCTGCTTTCTGACCTGGCTGCTTCAATGGCCTGATGTTTTTTCTGCAACAGTAACTCCTCATATTTAAACTCACAGGCCCTCCCATGTCTTTATTTTTTGTGTAAATAAGACTGAAGTTCGCAGTTTCTGTTTACTGCATACAGCTTGCTTGCTATTAAGCAGATAATCTGTATTAATTCACTAGAATCACTTTAGTTAGAGATCATTTGAGTTGTGCTGGAATTAAAAGTTAAGCATAGAAATAAACAATGTTGGTCCATAGTCTTTAGACACCCAGAAGTGTCTGTGGAGACCATGAGGTGAAAAATATACAGGTACTTGATTTCCATGGAAAAGCTTTGCTAGAATCCTTTTCAAGGTGTGTAGTGGGCTAGGGGTGCTAAATGCATGGAAATATGTTTATAAACTTGAACGTCTCCTACATATGTTAAACACAAGACATCTTCAAATTATTTGAAAGAAGGTGAGCGGAACTGTTTGCAGCTTAAACTTTACTGAGCTTGTACCCAGAGAGAAGTTTATTCAGAATTTTCTGCTTTTAGTGTTTGCTTTTGCTTGTGTTATTTCCAGGAAGAAACTCTTGGAAACTTTGATTTTAACTTTTCCCCTTAGAAATTTGGGGTGCATTAAGCTTAATGCCCTAGAAGGTTTTTCTTTTTAGAACTAGAATTCAAAATATCAGGACAAACTTTATGTACTTTGGCAACAAATGAATACGCTAACTCTTCTTAATCTTTTTCTCTAGGTTGTTCCTACAACAGAACACATAAATACAGAGAAATTGAAAGCCAGGGAACAAATTATGTTTTTTGAAGAAGTACTCCTGTTTGAAGATGAACTCCATGATCATGGAGTATCAAGTTTGAGTGTGAAAGTAGTGAGTATTAGGAGGTGTATAAAAGATACCTGGGGACTCAGTTGGCTGATTAATGCAAAACACAACTGCTTTTTGTATGTTGTTCCTTCTGGGATTTAAACTTTAAAGCACAAAGTTCTTCATCCTTGCTCTTAGAAATATGATCTTACTGGAAATAGTATTGTCTTGAAACCTTTGTCATCTGCCATTTGCTCCAGGGAGCAGCCTTTTCCCTCCTTCTGCATCTTGCCTAAAAATCCTTTGAGACACGGTCTGCCCAGCTGGCCAGCCATGGCTGTAGCAAACCAGCAGCCCAAATTCTGACTTCATCCTTGAAAACTTCTCATATTGTCTTCCATTGTGAATATCTTATGTAGACAAGTACATGCTTAAAGTAAGCCTTTGTAAGGTGCTGAATGGCCATCTTTACTTTTGCAGAGAGTTATGCCTTCCAGCTTTTTTGTGCTGCTGAGGTTCTTCTTGCGAGTGGATGGGGTGCTCATCAGGATGAATGATACAAGGCTTCATCATGAGGTAAATCCTTACTTTCCATCATGACTTAGAGATTGACAGAGGTTCCCTTGCCATTTCACTTCTAGTGACCTGGTGATATTCCTCTAATTTAATACTGATGTCTGGAGGCATAAAATTTTCTGAGTGTCTTTTATTAGTGTGGTGGTCCTGAGCTAGCAACCAAGTACTTGGATGCCATGGTGTATGAGCAGAGTAGGTTACCCCTCATGTGATGTAATCACTTAAATACATTTGACAGACACAGATTGGAGAAGGAAGTACAAGAGGAAAAATAGGCAACAGTAAAGAGTTCAATACTGTCTCCAAGCACATTAATTTTGTCTTACCTAATAGAATTAGACTGCAAGTGTAACTTGCAAATAACTGTCCATAGTACCTTGAGTTCTGGTATCTCATAAATAATACAGGATGTTAAAATTTGTGTTTTGGTACTTCTGTGTAGATGTGTAGGAGTTCTAGCTGAGTAAAAATTAGCAAGCATATTCAGTCATAGAATTTTTTTGAGGCATGCACACAGGCTGTTTTTGGAAAATAAACATTGTTATTATCTGTCTTGATGAATTTGAATATGCATTTCTTCTCCTAGGTGAAAATATATAGTCAGCCAAATTCCAATGCTTAGTAAATTCAATGTATTTGAAATGCTTGTTTGTACTGATACCAGATGATTGCTTTATTCCATTAGGCTGACAAGACATACATGTTGCGAGAATACACATCCAGGGAAAGCAAAATATCAAGTTTAAAGGTATTCCATTTTTAGAACTTTGTTTATTTTCCTTATTTTCCTGCTTTTTAGTTTTATGGTCAGCATAGAAAATACTGTGGCTTTAAGTCCTTCTTTGTACAGTTTGGAATTAATACAGTAGAAAATTCTGTCTGCTTAGGCAGTTTTTGTTTTGGGGATTTTAGAGCAGATTTGCATTTTGTAAATGCTCAGATTACATGACAAGGAATGGAATTAGGTAACTTTTTCTACTATTGAGTTAATAAAATGTTTTTATTATTTTATTTTTTCATAGAACTGTTCAGCTACAGAATGAGGTACTCCACATCCCATGATGTTAAATTTCATGGCTGATTGTGTGCTTTCAAGCAGTACTAGGGATTAAGATCTGTTTGGTAATAGATTCTTTCAGGTTTTCTCAAATGTTTGAGGTTAATAGGTTACCTTAACACTCCAGTAATGGCTCAGAATAATTTGTGGTACTTAAAAGTAAATTAATTAAGAAGTAATTAATGTAAAAC
Source organism: Sialia sialis (assembly GCA_009812075.1). Classification (NCBI taxonomy): domain Eukaryota; kingdom Metazoa; phylum Chordata; class Aves; order Passeriformes; family Turdidae; genus Sialia; species Sialia sialis. Next base: position 4,083,682 of record VRYO01001681.1, on the reverse strand, counting down.
TTTGGGGCTGGAATACTTTTTCTAATCCCCTCTTTTCTTTCACTCATTTAATGTAAAATTTTTGCTTTTTAGAACGTTCCACCTTCCCTGTTCACAGAACCTAATGAGATCTCTCAGTATCTACCCATAAAGGAGACAATCTGTGAAAAATTAGAATTCCCAGAGAAGCTGGAGCCTAAACTAGAAACATCACTGGAAACCACATGTGCTAAGTCTAAATAAATCTGACTTTATAAGGACTTGAAGTACCTGGAGATAATGTGATCACAATTGTTGTCATGGGGGGTGTTTCACTACTAGTGGAATGAAGAATTTGGCTAATTTTTCTGTAGCCTTGAGAGAAAACATTTCAAGCAGGTGTTGCTAATGATGTTTTTATTTGATTTTTTTTAACCCGTGTCTGGAGTTGATGAGACTGGTGGTGAGTTACAGTTTTCAACAGCATTGGAGAAATGACTGTCAGGAATCTGGGTTCTGTTTAGTTCACCAAGCAGGCAGGAGTATTGTCTGGACCCCCATCTGCTAACACTTCTATGAAGATTTTGTTATTGCTGCTTCAGATACGAAGAAACTACCAGAGTTGTAAAACTGGTACAATTTTATTTTTATTGAGAAATAATCCACAGTAAAAAGAAAAAAAAAATCCTCTGCATTTAGTTTGATCTGTCAGTCCTAAACTACCCATTTTGCTTGGCTTCCCCTACTGATAACCAGCAAAGTTACTTCTTGTAGTTTCTGATCCAGAGTCTCACCTAAGAATATTCATTTCACCTGAGGATTGGTTTAAGTGTAGGGAAAAAATACATGTTTGATGCTATATAAAGGTAAAATTACTTGTGAGGCATTAACTCCAGAGCAGGAGCAGAGCTGGAGGTTAACAAAGAGACACTGGTGAGTCTTCACAAATGCTGGTATAATCTGATGTCAGCTGGAGTTTACTGGGCAGTTTTGGGACTCTCTGGGCAGTTCTGGGGCTCTCACTTGGGGTCCCTGTGCTGCTCCAGTCATGTACAATGCTGGAAAGGCATTGCCCTGCACTGGCCTTCTCTTGGATGTGCCCACATCCATCTACTGCCCTGATGCCCAAATTGCAAAACTGCACTGGGGCTTTAGACTGGGGAATTCTGATCCCTAAAGGATGCTGGTATTTGCAGTTTGAGAAAGGAGATCCTGTACGGCCTTGGACGGATGCTAACATGTATTCCAGATACATAATTTTGGTTTATTTTAAAATTCTTCTAAGTTCTTATATTGATAGAAATTTGATCACTTGTATAGTCGTGGTTTCAACACTGTAGATGAAACTGAAATACTTATATTGCTTTTGGAAATCCTGCAATATATTACTGGTTTGGCCTAAGAGTGGGGCAGCTAAACAGGCTTGTCTGGGTTTGCTGCTGACACTCAGTGCAGGAAGCAAGTAACTGCAGTGAAAAGCAGGCCTTGTGGTACAAGATGCTTGCAGATAAGAACATGTACACATTCTAATGTCTTGGGGTTTTTGTTTAAAAGTCTTCATATTCTGCACTGCATGGCTTACTAGAAGCAACCCACCACAAAACCTAGTATTTAACCATATCTTTTGTGAAGTAGTTTTCATGTAGATAAGTCACTGAGGTTTTTAGGGGGAAAAAACCCTACTGCCATCTAAGTGACTGTTTCCTTAGTAAAAACAAATAACACATGTATTTGACTTTTATTTGAGGCAGCCTGGTCTAATGAATTCTACAGCAAGTAGAAAGGCAGGAACTAACTGCAGTTTTTCCTGTGTCACTGATTTACTCTAACCACGGGGAAGATATTTCACTGTGCCTCCATTCCCTGTATGTAAAAATGAGAGTTAATATATGCCTGTCCTCACAGAGACTGTGAGGATTAGTTTGTACAAAGTTATTGATTAGAATATTTTTTTTCTGAATACGCCTTCAGCCTTATCTTTGGAATCCTTTGGAAAGGATTACTGCAAAAAATGTTTCACAGGATGAGTGAGGAGAACCAAAATGAAACAGTTTCTGAAAGAAGTTGTCAGCCGTGATGATAATCAGACAATTATCAGAAATTATCTGGGTGAATGAATTTATGGCCACTTTGAAATAGAAGCAAGATCCTCTATGTTCCCCATTACAGTCCTAAATTCTGTTGGCTTTTTTCATCTTCCTGCCCTTGTTTCCTAAACATTTTAGTGTCAGGATGAAGAAGGGGACTGTAACTGAATGCAGCATGGAAGAGATTAAAATCCATTTGGTAATAGAAGAATATTTGGGTCCACTCCAGTGATAGAGGGAAGTGAGAAAAGAGTGACAGGGAAAGGAACAATAAATGGGGTTGAAGAGATATTTTTCTGGTAGAAGTAAATCATGGCACTTCCTTTACTCTGAGCATATATTAGTATACATGCCTTAGAGCTTATAAAAACACACTTAACAGCTGGTATGACTGGGAGCAGAGTTCGTGTAGTGCTGGCATGAAGGAAACTATATCTGCATTTGTTAAACTGTGATTTGGGCTTGGTGAGTGATGCTAACATTAAAATCCTTTGGGCTGCAATAGAGTGTGGGGGGAAAGCCACAGAGTGGGGAGGGAGCAATGGAAAGGGCTCTCTGCATGTTTAGCTTATACTGTGTATTTTCTCTTGTCCATCATATATCCTAATTTGTGACCCGTTGGTAAAGTTTTGTGGAATGGACTTGTATCCTGACTCTAGATATATGCTCTCCATCTGTTATAAAGGGTGCTGTGCATTTCAGGGTTGGGGAAATCACAAGAACACCTTTAGGAAGTTACAGTTACAACAAGTTCAAAATTGGAGCACTTTGTGACTTTCTTACACCAGGCAGCTTCCCAAGAAGCAGCAATATAAACTGGTGTACAGCAAGCTCTCTGGCACAAGATTTCCACAGAAAAGTACCACTTTGAATAAATAATGTTGGGGGGAGGGAGCGGGATGATTCTCCTGCTGTTTTGTGTCGAATTTTATGTGGCAGTTTATATTGTTCCTTGTATGTTGCTAAATAAAACGTACCAAGCATTTTACAGTTCTGTTTTTAACTGAGCAAAATAAACTGAAATAACTACTTGTGATGCTAGTAGGACATTGTATCCACATACCTTTGGCAGGAGATGAAAGTAAAGTGAGCAGGAGAAGAGCCACAGTCGTGGGATTAAAATGAAACCTCACTACTGCCAAGTGATGGATTGGGAAGTGCTGGGAGGAGATAGGATCCGTCCACATCCGGACTACATCCCCCGGCAGCCTGCACTCCGTCCCGCCGGCGTTGCCCTACCTGCGGCGCGCAGGTGGGCGCGGTGGCTGCCGGGGCTGGTAGTCCCTGGGGAGGGAAGGGAAGAGCAAGGAAGGGCAGGGCATTCCGGCCGGCCGGGCGGGCTGTGGAGCCATGGACAAGCTGAAGCGGGTGCTGAGCGGCCGCGACGCGGAGGAGCCGAGCGGGCTGGCTGAGGTAGCCGCGGTGGCGCTGCCGGGCGGGGGGACCCGGGCGCCCCTCCCCGGTGCTCGGCGCGGTGGCGGAGCGGCCACACCGGAGAGGGCGCGGGGGGCGGGGGCGGGCGGTCCCGCGGGGCTCCAGCGCTGCCCCCGCGCGTCCCCTCGGCCTCCCCCGCGGGACTCTCGGGAGGGTGCCTGAGCAGGACACGGCAGCGTCCGAGAGGAAGTTCCCGAGGAGGCAAGAGCTACAGTAAACAAGTTTCGCTTTTGTTTTTCTCCTCGTTTCCAGGTTATCGATGCGACTTCATTAGGTTGGGGCACCCGAGTGAAAGGTTTCATTGCCTGTTTTGCGATCGGATGCCTGTGCTCGATCTTGGTAAGGACTTTTCGCCAGATCTTCCCAATATTTGAGTTTCAGGAGCCCAGATAATTACAGACTTCCTCTGTGCTGTTGCTTAATTTTTCCGAGTCTCTGCGGAGACGTTTGACGCGGTTCCAGTTACCAATACACTGACTCTCAACAAGAATGCCAACAAATGAGATTGACTTTCGTATGTGTAATCCTGCAGTTTGGCTTGAAGTTTTCCTAAGATTTCTTTTGTGACATGACACTTCTTGGATATATATATTTGTTTCAATTTGAAACCTATTAATTCTCCCTCCCCCTTCTCTAAATGTTCCTTTTTAGGGTAGCTGTCTGCTATGGATACCAAAGAAAGGGCTGGTACTCTTTGCAGTGTTTTATACCCTGGGGAATATTGCATCTATTGGGAGGTAACAATCTTTATACATCATACCCCTAATATAGATGAGAAACAAAAGCAGAAAGATAGTGCGTGAGTTGTAGAAACTGTTGTATTTACTAGAGAAGATTTGCTTTTGTAGATAATTTTCTTGTTGAATTCTACAGAATAGCATTTCCCCAATAATGCCCTGAAATTATTAAGAAAATTTTAATGTTGTTTATTGCTATTAGTAATGCATTCGAGGTAAAAGTTGCTCATCACTAAACAAGAGCCACACTCGTGCTGTGAGCATTGAGGTTTTTTGATTTTGTTGGCTCCTCCTCCTCCAGTTAAAAATAATTCTTTGCCATTTTGCGTTTGGAAGTGTTTTGTATGTTTTGGTGAATATGTTTGGGGCAGTCTGTTTGTCAGGGGAAGCATATATGTAAGACTTCATGGCCATCCAGGTTCCTGAAGCAAAGCCCTACATCCTCTGTGACAGGCCCAGCTTTCTGTGATTGTGGAAACTTAGCAGGATGCAAGAAAACATAAATAATTGAATTGGAAGTACAGTAATTTCACAATTATAAACCGCACCTGAATATAAGCCGCACATCTGGGTAGCTGGGCAGACTACAGGATTTGTCCATATATATAAGCCGCACCGGAATATAAGCCACACTTTTTTTTTAAAAGAAGCAAGGACCCATGTGCGACAAAGTAACAAGTTAGTAACAGAATCCCGCAATCGCGGGGTTTGCTGTCAAGTTGCTCAGTTTGCAAACAGTTTTCACAGACTGGTGAAACCTTTAAATGCCACCTCAGGCGCCCCCGCCATGCCAGGGGTCCTGGCACTCCCGCCCCCAGCACTGGCTGCTGAGGCTCCCCATGTTGCTTTTGAGCGGTGCTGGCTCTCCGTGCCGCGCAGCAAGGCGGGCGGAGGGGGCTCAGAGCAGCACCGGCTCGGGGTGGGCAGCGCGGTCTCAGGGCGGGCGGCGTGGGCTCGGAACAGCGCGGGGGCCCTGATCGGCAGGGCGGCACTCCCCGCTCGGCACTGCTCCCCCGCCGCCCCGCCTCTCCTGGCAGCAGCAGCAACCCCGCTGCGAGCTCGCCCAGCTCCATGGCGGCTCTGCTGCCGGCACGCCCGCGGCCCCGCTCGCCGTGGCTCACCCGCGGCTCTGCTCACCGCAGCTTGCCACGGTCCTGCCGGCTGCCGCTTGCTGTGCCCCCGCCGTGGCACGAGGGCCCTGATCGGCAGCACGATGGGGCGGTGCTCCCCGGCTGGCACTGCTCCCCCGCCGTCCCGCTCCTCCTGACAGCGGCGGAAACCCCGCTGCTGGCCAGCTCGTCCCACTCCCCGGCGACCCCGCCGCAAGCCCGCCTGGCTCCTTGGCGGCTCTGCCGCTGGCAAGCCCGCCCCGCTCGGCAAAGCCCACTCCCCCTCCTGCCCAGCCGCTGCTCTGTGGCAGCTCTCCGCTTGGCCAGCTCTCACTTCCGGGTTGGCGTTTCGCTGGGATTTGTCCATAGATAAGCCGCACCTGAATATAAGCTGCACTACTAGGGTAGGCTGGATTCTTCAATGAAAAAGGTGCGGCTTATATTCGTGAAACTACTGTAATATACTAATAAGGCAGAATAATACAGTATATGAGGCAGAAATATCACTTTAGATAAAATTTTCACCCTGTATAATTCATCCAGTATTCATCACCAGGTCTCCAAATGAGGCTGCAGATCTGGTAAGGGATCAGAGAATGGACCCAGGCCTGAAAACAGCCTTTTATGTAGAGGAATTGAGCTGGATTACCTGGCAATCCATGCAGAGCCTCTGTGGATGCTTCTTGAAAAGTAGATTTAAATAGCATTTTTGAAAAGCAGGTTAGAAAAGCATCTGTCAAGGATGATCTGATTGTAGCTGACCTTGGCCTATGCTCCTGACTTGGTAGTTCTGCTCTACTTCTGCTAAATTTAATGGAACGAGTGTGAATAAAATTGTAAATACCTTGCACAAAGAACAGGAGAAATGGATTTTGTCTCACTGTATAATCCGATTTCTTTTGTTATGCCACACTTGATTGCCATTACAGCACAGTGTACTGATGCCCCTATGGCAGCAGTCAGTTTAATCTTACCGAGTTTCGCTTTTGCCCTTCTCATTTCCGTGTTCATCTCGACTTGTTTTTCACAGCACTATGTTTCTTATGGGACCAATGAAACAATTGAAGCGGATGTTTGAGCCTACACGTTTGATCGCTACTATTGTTATGCTAGTAAGTATCCAAGGAGTCGCTTTTAACTCATGCAAACCTGGCAACAATTTTCATCGTGAAGTCCTTTCATAGCCATTGATCCAGCTGTGGCTCAGGATGTCCGTGGGGGTATTTTTCTGGTTCATGGTTTTTTGGTCTTTTCTTAAAATGTCAAACACTGCACATCTGCTTAGTGGAAAGGAGAGTGCAGCCCCAGAAAAGCACCTCTCTGTTATACAAGACTGAGCTGAATGCAGCTTGTTTTGCTAAATGAGCATTAAGGGTCTGTGGCTGGTGTGTGTGAACCATGCATGTGCTTTTTTAGGGTGCTTGAGGTCACAACATCATATTTACATGTTGCCTAAGAAGTAAATGATGGGAGTCTAATTTTTTTTAAGTTGTAGTATGGATGTTGCTTGATATTTTATTTTGCATAATTTTGTCTTTTTATATTCCATCTGATTGCCTTGAAAGAACTGTGTAGGTATTTCTACCTTGATAAAATCATCTCTTCGTAACAAAGCAGCTGAGGAAAGCATGCCTTGGTTACCTTGAAGTAGGGATCATCCCATCTGGCTGATAGCTTTAGGTTTTGAACTTGTATGACAGAACAAAATTGCAAATTCAACATTCAGTGGAGTCACCCCTGGAATTATTTTCTTTTCAGAAGGTGGAAGTTGTACCAAACCTTGTGTTTTTCTGTGTCTGAAAGTTGCTGCTAAATTTCAGACAGACTTTTCTTTAAAGTACATGGGGTTTTTTGTCTCTGCAACTTTCCTGTTTTCTCCTGGCAAGTCAAAAGGTTGAAAGGTGGTTTAACCTGAATGAAACTCCCATTTTCAAGTCTGAATGTCTTCAGAGTGTTTGCTTGGGATCAGCACATTCCAATTTCTCTTTACACATCGAGAGATGCTGCAGAGCTTGAGAAACTGTGTATGCTTGCAGATCCAAGCAAGAAGCTACTGTGTGGTGTATGTGTGTTTTATATGCATTCAAGATGCCTGAAGTCAGGAGAATTCCTGGAATGCTGTTTACTGGGATAAAGCCCATCATTAGATGCATGATGCAGTATTTAGACCAATATACAAATCACCACCTTAAAACTAATGGAAGAGCTGCATTTATTGTCAGTACTAGTTGAGCTCAAGTGTATGATTTTTTTTTGGCAATGCTTGTGTTAGTGTCTGAATATGCAGTACTGTATGGGGTTTTTTTTCCATTCTAGCATAAAGATGCACATCATAATCTCCAGTAGCACAATGGTACATGTGTTTCTAAAGGCTGTTAGATGCTGACGAGGGAAGATGAATTATCAGCATGTATTATAGACAAATGAACTGTCATATCTTAAACTGAAAATAAAAACTAATACGAGGCTTCTGTTAAAACTGAGAGTTAAAGCAGAAATAATCCTACTATCCCCCAAGATTTTACCTGTAGTAAAGAAAGAGACATAGACTGAAAATATGACTGTGCCTTACTTAAATATATACACAGGAGAGATACTAAGCAATAGCCCAGAGTTCTTGGAAGTGTAGCATAGTTTGAAAAGGTGAGCTTTTAAGTCATAACCATAGTAGCCATCTAATCATCAGGAACTGTGCAGAAGCAGAAAGACTAGGAGTGGTAACTGAAAAATACTTGAAAAGTCTTACTTGTGCAAAGCAATAAAATGTGGTGTGTGCCTGTGACACCAAGAAGTGTGTGGAATGGAGCAGAGACCTGCAAAAGACCTGCAGGAACCTCTTCCTCCTGCTCCTTTGCAGCCATAAAATCATTTGCTGGAGATACCAGGCTGATATTTCCTGATTGCTTTAATTAACTTCAGAAATGTAATAGCAAGAGCATTTTAAATACAAGGAACTTTTAAATATGAGGAACTCCTACGATGCAGGATTGAATAAAACTGTGAAATTATGTAATTAATTTCTGTCTCTGTGAAGAACCCCATTACAGTGTTGCAATATTTGTACAAATGAGTTTGTTTCTGTTTTTAATTAAAAGCATTTATTTTCTTCTAGTTGTGCCTCATACTAACACTGTGTTCTGCTTTCTGGGTGAGTATTGGAGTCCTGTATGTATATTTAACTGGAGTTTATATAGCTGGAGAATATTTTAAAAGTAAGATTCTTACACTGTTGTCTCTGCTGTGTTTCTTCCCCCATCTCCTCTGCTCTCCCTTCCAGTGGCATAAGGCAGGACTCGCACTGCTCTTCTGCATCTTACAGTTTTTTGCCATGGCATGGTGAGTGATTTCCTCGCTACACACTCCACTTTCTGTTGCACCTGACATCAGTAGCTGAATTGTGAGTGGATTTTGAGTTAGGTGGAAGGAAAAATTTTACCTTGTCAATCCCTTAGATTCAAGAAAATGCATCAGTGAGGAGCTGATGTGTTCCCACTTGGTCTCTCCCACCACTGCAGAGGCTTTGGAGACAGAGCTCAGGGCTCCATTTCTAGAGGAAGTTCCTTTGATTTCTCTGACCTTGTACTGAGCTTGATTTTTTTTCTTTCCCTTTTAAATCAGTTTGCTGCCTCCTACCTTGGATTCCTCTTTTATACTCTCCTGAATTTGTCTTGTTCAGAGACCCAGTTATGCCAATCAAATTATCAGTGTTCTCATGTTAACATACAGTCTGTACAAGGTCACCAAAAGAGTGCACAAACTGATATGGACACCTAGCCAGCCCCTCAACACTAATCCTGCCTACTTATAGGTGTTGGAGCATGAAGAATACTGGATGCAGGAGAGCTGTATTTAAAATGCTTTCACGACATCTCCCTCTGTTTTGCCATAGTGTTTCTTAACCTGGCTGGGCTAAGAAGGCTTGCAAGGATACTTCTTCCTATTACTCACAAACTCAAAGCTTCATTTTGGTTATGTAACTTGCAGTTTAGAATGTCAGAGGGGTTGTTCTTGTTTGTGACTCTAATAAAATATGACATGAAAAGTAACTTTCAAAATTTTTCTTCTTAGGTACAGCATTTCCTTCATACCATATGCAAGGTAAGCTTCCCTACTCTCTTACTCTTTGTCATTTTGAGGTTTAATCATACAGAAGATTAGTTTAGAGAAGCATTGTTATGTGTGGCTTTAGAAAGTTTTCCATGGTCCAGGAAATACAATTGGTTACATCTGAAAATGAAAATAAGCATCTTCTCTAGTGGAAGAACACAAATGGAAAAAACGAGAGGGCCTCCCATAGAAATATGTAATCCTGCTGACCAAATGTTGAGCATAAGGCTTGCCTTTGAAATGCCTGAATGTTGTTCCAAACTGCTCCTAGACAATTGTATTCTTCTGTGTCCCTTTTGTCGTGTTGTCCCCCACGAGCACTGTTCTGTATGAGCACACAGTTCTGTCTCCTGCCCCACACTTCTGCAGTGCACTGCCTTGGTGCTGCCTTGCAGGTGTCCCTTCTGCAGCAGGTGGGCACTGAGCAGACCTGCTTGTCTCTAAGGCATTTGTGTAGCCATGCAAATCATATCAATGCAATTAATACATGGTCTCATGATCTCAGCAGTCCCCAGTGTCAGTGGGACAGCAGCATGGAATGATTCATCAAATAATGTAACTGAGGTGACTCTGATTCACTTGTGTTTTTTTCTTTCTCCTGCCTGTAGGGATGCTGTGAAGAAATGTGTTTCAGTCTGTCTGTCCTAAAAGGAATACTGGATGCCTCACAACGTTCTAGGAAGTTCTAGGTAGAACTGTGTTGAGATCACTGTGTTGTGTAGTTTCCTACTTCAGTCTTGAACACGTGCCTTTAAGTGCTTGTTAGAAGCTCCTTGTGTTACACCCAGCGTCTGCAGTTGCTTGGGTTTGTAAGCAATGGTGGCTTGTGATCAAATGAAATTCAGTCTGGTAGAAGAACTGGGCAGAGATCTACAATTTGTTATGGTGATTCTTGCATAAATTCATGCATTTGGTTTTGCAAAAGTTTCAAAGTAATGTGTGAAGTCCGTAAAGTGAAGACCTTGGCTCTGATAAGGCTGTGCCAGTTGTTAAGTTGAAAACTGATTTCTTACCAACAACTTGGGATTTATTTTTTTTTTTCTAAATACCCTTGTGTCACCTAATCTTTGCACTGTTAGCCTTGGATAATGGAATATTGGTATTCTTTCTTTTCCTATCTCTCTTGCAAAATTTTAGGTTTATGAGACTTCTAAAAGATGTCATTCTAAAGGTAAACATGGTTGTGGACTAACCATGAAATGTTTGCATCTTTAATGAAGTCTATACTGATATGCTTTCCTTAAAATACATTAAAGGGACATTTTCCTAAGAAAAAACTTGCTCCTGTTGGAAAAGCACTCATAAAATAAGGTCCATTAATGTTTCCAGCTACCAGGAACCTGAGTTCTTTTCCTTGCTCATAGTTGCAAGGCAGGAAGCTGACATTTTTCACGTGACGTGAGGTGCTTCTCTTCTCCTCCAGCTATAGCATAAGAGCAATGCAAAGGCCATAGTAGGCAAGCAATAAAATAATTTATGTATGTTCTTTCTCAAAGGACAAACTGTCATAAGGTAGAAGTGGGCAATTGTTTTTATGCCTGGGTCAGGGAGAAGATATTTTCTTCTGAACTTGCAAATAAGTTAAAACTCCAACATTTCTCTTTGTTTTTTTGTACATGAAATCAGTTTTGTTTCTGCTAAAACTCTTGGACACACCAGTGAACGTCTCTGCATGGAGGAGAAAGTACAATATTCTATTGCCTGTGGTAGCAAGGAAAGCATAAAACAATCCTGCTGCCATCTCCAAACAAGTGCTGAGCAGGCTGTATCCATATTCCAAGGCCACTCTGCATTCTCTTAACCTTCTGAGCTACATATAATCATTTACTCCAGCATTGCATTGGTCAGTTTAATATCTAGCTCAGATTACTGCTTCTGCTGTGTGAGATAGTGTTTAACTGCTTTCCCTTTTCCTTTTACCAAACTTTCTTGCTGGAGCCACTGTTTAAGAGGATGGCTTTCCAGTGCACTCTAGTGGGAACTGAAGCACCTCTTCTTCAATCTACCAGGAGTTTAGTTGTTTAAGAGCATTGTGTTCACATGGCAAGTCTATTCCTGACTTGTACCACAAAGATTTTAATATAGAAAAACCTAGATCTACTTGGCTGTAAAGTATATGCTCACAGCGAAGGTAAATAGTTCCATGGCTTCCAAAAAGTTACTAAGAAATTAATTAATCTAAAATCTTAAATTTAGGTATTCTTCTGATAATTTATAAAGTTTCAGTACCACCCACCTGTAAGGATTCTCTAAAAAAAAAAATTAAAGATTCCCTTTTGCAGATGGTATGAAAGGGAGATTTTGATAAGCTTTCTGTGGATTCCAGGTGGCCAGAATTACTGTTGCAAAGGCATTTGAATGGAAAATGCCACTTGGAAAGATGGCACTAATGTTGGGATGAATCAATTATGCAGCTTCAAATGCTAGATCCTGGTGCTTTTTTTATCTCCCAGGATTTAGGAGTTAGTGTTGAAAGAAATATGTTGACTATTACTCTTCTTGAAAATAAGAATTGGTTAAATGCCCAAGAGAGACTGGGAATTAAAGAAAACTGATCCTTCTTTTCCCTGGCTGATCTAAGACAAGTGTCTAAACTGATGTGTATTTTTATCAGGGAGTAAGTTCAAAACGTTATTTACATCTGTCAAAGGACCTATGCCAGTCTTTTCTAGGGACTTTGATAATGTTTACAGAATTCCTCTGTATAAGGGAAATAGAAATGCAAACCTATTGCCTTTTACATTCCAATATTCCTTTAATTTTAGCATCTCCCTGGAAAAAGCTACAACCATAGTATCCATTGTTTCTCCTTCCCCTCTCCAGCTAAGTTCTGTTAACTCCGATCATCATTACAGGTTCAGCAGCCACAATAACAGAATTTGACTTTTGAGATTCTTTTTCTGATTACTTCACATTAGGAGGAGTAAAAGCCTTTTGTTTATTCCTTGGCTAGCTTGGGCACGGTTTTTGTAGCCTGACTCTGGCAGTTGTTCTGGAAGAACAGTACAATTGGGTATGGTGAATGTTAGTTTTTCAATGTGCAGAGTAGCTAACTAGGACCTTTTAGCTGACTCTTGTGAACACAGACAATTAGAAGTAAGAAATTTATGAAAATTCTAGTAGATAGCACATAAATGTATTTTTGTCCTTTCCCTCTCCTCTCAGTTTAAAACTGGAATTTCTGCTTCACAGCCTTTTATTCAGGAAGAGAGAAGAGCAAATCTTTATTTGACTGCCAGCACATGAGGCTAAGCAACTGTGCCCTTACTGGAAGGCAACCCAAGGGGAGATGGCAAGGACATAAAGATCACAAGAGTGCCACTAGGGTTTGTGTTGCCCTTTGGTGTTGTGTTCTGTTCCTAGGGACATCAGACAGTAGGAGAGACTTGCCATATTCTTGCCAATATGAGAAATGTACTCAGGGCTTGCCACTTTATCTACAAGCAGCTTTCATTTAAAAAAGCTCTCCCAGAACAAAACTCTTTGGATTCTTAGTCACTTTTAAACAATTGTAGTGAGCCTGTTGACAAGCTTAACAGCAAAAGAAATTTCTACTGAAGTACTTTATTTTGTATGATTTTTACATAGTTGGGGAGTAAACTATATGAATATTTCCTCTTGAGCAGTTTTCAGTTTGAATTAGATTATACCATTATACCTTTTTTTTTGGTCATTAAACCTACTTTGTGTTATGTTTTGATATCAACAGCTTTGGTTATCTGCTTGGCAGGAAGCATGGTGGGTATTTCTGAAGCTTTCCATCTCACTGTCCTTGAGGGCAGGAATGTTTGTGTGAATAGAGAGTTTGTGATTTGATGGACAAAGCTCCTTCCTTCTCAAAGTCCTTGCTCAGGCTGACTTCCCTAAGGAAACTTCTTTGATGTTGGGTGCCTATCTCTTAGGACTTGGTATCCTAACAGAAAGTGGTTTTTTACTCAGCCTGTTGACCAATTTATCCCCTTTTTTCTACTTTTTGCTGTACAGATAACGTAACCTCAACCAAGCAGCCTTAGTGTACAGTTCTAGCAGGAAATTTGTGTATCCTAGATCAGCTGACTTTCCAGCTATATTAGAAAGGGAAATAGGGAGGGTGGTAGTCATCTGTTCCCAAAGTACTGAGACTCTATACATTGAAATATGGGATTTTTTTCACTACTTCAAGGTTTTGCTCCGTTTTATGTGATGAAGTCTGCTATAAATACTGATACTATCTGAACTGATTCTACATGGATGACATAAACAATTTAATCTCGTTTAGTATTTTCAGTAATAAGATTGTTCATGAACTGTTACAAAACACAAGTTGAAATTCTTTTCAGCAACCATGGTTTTAAAAGGAAAGTGTGTTGGGCTCTGTGTGTGCCTCTGACTTCCCGAGAACAGCTCTTGCTTCATTTTGGTACTTAATCATGTTCATGAAAGTGAGATCACTGTGCTATTGTAAACTGAGGAGGAGGAGGAGGATGTTTAAACACATTTGTCTTAAATGTTTACAGCCATAGCAAATACTGGCCATTTTGGAGGGAAAGCACACAAATGGTTTATTGTCTTAAAACCACGTGCCTCGCTGTAATGTAACCACTAAATTTTTTTTACCAGTTGTGGAATTGTTTTGTAAAATAAAAACCAAACTCAGAAATTGTCTACAATGTTTTATATTGTTAGTGATTCTGTTTGCTGCTGTGCTTTTTCTATTTACACTGTTTGATTTCTACTTTGGTGAACATCTCTTTTTGTGACTTACAACTTTCTCTGTAATGAAGTGAAACCCTTACAAGTGCCGTTTATTTCCTTCAATAAAGTTATCACTGCATTAAATGAATTGTTCTTATGGTTAATGGTCTCATGGCTTTTAAAATTATGCTGATTCTCCAGATGAAGCTGAAATTGCTGTGGGTAGTTTGTTTCCTTTTGTTTGTGTGTTTGTTTTTTTAAAAACGATTGTCCTGTCCTCACTTCCTTTGGTGTGCACACAACTTGTGATGCTGGGGGGAGTTTTTGTGTCACCAGTGTTTGGCAGCAGCTTCACCCAACAGTTGCAGGCACCTAGACAACTGGTTGGCACAGGTGGAGTTGTTAAGGTGAGGATACTATTTTTATTATTTCTTATTTATTTACCTTAAGAGTCAACCTAGGTATACACCAACAAGCTGTCCTTAGTCCATGCTACAGACGAAATAATGCCTGGCACTATTCTGTCAGCAAAGACAACAGGAAGCAACATGCCTCTGAAATATGCTGTCAGTGCTGATGTACACTCCATAAAATGTAAATGAAGTAAAATATCAATAATTTATGAAGGTGTGCGAAAAATAATTAGAGGCAATTATTTTATTTTTTTTAACTTTCAAAAAGTTGGTTTGTTTTTGACTAGTGTCAAAAACAGTGTGTGTGCCTACTATGCATCCAAAGACCTGTCATGGTTTAATATTCTTTGGCTGTGTGTGCATCAGGCAGTTCAGGGTATGTTACACTTTCTCCTAATTGACAGGCATGTGGTTTTTTTCCTGTCTGCAAGGGTGATGATGAGACTTGTGTGCTGTGGGAGACTGTGTTAAGTTTTCAATTATCTTTCTTGGGTTTTGGGGGTGTTTTGATTGTTCTAAGCAAGCTCTGTCTCACAGCTGACTGAACTAAAATTTCTGTGCCACTTGGTGGAAATTTCCTGGAGGAAATTCCAAAGTTGCATTTGGAATGCAAGCAGCAGCTTGTCTTCTGTATAGAAAGCATAGAAACCTAGAGGTTTGCATTTTATCTTTTTGAAAAGGTTACAGTGTCCCAGGAAAAGCTGGATACATCTGTGTCATATCAAGACAACAGTGATTCCTCAAAGGCAATAAATCCTTTCCATGTCTAATAGCTTAGGGGTATTTTGCTTGCCTAACTCAACCTCCTGCATAACAACAAAGATGTTGAACTTTGCCACTTCGTTCTCATGCTGAGGTCTTAATACTTGAATGATTTAAAAAAAAAAAAAGTGAAATCTTCATTTGAAATCCCAAAACAATGATTAGCTGCCCTAAAGTACATTCTGTTGATTAATGAATTTGCTCCTTAGAAATGCTCTGAAAGGGTTTGTCAGTTGTGCTACAGAATCTAGTCCCTAATCCCATTACCTTGCAAAGTCACCAGCATTCAAACTCAGTGACAAAGCTCTTGAAAAGCTGCTGTAATGTCTGCCCCTTTCCCTTCTCCTTCCCCTTCCTTCTGATTTTACAAGAGAAGATATTTCATGTGTGTGAGCCATTCAGAGGTGGAGGTTGATGGCAATTTCCATCCCTTGCTTGTACCTTTCCTGTTTAGCTCAGCCTTGGTTGCAATAGATGTAGGGGTACACGCTTATAACTGCCAGGCCATGAAGTGCTGGAGATTCCCAAAGGGAAAAAATTCTGTTTTTCTCACTTTTCAGAAGAAAGCTGCCGGTGAATTAGAGATGGAATATCTATCTAAGCTGCCAATCTTTGGGATTGCTATTTTAAGTTAGCCTGGTTGAAACCCTTTTAAGTTTCTCTTGTGTTCCCTTGTGGCATCTCTAAGAGAAGTTATTCCTGAGAATTTTTGCTTCAAAACCTCCATGGGAGCAAGTGTGGAGTAACATGGGTGTAGTGTAAAAATGGAACAATGAAAGTGTCACCTGGTCAGTGTGATTCACTGCAGCTCTGAGGGTCTGTCATGCCCTAAAAGCTGGGGAAGCACTGAAAGCTGGAGAGGGTCTTTGTACAAGGGCACATAGTGACAGGACAAGAGTGAATGGCTTCATACTGGAAGAGGGATAGCTTATATTAAGGATTAGGAAGAAATCCTTTACAGATTGCCCAGAGATGCCCTTGATGCCCCATCTCTGGAAGTGTTCAAGGCCAGGCTGAATGGGGCTTTGAGCAACTTGGTCTAGCAGAAGGGAGCTGGAACAAGATGATCTTGAAGGTCCCTTCCAAACCAAATCATTCTATGATGCAATATGTGGTGTGAAAAGAAAATATTTTAGCATGGGCATGTGCTCCTGTGGTTTCTGGTTGTGTGTAACAGGATGTGTCACACTCATCACTTTTGAGAGAATTGACTGCTTTAACAGAGTTATACTTGCAACTTGTTAACCATCATTGTTAGCAGAAAGCTTTAACCTACACATCCAGGTCAAAAGTGCATGTTTGGCTTGCCCAATATACACTGAATGTACTACTTTCCTTCTGAGATGTTTTAAGAGGAACTTAAAGCTTTGCTTAGAATCTCTTACTTTTTAAATTATCTTCTGATCTTAAAGATGGGAACAGTAATAGTTTCTTGCTCTAGGTGATAATTCATGTCTGAAGACATCACCATAGATCTTTAAGTAGAAAAGAACGAATTAGGGAAAAGTATAATTATTGTTTAAAACAAGCTATATTGCATTTATTACCAGCCTGATGATATCACCAGCCTACACATAGTTGGTTTGCTGTCAATGTTTGGATGAGGGGGCTACAGGGGTAGCTTCCCTGAGAAGCTGCCAGAAGCTTCCCATACGATGATAGAGCCAAGCTGGTTCCAAGGCTGAGCCCACCAGCAACAATGATAGCGCCTCTGGGGTAATGACTCTGGGGAGAAAAAACTCTTTCACTAATGCAGCCAAAGAAATGGGAGAGAATATGTGAGAGGAGCAGCTCTGCAGACCCCAAGGTCAGTGGGAAAGGAGGGGCAGGAGGTGCTCCAGGCAGCAGAGCAGAGATTCCTCTGCAGCTTGTGTTGCTGACCATGGTGAGGCAGAATGTGCCCCCGCAGCTCAAGGAGGTCCATGCAAGTGCAGAGATCCACCTGCCAGAGCAGATGGATGCCCATAGGAGGCTGTGGTTTGTGGGAAGCCCAAGCTGGAGTAGACTCCTGGATAGAGGAGCCTATACCAGAGCAGGTTTGCTGGCAGGACTTGTGATCCTGCAGAGGACCTACACTGCAGCAGCCTGTTCCTGAAGGATTGCACCTCATGGCAGTGACCCATACTAGAGCACAATGTGAAAAACTGAAGGCTGTGGGGAAGACTGATGGAGAAGTTAATGGAAGATTGTTTTCCACAGGAGGAATCCTATGCTGAAGCAGGGGAAGAGTGTGAAGAGTTCTTCCCCCGAGAAGGTCATTGGCAGGGAGGAGGAACAGAAAATCAACAGCAAAGTTAGGCCTGGGAAGAAACGAAGGATGGAGGGAAGGTGTTTCAGCATTTGGTTTTATTTCTTATTAGCTTACTCAGTTTTGATTGATAATAAATTAAACTAATTTTCCCAAGTCAAGCTTGTTTTGCCCATGATGGTAACTGGTGAGTGATTCTCCCTGCCCTTATTTCAATCCATGAGTCTTTTGTAATATTTTCTCTGTCTCTGCTGAGGAGGGCAGAGGATGAGACAAACAGAGCAGTACCCACCCTGTGGTGGGTACTTGGCACCCATCCAGGGCCAACCCACCACACTACATTAGTTTTTTTCTTTGGGTTTGTTTTGGTTTTTTCTTTCCTTCTCTTTTTAAAAAGCAGAAAGTTTGCTGTGGAAAGCCATCCCTGCTCTCTGGGCTCAGAATTAATCTCAGTATAATCTCAGTTATAACACCAGACAGCAGGTACCACTTGAACAAGCTCCCTGCATTTCTGCTAAAAACATACCTGGGAGAAGTTATTGAAACTGTCCCCTCACCCTGACATTAATGAAAAGGCTAATCTTCTTTAAGTCTCTTCTAGCCTAGCAATCTCTTAAGGGGCTAGATACATGATTAAAAGCCAGAAGGATAGCAGCTGTCTTTTTATCCATTCTTAATTATTTTGTGGTAGTTGATAGGTGTTGATTTCCTGGGAGTGTCATGGTGATGGAGGTTACATTTCCCTGTGCTGTTGGACTCAGTGTTCAGAGGGGGGTTAGTTGAATGCTGCAGTGGGAGCTTTGGAGATGGAAATAGTGAGTCTCATTTTCTGCAATTTCATCTGATGATGAAGAGCTGCCTTTTCTTTGGAAACATGCAGCTAAAGGCCAAAAAACAGCTATCCAATGTCAAGGCAAGAAAGGCCTCTTTAATTACCTTTTTTCTTGTTTGCTTTTTCCCCCCCCTTCTTTCTGTGTACCTCACCAGCTGGTGGCCAGGGGCATTTAAGAACAAGCTTAATTAGAAAGTCAAAAATAACCCCTTGCTTTTTCCTGCTGTAACTTGGTAAGTGAAGTCCAATAAGTATTGCAGGATTGTTCTGATTTGTTCTTTCACTGCTCTCACAGTCCTCATTGCTTAATTTAAAATATGAGTCGCTAAATTCCTGTTAGTAAATTGGAAAATATTGTGAATGTTGTGCTTGCATTTTGAGCTAGTTCTGCTTGTCTGTGACCCACAAGGAGTCTGAAAGTGCCCAGCTCTCCCATGTGGGCTTCAGGGAAAGCTTACAAATTTGTAGGTTTTGCAGGGGCATTCTGTTCCTTCTGCTGCCCCTACTGATTTGCTTGTCTAATTAAATGCGTGACAAGTGCAAGAGGGGCAATAAACAGTCTTCTGTCCTTCAGCCCTGCTGTGTCCCACTTGCAGTGGCACTGGCTGTCAGTCACAGGAGCAGCTACTCTGCTCCTCTCTAAGTCCAGCTACCTTTTCTTAAAATGTCAGGTTCAGGGAAATTTAACTTTCAGCCCAAGAAATAACCCACATCTGAGAATGGATTGTTCTCTGTGCCTTGGCAATGCCTACAGCCAGTGACATTAATCTGCTTGGGCCCCTGTTTCAGCATCTGTAGACTTGGAAAAATTAATCCTGCAAGAAAGTAGGAGAAAGAAGGTTTGTTTGGAAAATATTCCAAGTTGTTATTTAGATGAATGGAGAGTCAAAAGATTAGAGGATGTCTCTCACTTCTACTAAAACAGGCTAAATATTCAAAGTAAATTTCCACACGTAATATTTTTGTCAAATGAAAAGCCAACAAAAAACAAATAACTGTGACGCTGAATCTGTCTGGTTTCTGTTCTGCAGCCCTCTCCCATGGCAGCTGTGTGACACAGAGTGCACAATGCAAAGAAGCCTCATTCATGGAATCTGGAAGTGTGTTTTAAAAAATCTCAGGCCCGAGTACATTCAGCTGATAATGTGCTTGCATAAATATAAACTTATTATTTCCTTGGCTAATTCTTTTAGGTTGGAAAGATATGTCAGTGGTGAACTGTGCCTTCTGCTACAGGCAACACAAATTGCTCTTAGGCTGAACTCTTAGAACTGAAACAACCTTCCCCATGCTGAAAGTAGTAATTGTGCCATTTCCACTAACCATACTCTGACTTTGGAAAATGTGGTTTCAGGTGTCCTGAGCTATGGTAACATAGTTACTAAAATTCAAACTGTGTGGAAGTCAGGTATTTTCAGTTGTTAGGTTTGTGGTTTATTTTTAGCTCTGGACACTAGATTTTCAAGAATCAGATATCTTGTATGAGGGATAACCATGAGCACACAAGTGTTACCCATTTCTGGGATGTGAAAGTGCATTTTATTACTGTGCAGGATGCACAGTAGTATGCGTATCCTTACTTACAGTAAGTTTCAGTATGATACCCCAAAGTAAAAACATTCATGATTCTCCCTTAGGGATGCTAGCTGCAAAAAGATCCAGTCTTATTGATAAAAAACTCTTGTCCCAGCCCATTACTGGAACAGGTCCATTATCTATTCCTTCTATTACCCCTCCTTCTCCACAGCTCAGTCCCAGGAGTGCTTTGGGCAAGCAGGGCACTCCAAGCAGGACCTCCCTTTCTTTTGCTTTGTGGCAGCCTTCATTACCAATCCATCTTTGCTGAGCATATTCTTTACCTCTACTGATGCACCAGCATCTGCTGGTGAGAGTTTTTCTTCCTCTTTAGGAAACTCTTCCACCAACGTGAAATGTTGTGGCTTTTTTGCAAGCTTTTGGTTTCCTTTAAGTTCTAAGCCTCTTGAGGAAGGTAGATGGGATCTGATTTTTGGAGGTTCTAATCCAATATCATTTCTCTTGAAGCCCTGCAGGAGAGATGGGCAGTGAGTACTTCTGAAAGCCAGGCTGCTTCTCTCTTTATTTGTCTACAGAAAGAATTGTGTGCAACTACTGGAATATTATTACTTTTGTGAGTTTTTGTCTCTTTACCTGTCTTAATTTTGAATCTTTTGATTTCTGACCAACTATACCTAAAAAGGCTGTATAGAAATAGGGCTTCAGCTAAAAAAAATAAATTCCAAAGTAATATGTACCTGTTTTAGAATTT
Source organism: Sialia sialis (assembly GCA_009812075.1). Classification (NCBI taxonomy): domain Eukaryota; kingdom Metazoa; phylum Chordata; class Aves; order Passeriformes; family Turdidae; genus Sialia; species Sialia sialis. The sequence goes on along the minus strand of VRYO01001681.1, from coordinate 4,063,034 downwards.
ACTGAAAACCTGAAGGTAATCAAATTGAAATTCATGGCACTTCCACCAGCTCAAATTTTTCTGTCTATTTGCATCTGTAGTATAATAAAATTTAAAACTGTCTCATGCAGTCTCCTATGCATTTCCTATGCCATTTGATCCCATACAGGGAAAAATTACAGTAGTAGCTTCTCTCTCCTCTTTGAGTATTCAGAAAGGGGAACCAAACATAAACATATTCCATTTACACCAGCATACCTGAAATGCAATTATTTTTCCAAATGCGAAGTGGTACCCTTCCAGGTACCTAAATATCATATGGATTTTGAAGTACATTCTTTAGTTGTTCAGCAGTGAAAGTGGGCTGTTTATCAACTCAAAGTTGCTATCTGACACCTGCTAATGTTACTTTCCCGAGTTTACTTATAAAATAATCTAGGTATATTTTTTTTAATGAGTTGACAATTTAAAAAATAACAGGGGAAGATGTGTCAGAGTGTGAAGTTTGAGAGCAGCATAGAATAATAGAATGATTTGGATTGGAAGGGTGCCAAATAAGGTGCCATCAAGCTCTGGCCATTATTGTTTAGGTGGATGCTCCCTCTCAGTTTTTTTAAAGCAAGATCTGTTAAGCCTTGTCAAATGATGGATTTAACTTAAATTCTGTTTTATAAAGTCTGCAATACTCTTTCTGTAAAAATCCCAACAGTGATTCACCAAGTAATTTTGTCTTTCTAAAAGACACAGAAGCACAGAAATTCAACAGAGACTATTGAATTGAAAGAATGCAAAGTTCTCAATAAGCGGACAGAAAATGTATTTCTCTAAAAATGACCTCTAGAACTACATTTTCATAATCAAGTCCTTGACTATGCCATGTCCAACAGACCAGAAATTTTAAAGACACTACCAGAGATAGACATATCAGGAGAAGCTAGGTACTCTGGCATTTGTTATATACCAAAGCCTAGTGTTTACAGGTCACTGTTATTTGTGGGGCTTCCACTTAACCCTCCAGCATGGGACTGAACCCACATCTCTTGTATCCAAGCCTGAATCTGAAATTGTTGGAGTCCTCAGAAAAATGGTGGAGTTTTTGTGGAGGGCAAGTGTTGCTGGATCAGACTTGTCAGAGAAGGTCTCAGCATGATGTGAGAGGGATGCTGAGGAAGCTTTTGCTTGAGATGGACTTTGAGTTGGTGAGCAGTGCCAGGACTCAGGCAATTAAGCTCATACCAGCCCCAGAAGTGTGCAGTCTGTCCCTGGAAATGCAGCCAGAGGGGCTTTCAGCCACCTGTAAGGTATAGCAGGATTTTTGTGAATGACAGTGGCACCAAGGGATGGACACAATATCCATCAAAAATAGAGTGTAGGGATGCTGCCTTCTTGTGCATTGAAATCACAGTGCAGAAAGGTTCAATATTATATTTTGATTTAGGACTGTAGAGGAATGAGGTTAATGCATTTATGCAACAGTACTAGTGAAAATATTTTAAGACAACCTTCTCTGTGTAACTACCTTGACTCTTCTCAGCTCCTTCAGTTAGAGTCCGCACCAGTGTGAATGCAATTTCCATGCATTGTTTCAGTCTGGAAATGAAACAATTTTCATTAATGGAAACCTGGTTCTCAAGCAGAACAATTAGACCCACTTCAGGTTGAAAAAAGATAAAAGCATGCTAATTTGGATGAAGGACTCTTCTTTCAAGGCAGCCAATTGAGTCATCAGCCAGCCACCCACCTGACTGTCTAACAGGTAATTAGAAGATAGTCCTCTTTTTGTGTGGAGCGTGTGCGTAAACCTCCACACGCTGGTGTCACTGCCCATTGGGACTTCCAGGGGAAAGAGCCAGGCAGTGGCAAAAGAGTGAGGCGAGCACGTTTGACAGACGGTGCCCAATGAACTGACTTCTTTTTTGATTTAGCTTCTTATTTTTGTCTTTTCAGCTGCTACCTGAAGTTTCTGGCAGTAAAGCCGTCATGGCAGACCTGGGCTGCAAAAAGCCCAGCGACTGCACCGTCTCCAGGCTCCTCAGCGTAGTGGAGAGTGAACTCCGGGCTGGGAGAGACAAAGGCGACCCCACGGAGAAACAGCTCCAGGTCGTCTTGGAGGATGCGATGCTCTGGCAGAGATTCAGGGAAGTCACTAATGAGATGATCGTGACCAAGAATGGCAGGTGAGTGATCTGCTCAGCACTGCGGGCTCAGCGGAGGTGACAGCCAGGGGGGTTGGAGCTCTACAATAATAAACTGTGTGTGCAGGCTCGAGAGAACTGCAATGAGCACACCAGAGTTTCTGGAGGACTGCAGGCTTGCAGTCTGCTAAAACCAGTGTAAGAACAAGATCGGGTGATCCTGCTTCTTTTTGGTGACTGCCAAATCATTCCTCCTATGAAGCATGCTGGAAAAATATATTGACTAAGTTGTGTTTGCACAAAAAGGAAACTTTTGCAAGGGAATACCTCTCAAAAGCTTTGGAACTACTTCTTATGCTAATAATCATCAGTCTATATTAGCAAGACCCCTCATCTGTAGGCTTCAAAATACTGCACAGAAGCAGATTGGTGATGTTAGACCCAGCTGCTGTTCCTATCCCTCTGGCCTTGGGTATTTAACAGCTTGTACAAACAGTCTGCTCCAGAATGGGTGCAATGAAACTGCCCTATGTGCTCTGTATGTATGTGCAGTCTGAATTGCATGGTCCCACAGCTGTTGCTCGTGCCCTTAGAAACAAGTGTGGAAGATTGCTTAACACACACTGTTTCAGAAGGACAAAACATTGTAGTATAAATGGATCACGTCTTACTATTTGGGGAACACAGAAAGGCACAGGAAAAGAGCTGAAAATCTGGCAAGGAAGATGCTAATTCTGAATCAGGCATTGGCTTGAAGAAAGCTCTCCACAGAGATTCTGCCCTGAACAGGGCTGACAGCAGAATCCAGCCCACAATAGATAAGCAGCTCCCAGAATAAGATTTGCACAGTGGTAATAAGATTTTTATTTAATTTATCCTCCCCAGCCCTCTGCTGCCCCCCACCCCAGCCACTCCCTCAACATGCACGTTTTGCAGGACCTTTCAGGAGATCCACATAGGAGAGAGGAATTAAGAGATGGAGAGAAAGGTTTGCTCATGTGGTGTGACTTTCATTAATTTTGCAGACTTTGACTTAGCAGAATTTGTGGATGAAATTGCTGTTGACTGTAGCTTGCTGAGGGACATAAGTAAAAGCAGTAAAAACGAAAAATCTAGTTTATTGGCTCAGCAAGGTGATTCTGCAGAGAGAACAGTTACCTTCCCTTGGTGTAAGAGTACCTGTTGCCATTCTGATTCCTCATAACCTATACTGATAGAAATTTGCTGCTGAGATTCTCTGTATATTGTGAAGCTCCTTTTGCTTCATGTAAATTGCTTTGAAAACTGCTGTTAGGCTAAAGCAAACTTCTAAGTGGACTTTCACTTGGTGCACAGTAGCTTAAACTGGCTCCTTAGCAGTGTAAGTGACTAAAAATCAGGTAAGATGGGTTTACCTCTGATTAATTAAATTGGTACAAAGAATCACACCTTACCAACAGGATTTTTTAGATTCTTTCCTCGCAGCTAATGAAAATCATGACTTCACTAGTTCTTTCCGAAATTAGGGTGAGTGTGTAGATAAAGATCTTTTTATAGTTGTTAAGGGAATCTTTCATTATCTGAATATGTCTGGGTACTTTTTATTTCATTGCATAAGCTGTCTGACTTTTTTATTTTAACTTATGCACTCCTTATGAGCCTGATTGTACTTTTCCTATAGCCAGTGACATCTCTAGAAATATCAGTGAGAACAGGAATAGGTTCTTTATGAACAAGCTCATACATACAAGCTCATACAGCAATTTCAAAATAAAAAATTACAGAAGTATGTCACATTGCCATTTACATTAATCTTTTTAACACAGATACTGTAGAATCAGAGACTATGAAAGAGGACCTCTGCATTTCTGAAAATATCTTTCATCAAAAAACACAGCAGCACACTAAAACAAAGAAAATATAGACTGTGGCTTGCAGCAAAGAACTCCGAACCATGCTATTCAAAAGGAGAAAAACCTAGGACAATTTCCCATGACTGCTGAGTTTTTCTCAGGTTCAGGATTCTTTAGTGATTGTCTCCAGAGAGATTCTCAGTTGAAAAAAATATTGATCTTAATCTGCTGCTGCTAAATGAGTACAACTAAACCATTCTTGCTGAAGGGTAGATGAATGCTTTTGAAAACTGTGTTCTACAATGAAAGAGAAGAGCCAGCCTGAACTTCTGTATGTGATAACTAAAACAGTTGGTGTGGACAGACACATTGTTAGCAAAGCTCAGAAATTAAACAGAAACCTGATATGAGAATATCCCAGAGAATGAAAGTCTAATTGATTAGTGATCCTCAAGTGTCAAATTCTAGCATGCACAATTCCATCTGCTCTGAGTCATCTCTAATTGGTACTGAGGGTCCCAAAATGTCACAGTTATATGAACCAACCTCAGTGTTAATACACAGACATGTCTCTCTGGCTGTATCATACTTCATTATAATAATCACCTGCCCTAGCAGTATGCCTAGAGGAGATAGATATATTCTGAACAGGATAGATAGCAATAAAATTAAACCACGTGCTATATCACAAAATACATCCCAATGGGTGCATCTGATGTAGTAGAAAACCATCCCCTATTTTACTCAGACCTATTGTATTCAATTGACACTTCAATATCACTTCAATATCACACTGTTATCTGACTGAGCAGGTTTCCTCTCTCAGTGTTTATACCATATTAGCTAGGCAGTATCCTGTGACTTTGCAATCCCTGTTATTGCCTGGAGACAGGAAGATGCCACTGTTCCTGTGTACAGGGAGAATCTGCAGGGGATCTGTGCATGCAGACATGAGTGGAGGAAAAGAAGCCCTTTCCAGGCTTGAATGCTAAAGCAACTTTACCAGTTACTGCACATTCAAGTTTGATATCAAACATCTTCCCACTCAAGGTCTGAAATGTGGAGTAATTGCAGCAGATTTGCTCTAAATAAACTGAAGAGGCTGAAGTGCTCGGCTATTGCAGCGATGGAAGTCACGTGTGCACCTACCTGATCATTGAAACAAACATTCTGACTGAAACAAATTTGGAGGAATCACCATTTGCCATGCTGAAAGAAAGATTTTAGCAGTAAAGGCACTTAATCAGCAAAAATGTTAGGTAGTAAGTTTTCCATCGTTAAGAGTCTGTACAGTCAAAACATGCTGGTCCAAGAGAGGCAGTCAATTACTGGGAGTGAAGCTGGGTAACACAGGGAAGTGCTCTAATCTTAGTGCTACAGGAGGTTAAAACTGATGGTGACTGTATTCTCTTCTGGATTGGTCTACAGGTCCTTTGGGGATAAACTGGAGCCTCTCAAACAAAAAGGCAGAGCAGCCTGCCTGCATTGTGGGCAGAGGAATTAACAATTTGTAACACAAATAGCTCTGCACAATATAGTGAAATTAAATTTTCATGTGGATTAATTTTTCCCTCTAATTCAATTTCAGCTATGTATCTAAATGTGTTACCTTGAACATTTACTAGGGGAGATCTAAGCATTGGGAGGAGCAATGCATCCATACCTTTTATCACATCCCAGTTTGGTAGCTGGTGCATCCTGATCAGAAAGACACATGTAACATCTAAATCCTTGACTAAGCTTCTATTTAATTAGAAAGGTCACAGTTCACAGTACCTTGGAGACCAGTGAGGAGCACTATTTCTCGGGGGTCAGTACTGGGACTCAAGCATTTCATTACCTTTGCTGGTGACAAGGACACATCCTCAGCAAGTTTGCCAGCAACCCCCAGCTGTGTGCCCTGGTTGACACATGGAGGGAAGGGATGTCATCCAGGGGGATGTGGACAGGCTTTGGAGTGGGGCCTGTGCAAACCTCAAAAAGTTAACTTTATGGTTCTGCATTAAAATACAGGCTGAGTGGAGAATAGGTTCAGAGCAGCCCTGAGGACAAGGACTCAGGAGTGTTGGTGGACAAGAAGCACAACATGACCACCAATGTGCCCTGGCAGCTCAGAAAGCCAAGTGCATCCTGGGCTGCATCTAAAGCAGCGTGGCCAGCAGGGCAAGGGAGGGGATTCTCACCCTCTGCTCCACTCTGGTGAGACCCCACCTGGAGTGCTGCATCCAGCTCTGGGGTCTCCAGTACAGGAATGACATTAAGCTGTTGGAGAAAGTCTGGAGGAGAGAACCTCTCCTATGAGGAAAAGCTGAGGTAGTTGTGTTGTTCAGCCTGGAGAGGACAGAGATTTTATAGCAGCCTCCCAGTACCTGGGAGCTGCAAGAGAGATGGAGAGGGATTTTTTGTAAGGACATGGAGTGATACAAGGGGTGGTGAGGCACTGGAAGAGGCTGCCCTGAGAAGCTGTGGATGCCTCATCCCTGGAGGTGTTCAAGGCCAGATTAAATGAGGCTCGGGGCAACCTGGTCTAATGGAAGCTATTGGGGACACCAATTCAAGGACTGGGACAAGATGATCTTTAAGGTCCCTTCCAACCTAAACTGTCCTATGACATCTTCTTCAATACTGCACTGACTCTGTATCAATATTAGATGATAAAGCTCAAATTTCTCAAATTTCTCAAATTGTCTGTTCCTGTCAGCAGAAAGTGCTGAATGTATGCAGCAAAAACTATATAAAGTTATCCAGAAAGGAGAGTGATAGGAGACTGTTAGCAATTTGCATTTAGGTGTCACTACGGAGTATGATTGCAGGGGCAGATTTCCAGTCCTTTAAGGCAGCCTGGAGTTTTAGCTCCCTTTTTGTCTATTTTGGATGTCTTGTACAGTTACCTAAGCCTTGAGAGCTACCTCACCTTAGCCTCATGGCCATGGACCTTAGGCCATTCCTCTAGTTGCTTGGTGTACCCTCCCTGTACCCATAGCGAGAAGGACCTCAAAGATTCGTTGGCCTTCATTGGCATTTATGGTCCAAAAAAATGTGGATAAATTGCAGTTGCCAGGAGAGGTCAGTATGGAGGTGTCTGAGTCAGGGAGGCTGGTTACCCACAGAGGAGGAATGTAGGAGGTGATGTGTAACAGCAATTACATGTATTCCTTGACAAGCTAAGAAGCTTAGTGAATAAGAGACCTCTGCTGGGAGACACCCCTGTTCTGCTGTCCACACTTTATTCCCAGTTCCTAAAGGCGCTGCAGCCCTACTAGCTGTGTTGCTGCAGACTTTCAGGTGCAGAGGTGCCAATTCAGAGCTGTGTGGCATCAATCACATGCACTGAGACAGACAGAAAACCACTGAAAGTCAAGCTGTGAGGTCCTGCAAATCTCCTCTACAAAAGAAAAAAAAATAATAAAAGAGTATTGAGAAAAGGTGGCATTGGACCTTTAGGCGCAAAAGGAGCATTTTCCCAAAACTAAACGAAGGCAGGATTTCAGTTTTAAACACACGAGATAGCAGAAGGCTGAGTAGAAGTTTAGAGCTTGCATGTAAGATGGACCTAAAAGCAAAAGGACATGATCAAGCTGGTGAGGTCAGGGAATATGGACGTATGGGACCAAATTACTGGAGAAACTGCGAAGTGCAAGGTCTGATGGCAAGGGTGGATTGAAGGAAGGGAGGATTATACTGTACTAGTCAGTGAGCATCTGGAAACAAACATACTGAGGAAAGTCTTTCAAGACCGGTTTTCAGGGATGTCCCCCTTTTTTGTTTCCCTGGCCAGGCGGATGTTCCCTGTTTTGAAGATCAGCGTGTCAGGCTTGGATCCGAATGCCATGTATTCTTTCCTGCTGGACTTCGCTCCGACTGATGGCCACCGCTGGAAGTACGTCAATGGAGAGTGGGTGCCAGCTGGGAAACCAGAGCCGCCGAACCACAGCTGTGTCTACATTCACCCAGACTCTCCCAACTTTGGGGCCCATTGGATGAAAGCTGCCATTTCCTTCAGCAAAGTCAAACTTACCAACAAGCTCAATGGGAGTGGGCAGGTATGGCCTGATGTTTCCACATCACCTCTTGGCTTCAATTGCAAGCACCTACCAATCAAGAAATATCAAGGGTGCATTTATATAATTATAGAAGCCCTTACAGGCCTCTTCACCCACAGATGCCAATTATTCTCTGGAGGCCAAATGTAAACAGGGATAAACAGGCCTTAATTGGCACTTTCAGATTTTAATGGACTTCTTGATGTTGAGAGAGACAGAGTGCTGTGTTTTACTTAATCGTCAGGGGTCTTTTCAGAGTTGGTCTTGTGTGCTGGGGATTTTTACATAGGACTTCAGAGAAAGGGGGGAAAAATGGCCACAAGTATTAGGTTTTTGTTTGTGTTCCCCAATGTTGTTTGGTGTAAGTGGAATGTTGGCAGGAGTCAGATGGCAGAATAAAAGGCTGCTCCTAAATGAAATAATTACTATGTCTGCTTCTGCATCATGATAATTATCAATATTCTATTGAATCAGGTTTGGCCTTTGGAAAGAAACCACATGTACCAGACAGAAATAAGTGACTTTCTCTTTGAACCCCTTAAAAATGCAAACAGGAAAATTAGTTTTGTTTCATATTTTTTGATGATGCATCTAAAGGCAAAATGTTGCACAAGACCTTTTGTTCGCTTGTTTTGTGCAAAACTCCTACGGTAGATGATACTTGTCAGCCCAGAATCAATTTCTTTCATGCGAATGTTCTATGTTCTCAATCTGTTATTTCCATTAGGTTTGTGAGGTACCTCTGCAAGCTTAATGCTCTAATGAGGTAGGAAATTATCTCAGGAAGATGATTTGACTTTTCCTTAGTCATATGTGGAACCAGCACACAAGAATTATTGTAGAGCACAGAACAGGATTTGCAAATGCTTGTCTTGTGTCCAGGATCTCAGAAAAGTCAAAGGCCTCAGAAAAATATGCATGGGGGTAAAAAAGCTTGGAGAGTTAAAGAGTCCCTGGGGAATAAAACAGGGGAACATTATGTATATATATGAAGGAGAAGAAAATAGTAGAAAGCAGGAGAAGAAAAGTCATATGATAAACAGAACCCAAACAAAAGTTACTAAATAACAAATGCCTGAAGCTTTGTTTGCTTTCTTTTGAAATCACAACCATAGTATTGAAGTAAACCATGTCCCCTCTCTGTACTTCAGCTGCCTCTGTGATGGTATTAGAAAGTGATTGATTACTATCAGTGCTTTATGCTAATAGCTGCATTCTTTCTTTTACATATATATATATAGGTACAGTAATTTCACGATTATAAGCCACACCTCATTATAAGCCGCGCTTTTTTTTTTTAGCGCGAGGCTCCATGTGTAACAAAGTAACAAATTAGTAACAGAATCGCTGCCAGCTGGGTTTGGTGTCAGGTGCTCAAGTTGCAACAGTTTTCATGGACCAGGGAAGCCTTTAAAGGCAGCCCCAGGCACCCTCCCCTGCTGGCTCTCACTTCCGGGTTGGCATTTCACTGGGATTTGTCCATAGATAAGCCGCACCTGAATATAAGCTGCGCTACTGGGGCAGGCTGGATTCTTCAAGGAAAAAGGTGCGGCTTATAATAGTGAAATTACTGTATATATGTATGTATACATCATTTGCAAAGTACAAATTTAAAAAAATAATCTTTTTCTTGCACTAGAGCCAATTAAAGGACCTAATAGATTTCCTGGAATCAATGCCATTCACAGCTTTTAGTGCCAGGTTAGATGATCTGCCAAGGCTTGTTTAGATACACTTCAACTTGCCCAGCGAGGAGTCTGGGTGACTGCCTAAGCTTCCTCCTGGCACCTTTTCTGTGATGGTGATTTTGAGTCTTCCAGACAGCAGAAGCAGGACAAGAAGTGCCCCTGAGCTGTGCAGTGGAAGCCCAGTGGTTTGAGGGCCATAGCTGCTAAAAGAAATACTGACTGATGCTGCTGTATCCAAAGCCTGAAATACCGTCCAGAAAACTCTCATTCTGTTCAGCCCTGTGGTTATTGCAGGGGAGGAAGGCACCTGCCCTCTTGCTTCAGCAGTCATTGGCTGGGGAGGTTCAGCAGTGGCAGCTGCTCTGTCACAGAGCCAGAGGGTGGCTCTGAGGTACCAGGGTGGCACTGGGGGCTGTCTCTCTTTTTTGTTTCCTGCAGATTATGTTGAACTCCCTGCACAAATATGAGCCCCAGGTGCACATAGTTCGTGTAGGAGGCCCCCACCGGATGGTGATGAACTGTTCCTTCCCTGAGACCCAGTTCATAGCAGTGACTGCCTACCAGAATGAAGAGGTAGGTGGGTGCCACGCTCTGCTCTGGTCACCACTGAGGAGGTCTCTTAGAAGCTGATTAACTACACGACCAGCGTGCCTTCTTGTTTCCCCACCAGTGTCATGCAGTGTAATACTCCATCCAGTCTAATACTCTGTCTTTTCTCTGCAGTAGAGCATTGACTAATCTAGTGTCTGGCTCCAGTACTAAGCCAGGTTTAGCTTAATATCCTGCTACAGCTGTTCCAAACTGGTCCATCTGTCCCAGCATTGCAATCCTTTACTGGAAAAAAAAGCCAAACAGCCCTACAGTCCAAACAGCCCTACAGTCAAGTTCAATATTTTTCTCCAGCAATAACTGATAGTTATAATGATAACCCTATCTTTCTATGTTCTCTATAATACATATAACTGCAGAACAACACAATATTTCATAGGAAAATTTATGCCCTTGAGGGATGCTTTGGATTGCAAGAATTGCTAACTCCTGTGCCACATCCCTCAGCTAATTTTGCTGCAGATTTTATTCATACTTGATAGGAATTCAGTGTTTAAATCCTCTTGAAAGGGTCCATCATTCCATCAGATTTACCAGACTAGCTCATGCCAGGCTGCCCCAATTGGTATTTTGCCTGTGGCACTGATCAGGGCACAGAAAAGCTGTCTCCTGGAAAGCATCAAGTGTGGGGATATATTTTAGGCTAACCCAGCAGTTCCACTCAGATTACTCTGGAAGATGTTTTATTAAGTTTCTATTTCAAATTGCCTTCACTAACATGCCTTGTTTTCTATAAACTCAAGATAACAGCTCTCAAAATCAAGTACAATCCCTTTGCCAAAGCCTTCTTGGATGCAAAGGAAAGGTGAGTAAATGTTTCGGTTTTTTGATCCGGTAGATTTTTGCTGCTGATATGATGAAAACTGTAACATTGCCATAGAAAGTACATTACATAACTGAATCTTGTTTCTGCTGTCTTAAATTCAGTCACTCCAATGATATTATTGGGGAGGCTGTATAATTATTACCATAGGTGTTCAGGTGGGTGAAGGTGCTCTTGGGAATCCTGGCACTTATCTCTGTCTACACAGAAAGCCTGAAATGAGATGGTGTGAGCTTCCCCAGTTGTGTTATGCCCCACATGTGTACTACAGTATATGTGCACTCCAGTGAATCCTGTAATTTGATAGGTCAGGGAGAAAAAATGTTAACTCCAGGTGTCAAAAAGCGTAGCTGAAGTGAAATTACAGTGTAACTGTAATGTAACAACACTGCTGTTATTAAGTCTGTGTGATCATTTATGATGGGTTTATTAAAGGTAAGATGTCAGAAATGTTTCTATCAGAAATTAATTGTAGTTTATCTTGCAAAATTTTCCTTGCATCACCCCCGTCTATGCACAGTAGTATCCAAATGATGCATTCCAGCCCATAATTTCTAATTAATATTGTTTAGACCTGCTTGTATTCTGACATATGAAGTGTCCCATGTGCCTGCAGGAGAATCTGTATTTTCTTTCTTTCTTCTTACCACTTAAGAAGCTGCTGTGTCTCAGTGTCAGGGATTTCCAGCTGAGGAAGGGAGAATGCTGCCTTCATAACTCCTGCAAGTAGGAATGGTGCCCACAGGTAGATTTAAAATTCCAGGTTCAGTTCCCAAATATGGCACAAAAGATCCTGCTTCCTTTATGGCAGAACGTAGGAAGGTCTGCCGCCACCTAGCAAGGTTAAAGAGGGATTTCCCTCCTTTTTTGCTCACTTCTCCAATTTTTTACTGGACAGTACTGATTATAACTTTTGCAATTTTTCAATGAGAACACTTACCATTAAGTATTTTGCTTTTCAGAAACCATTCTAAGGATGCTCCAGAGACAGTCTCTGAAGGTCAACATATGACATATTCTCACTGTAAGGTTTTTATTCATGTCAGCTGCAAGTTTTGTGAAGTATGATGGGCGCTGGGAACCTGGGTCTTGCTTCACTGGTTAATACCAGCCACTTACTGAGTCCTGAACTATGCTCATGGAGAAGGATCCTTTTAAAAAAATAAGAACATCGAGGAGATCTCACAGTAGGAAATAATATGAGAGGTCCTGCAGAGGGATTATTTTCCATACAATCCAGTTTTTCAATATTAAAAGAAGTCTAAAATCAAGATGATATATTATATTTTTAGGGCTTTCTTACCCCTTTTTTTGTTTTTGTGAATATTTTTGTCACCTATAAAAGCACCTTTCATAAGCAAGCAGGTAAAAAACTGAGGGGGAGCAGAGGTTGCGTTTGCTTTATTGATCATTTTTCTTTCATTTGTTCTTAAATGTTTGTGGCATTTTCTGGTTGCTTTCAGGTCTTGTTTTTAGAGTTGGTGAGTCGGGGGGGAGTTGGTAGTTTTTTGTCAGTTGTTTCACAAACCAGTATCTTAGAATCTACTTGGTATTTTTGAGGCACAGCTGATTCTGCAAGAAGGCTGGTTATTTCTTAGTTGTATTGCAGCACTTCAGTGGAGCAAGAGTAATAATTTTGTACTCTCTTTTCCCTCCAAGTGGGTGGCTGGCTGATTTCCAACCCAGACCCAATGTGTGCCTCGGGAAGCTCTAATTACCAGTACAGTGGACCTTTGCCTCGGCCAGCTCCGCAGGCTCCCCACGGCTGCGAGAGATACTCAGCCCTGCGAGGCCACCGGGCTGCTCCTTACCCACCCTCCTACATGCAGAGGAATCACTCCCCTACAGGTATTCCTGGAGCATTGCTCTGCTGCCCCTTGCCTTAGGTTAGCACAAGCACTGGAGCCAGCCTGAGCTGAGGCTAGGAAAGGGCATGGTGAGTCTCTGGAACAACCTGCATAGAACTCTTCGTGTACCCAGGGTGACTGAGGCAGCAAAACAAGAGATACCAAGAGCTGGTACCCACCGCACTCTTAATGATAAATGAGACTGTATGATCTTGCTTTCACTCAAAATGAGCATTGCAGGTCTTCTTCCGATGTCCTGCCATGATGCAGTTGAGCTCTCAAGCCAAATCAGCTCTCGGGTAGGAACTGATGTAAGGCAAAGGCATTTTGGTATTGTAAGAACATCCTTAGAGTCCCTTTCACTTCCATCTAGGTGCAGAGTTCCTGAAATTGGTTCTACTTTGATCAGAAGAAGTGTGTCAGAAACAAGAGTAGGGATAAAGTAATCTGCTCGCTAATCATAATTTAGCAAGAATTCCTCTTTAATGGGAGCATCTATCATAGAATGATTTGGCTTGAAAGGGACCTTAAAGATCATCTTGCTCCAACCCCCCTGCCACGGGTAGGGACACCTTCCCCTAGACCAAGATGCCCAAAGTGCATTCAACCTGATCTTGAAAATTTCCAGGAGTGGGGCAGTATTTATAAAATTTTATTAAGTATTATACCTCAAATAATAAAGAAATCTATATAAAAAATTGCCTGATATATGTCAATTCTAAAAAACTAATAGTCAGACTTACAAAAATTTAAATCTTGTGTCTGTCATGCTGTACCTTTTTATTTATCATACCTGGGATTGCAATAACACCTTGCAACTCTCTGAATGAACATGGGAATTTTGCTTTTTTACCTGCGGTTGGGAATTTTGTCCTATTACCTGTGGTTGGGAACCTCATGATCAGACTGCTGCCTTAAGCCTGTCTGTGTTTTGCTGTCTTAAGGTAATGTCTGTAATAGTCACTGAAGATTTGTTAGTTGCTTTTTATTTTTCTCCCCAAAGTTAACTTATTGGAGAGCTCCAGCAATAATCTTCAGGTATTCTCAGGACATGACAGCTGGACTTTGCCATCCTCTCCACACACTAATTTGCTCCCACTGCCACATACAAAGGGAGGTACCAGCCCTGGACCCAGGTAAGGTTACAGGAAAACTGCTGGTATGATGAGCACTGAGGCTTGTAGGACTATGCTGGTGATTTGCCCTTTCTTCCAAACTTTAATCAGTGTCCAGGCTTTGAAATGTCTTAAGTGCCTGATTCAAAATTCCTAGGCAGATTTTTCTGACATGCTAATTATTTTCTGCTCTTAAATCTATGGGAGCTTCATTTTTCCCCAGCACTGCTGAAAACCAGTATCTTGGAACAACCACAAAGAATTCTGGTCTCTACAATCTGTGAGCACTTTAAAACCAAATTATTTTTCTTCCTATATTTCCCACTATTATCCTGCATGAAATGAGAATTCTATTCCAGGACAAGATGGAATTTAGACCTAGAGAATCAATTAATTATCAAATATTTTCCCTTCTTTTCTCCAAATGAATGCAATAATTTTTCTCTAACTTAGGTGTCAGGAAAATCAGCTGCAATTTCAAATTCACTGTTATCTGATTGAGTAGGTTTTCTTCTCAGTGTCTGTACCATAGTAGCTAGGCAGTATCCTGAGACTTTGTGACCTTCCCCTCTAGAAACTCTTCAGACTCTGTTCCTGAGATGGAAAGAAGTCACAGAGGCACATAAAAGGTCCTTAAATTTTGAAACCTTGTACATTTCTCTCCATTGCCTCCCTCCAAGGTCACCAGGTACAATGGTTGCTGGTGACTTTTCACTTAAGATCTTCAAAGCTGATCTAGTTTGATAACTTGATTTGAATAGCTGTTCAATATATTTGAATAGATAATGAAATGGACTTGACTGTAGAAGTCTTATGCGGGCTAAATGCTTTGAAATAAGTCATTCCATCTGTGATTTTTTTCCAGCCACTACCCTTGCCTGTGGACAGTGAGCAACAGTGCTGTAAATGTTGCCAACCCAGGAAGCGAGATGAACAGCAGCCCTCCAGGCATGTTTTTAAGGGGTAATGTCCCCTTACCTGCTGCATCATCAGTGCAAATCCCTCTGCAGGGAATGGTGTCTGGCAGCATGGAAACACAAGGGGAAGGCACCCTCACCAGACTGTCCGACTCTGCGTGGACATCCTCACACTCCTTTTAATGCACAGGCAGATCCCCAGGGAAGCTGAGCCAACCAAGACTGACACAAATGGCAAATGATCCCTGAGAAGTGCAGAGCAGAGTGTATGCAGGAAAAGGACTTCATCACTTCCCATAATGTACCTTTTGTGTGCCAGCTAAGTCAAAATGCAAAGGCAGGAAATAACATAGGAACCAGCTTGTTACTGCAACTTTCATGCATCACTCAGGATGATGTCCAGAAAGAATCTTTTTAGTTAGCTTTGCTTCTATATTATATTAAAAATGATCATAGACATGGGACTGAGTGAAGCAGGCATGGCAGCTGGATACTCGCATGTCATTTTAGAAGTTCCTTCTGTAACTAACAGCTAATCCAGGGAAAATTGTGAGCAAGTTTGAAGGGACAGCACTGCTTTAAAGGCTTTCTGGATCTCACATAGAGGTTTTCACGATACCTGAAACTAAACCCCTCAGGGGATGAAATTAGCCTGACATCCTAATTGCCACCTGCATACAGCATTCTCTGTCCCCTTCCCTTCTCCAGCTGCTGTTTGCAGTGTGCGTGCCATGGGGACAGTGGGCACACCCAAACTGCAATACTGGCTGCATTGTAGCAGCAGGATGAAGGGCAGCTAGTTTAGCATTTAGAGTCTGATGTTACAGTCTTTGAAATGGAAAGTTCCAGTGTTTCCAATGTGTATTATTTTTGAAAGGGTGGAGGGAAAAGAATTATAGAAAAAATATTTAGCTTGCATTTCCACTTTGCTTCAGCTATACAGTACAAATAAACTATGAATACGTGGTGTATTATCTCTTCAGTGCCTTTCCAAGGTGTAAACACACACACAGTCTTTCTCACCTAACAACCTCTGAGCTATTTAAAGCAAGTTGACAGAACAGGAATTTTTTTTTCCTTGTCCAGTTACTGGGTGTAAGCTCCTGGTCATGGTATTTCATGTCTTCAGACCTGTTTCCCTCCTCACCTTGTCTGCTCCAGCTTCCTTTTTCAGGCTACTGTTTTTCCCATCCTGCGTGAGTGTACAACATTTTGCACAGTAGAGTCCTGATCCTGTCTGTGACTTCTAACCATTGCTGTGATGCAAATAACAACAGCCATCCCCCAGTCTTCCTTATCCTTTCATGTATCTCTTCAGGCAAGCCCTATCAAATTCTCAGAGAAGAGTTCTGCTGTTTCATCTCTATAAAGAAAAAACAGCAAGCTAACTCATGTCCCTGTATAATGAAATGCAGCATTGTCTATTTAGAGTCATGTGCATAGATAGGGGACAATCCCCAGCATAGAAGAGGATTCTCTAAAACTCCTGTGAGCTGAAGTCTCTGCCTCTGCTAGATACAGCAACATTCCCTTTGTGAATACTCGTTTACTGCATACAGACTCTGGGAGTACATTCTATTTTGAGTAGACATTAGAGGCAGCAGCAAGAGCAGCCTTTTGATTCAGGTTGTCAAATACACATCTGCCTGTTGAATTCAACAAGCTTCTGTTTGATATTATATTACCTGGCCTGGAATCACACCCTTAAGTTGCTCTCAGTGTTATGCATTCCCATGCTTTCCCCATCTGGCTTTTCAGATCTGCTGCAGACAAAATCACGTGCCAGAATGTACTCAGTAACACTGATAGTTTTGCTGAAATGTGCTGCAATCCCCTAAGATCAAAGTAATGAAGTTGCTTTGGGTGTGCATTTTTATTGAAAGAGGCATTCGTCAAACAAGAGAGTGCAAGAAGCTCTGCATCCTGCTATCAGTCGAATCCTTGTCCGTTCTGATTGCAAATCTGCCTTCCCATGTTCTGACAAAATCTTGGAGATAAGTTTTTCAATGTTATGTTTTTCTACCTTGCGGCAAGAAGTATAAGTAGGTGTTTCTCTCAAAAATAACTCTGCTTTACAGATGAGGTTTATTAACTAACTTATGCTACCCTCTTCTGGCTGTTCAACTCCCCACAGACACACCACACACAGAGTTTATATAAAGATGCCAAAAAGCAAGAAAGGGGTGGGTGACTTTTCTGCATTCCAGGGCTTGCAATGCTTCTTTCATGGTTAATGAGTTGGATAATTTCTTATAATATACTGCATTACAGTAATACATGAGTGATCATAAGGTGTTACTCAAATTACATTTTTATTTCACAAACAAACAATGTAGGGGAACATCTAACTAGATTTCCTGATAGTCTCATAGGATTGAAAGAATTAAAGAATGATCAAAAGCAACAGGCAAAATAATTTTTCTTCCTTTTCACTGTAAAAGCAGCCATGACTCATGTCTCAGGAGGCAAAAAGTTCTGAGATTTCATAACTGAGCTAAGTCTGTCATTGCAGACAATCTGATTTAGCACAACCCTGAGAAATTACACAGAAAGATAGAATACTCTTGATTTGCTCTCTACCCATGGCCCCAACACAGCACAAGCTGACAAGTTGACAGTATTTGTAGCCAAGGCCTTGGGTTTGAGGATAGAAGAGAGTATGCTGATCTTGGGTTTCATGTTGGGGAGTCATGTAAGGAACAGGGAGTGGGACTCAATCCTTATGGGTTCCTTCCAACTTGAGATCTGTGATTCTGATCTATGGTTTTGCAACTCTGGTAAATTATTTGGGAACTGCTAGCTGGTTTGATAGCAGCAGCAGCACTCGAGAAAGTTTTTGCTAACTGTTCACAAGAAAAAATGCTGTTATATCTTCACATTTCTCCTTTCCCAGCACAAGGGACTCCCCTACAGCAGTAACAGACTGGGATGCTGGCTGGGAGGCAGATTCCCTTAAATGTTCCTGTCCTAATAAACCATTACTATGGATTTGGTTTTGCGCCAATAGTGCACTTGTTTCTCAGCAGATTTCTGCTTCACATCAAAACCCATATGAGGAGAATTTCTCAATTAATATTTCCCTGGTCATTGTAAGCAGCAACTAAAATGGCAGCATGAAAAGGGAACAAAGAGTCCTCTTCCCGGGGTTTTTATTTTCAAATATGTTTTGACAAAATCACTTCCTGACTTTGTGGAAAAGAAATCCATTAAAAGACTGGGATAGCTCTTTTGAGGTCTCCAGGGTAGATATGCTACCCGGTGTTAATGATAGTTTGTAATTCTTAACCGGATTTGATCATGAAGCCTGCACGGTAGGCTTTTTGTCCTGCCAGAAGCAATGCTGGGCACACGGCTGGCAGCCCTCAGGCCTCTCCCCAGGACAGCCAAGGCATCAGGGCTTGAGAACACAGCTCCATGCAAATCTCCATGTTATTAGAGGAAGGAATCCTTCCTTTTCAGATTCTGCATGGCTTTAGCACGGTACTCACCTACTAAATATGAGGTTGCAGGGTGGTGCAAGCAACACCTCATTTAAGTACAGTAATTTCACAATTATAAGCCACACCTGATTATAAGCCACACCTCCCAGTAGCCGGGTAGACCACGGTATTTGTCCATGTATAAGCCTCACCTAAATATAAGCTGCACCTTTTTTTTTTTTTTTTTTTAAGCCAGGCTCCATGTGTAACAAAGTACCAAATTAGTAACAGAAACAAATTGGCGTCAGATACTCAAGTTGCAAACAGTTTTCATAGACCAGCGAAGCCCTTAAAGGCAGCCCCAGGTGTCCACCTGGCTGGCTCTCACTTCCAGGTTGGCATTTCACTGGAATTTGTCCATAGCTAAGCTGCACCTGAATATAAGCCGCACTGCTGGGGTAGGCTGGATTCTTCAATGAAAAAGGTACGGCTTATATTCATGAAATTACTGAATATTTTAAAACCTGAGATGTCAGGACAACCTGGCTGCCTCTGAAGCTGCAGGTCCTGGCCCGTGGTCTGCAGCTGTCACTGGGCCTCGGTGTCCCCGTCCTGGAGCCGGGCAGGGTGGCAGGAAGCCTGCCCTTAAATCCTTCCCGGGTTCCAGCGGCACCTGGGCTGGGCCTTCTCCTCGGTCTCCCTGCTCCGCCGCCGGCCTGACGCAGTTTCCTTTTGTCTTAGGCTCTTCCCTCGCAGTTTATTTTCCTGGCTTTGGGACACGGGTGTGTTGGCACAAGAAAGTGCCTCTGGGTATGCCCAAGGATGTGTGGAGCAGCTTTTCCTTCAGAGGCCACAGCTCCTCAGGCATCTCCTTTTGTAAGCCCCAATGGAAGCCTGGTGCCCATCCATCTCTGGGCGCTTTGGGTGCACTCAGCAGCCTCCTCTCAAAAAGTCCTGTTATGAATGGATTCTCTGATTTGTCCAATTTATGAAACAAAATTAAATTCGGCACCAATGTGAAATTTAGCAGCAATTGTATATAAATGAATACAACCAAAGTATATTAAATACATATATTTGAGTATATACAAAATCTGACAATGAGTAATTTAGTATAATTGAGGTTTGGTTAGAATAAAGCATAAGCAAAACTGACCAGGGGCACACTGACTGGGTTACGGATAGGGGTCTTCCCTCCGTACCAACTCAATCAAGGCAAAAATCTCTTTTATATACTATATGCTAATACATATTAATATAGAATCTTCTGGAAAGCTCCTCCTAGTTTCTATTCCTAAACTCTACGTCACTATGCTGTGTTGCGCGTGCTCCACCATAGCTGGGGGTCTCTCATCCTTTCAGGGGTCTTCTTTCCGATGAAGGCTCTGGGTCTTCCTCAGTGTCCGCTGTATGACCTTGCAGGTAGCGCAAGCACACTAAGCTTAGGATTATGTAACTAAGTATATGTTCCCATAACAAGCCTTATTCCAGTGTCCAATGCCTGGAATCATCCCAATTTGGCCCCCATTCAAGGTAGAAAAGTTTTATTTCTAGCTGCTGTTATCAGACATACATCCTTACTATCCTCCCTCCCACCAAACATCTGACATCTGGAGGATTCTGCTTTTTTTTTTCTTTTTGCTTTGTAACAATTGAGTTCAATTTTTCTATTGATATGAAACAACAATATTGCTAATATAATTATAAATTTAGTTAGCACAAATCGTATTTATAACAGTCCCTTCTCTCTCCTATGCTTCACTGCGTCTCCTTGGGAGATGGGCTGCTCCAGCAGCACCTCACTCAGGTCAAGAGAAGGGCTTAACATGCAGCTTCAGGTGTGCTCTTCTCTGACTGTGGAGTTTTAAAGGAACGTCCCTATGCTCCCTAACAGGCAGAAAACCAGAGAGTAGATAAACACCATCTTCCTGAATTCTTCAGTACAAGCCCAGATGTTTCCCGTGAGCCAGTCCCGGGTGCCCATCAACACAGACACCCATGGATGACCCCGTCAGCTTAAGCTGAACTGCTGCTGTTTGTGCACACAGGGTGCTTGGTAGTTTTGTCATTTAGCTGGTTCTGGGTTCTCATCCTTGGGCAGATCCTATGCACAGCTCACTTGGGTTCTGTGTTTCTGTTTTTTCCTGAAATAAGCCTGGTAACAAGTGCTAATATTTAACCATCTTTATATTATTTAACCATCTTTATATTTTAGCCATATAAACCAGTTATACAAGTTTGTAGGTTAAAAATGAACCTTCTAAATTTAATGGACTGATACAAATACACCATTTCTGTGTAATGGTTGTAGCTGTTGTGTGCCATAGTCTAGTAGGTCTACAGCAACAAGAAATAATAGTCCTTACCACAGAGATGGTAATGCTTGCTACATGGTTTGAAAATGCCTCATTTTGAGAAGTTGTCAAAGCATAAATTAAAAGTGATTTTTATGGTGAGTTCAAGGATAGCTCATTTTTTAAATGAAGAATTAATGGAACTAGGGGAGGATGTGAATTGTATTGACCAAACACCTACACTTTTCATAGAGTTTCTGCAGGACTTTTTAAGCCTCCTAGGTCAGGTGCCT
The DNA here is from genome assembly GCA_009812075.1 of Sialia sialis. Taxonomy (NCBI): domain Eukaryota; kingdom Metazoa; phylum Chordata; class Aves; order Passeriformes; family Turdidae; genus Sialia; species Sialia sialis. Next base: position 4,042,040 of record VRYO01001681.1, on the reverse strand, counting down.
GAGCATCTTTCTATTGTCTCAGGGGCAGTGTTGCATCAAATATCTCAGTTTCTTATCTGAAAACTGGGCATTTTTCCTTTCTCTCAACCTCTGTAGTGAAAGATCTCTGGTGTAGGAGTTCCCCTTACTGCCCATACATACAGAACTGACAAAATGAGGTCTTGTCTTGCTGGGGCCTTTTGGTGTAGTCTTATATGGAAAAATTCCATATCCTTGAGTGTTTGTATGTGTATCACCAGCAGAAGCAGAATGAATAGCACTGTGGTCTTAATACTCTAAAACCTGTGAGTTGTGTTCTGAACAAGACATCATTGCTGATCCCAAAACAAACTTGACTCCAAGAAGGAGCCAAGTGTCCTAGTAATCTACAGTGGTGCAGGAGATAGGTTGAAAGGAAAGTAGAGAAGGCAATCTCTCCCCATTAATTACAGCTGTACTAATTACTGAGGAGTGGAAATATCTGTGCCTGCCCAATGAGTTTGGGTGGGCTAGCTGGCCACTAGCTATAGTAGTAGTTTGAGTTAGAGCTTGAGACTAAGAGTCTGCTGTAGTTTGGGATGGAGTCTGCAGGCTGTGCTGTGAGGTGGTAAGGGGCATGCAGTCATGTAAGGGACAGGAAAGGTAAGAAAATGTTGTGTGAGGGACAGTCAGGGTAAGGCAGCTTGGAAAGGGACAGCTTGGGGTTTAGCCAGTTACACAGAGAGGAGAGAAAGGAGTCAGAACTCTGTGGGGCTGCCTGTAAGAAAATGAGTCAGTTTTGTGTGAAGCTGCCTATGAGGGAAGGAGTCAGATTTGTCAGAAAGAAGAACACTGGAAGAAGGCATGAGAAGCTTTTTAATAAAGGACTGGTGGTGGTGCCAGTCCAGTCTGTCTTGACATCACTGCAATATAGTGGTGAATGATACCCCCAAAACTGTTTTATAAATCTCTTAGCCAAGCTGTACATTTGCAGTGAAATCAAGGTAAAGCTGTCTTCTGTTGTTCTAGGTGGCTCTGGGAAAAATCAGGGAAGTTTTCCATGTAGTTCACCTCACTTTTACTTTAGTGATAAACCCCATATGGAGGTCAGATGCAGCCCTGGACCAGGACAGAGTGTGGGCTTTTAGATCAAGGACAAGCTGTGTATGTATAATCTGTGCATGTAATCCTTCCCTTAACAGTAGCTGGCAGATATGAAACTGGACATGTTCTCTAGCTGATGTGTTTCAATGTCCTCAGGTCCTTGCTGTCTCCTCCTATAGAAGTTCCTTTCTACTCAAGTAAATACCAGGCAAAAGAATCCATTTGTGTAACGTATGCTGGTCAATTGCACTAATCTTGCCCTAGGAAGCCTACTGTTCAAAAGGGACATGTTGTTTATTTGATCTACTCTGTCAGCTTGCAATAAAATGTTTTCTCAAGATTTCCTCAAACCTTTGTTTTGAGTTGCCTTGAGTGATTTTGTTGATTGTTTTCCTTTTTTTTTGTATGTTTGTCTGTCTTTGTTTTGTTTTGCTTTTTGTGTTGTTTATAGTGAGAAATCTAGTTTCTCGAGCCTTTAAATGTGTTCAGTAATTTCTCTGTTAGGTTGATATAAATAGGCAATCAACATAGGAATGCTGAAAGGTCAGGAAGCTCCAGGAGTATGCTCTATTCCCCTGCCATTGGAAGAAAAACATGATTCATTTTATAAACTAATCAAGATTTCTTGGAATATTAATTGAGGCTTAGGACCCAGTAGGCCATGGAGAAAAGGCTGACATTTAGAAATCTTATCTCTAGCTTAAGTGTGTTATGGCTTATTCATAAATATTAGTTCATGGACTGGTGCTGTCCTTTTGCTGGAATTATTAATTTCTTCTTTCATTTTTTAATGTTATATTGAGTTTTTTGGCTGTATTTTGGTTTGTCTTTTATTTTTTTAACTGCTGTGCTTGGCAGTACTTCACAAATTGCATTCTGAATAGTTTTACACTGTCTCATTTGGTCTTTCCTCTGCTGAAGGAGGAGATGCTTGCTTTTTCCAGCTGCACATTCCCGCTGCTTCCTTTGTCCAACCTCTGCGTGCTGCAGCCTCAGAGTGAGCTGTGTGGACCTGTGATCTCCCTCGCTTGATGCCAGGGCACTGAGAAGTGGGACTCCTTTCTGCTAGGCAGCTGCTATCAGATTAAAAGTGTAATTGTAGTATTAATTTTGCTGCCCAACCAAGAAAAGGTTTAGTTGTATTTCAGTCCCTTCTGAAGTATTTTGTTTTTCTGTTGCTATGTTCATCCTAGTGCTCTCTTCTGTCCAGACTCAGTTGAAATTCAGCCATCCTGAGCTTGGTGAGCAGAGAGGTGTGCACTATTTCAGAGTTTTTACTAGTGTTTTGTATAGTGCCACAAAACCTACCCTTTTTCTTTTGAAAATACTTGAGATTCACCTTATGGTCGTGTTTGCCTCTTTCACAGCTTCCATTTTGGGCAGCATGGATGCATGAGGAATGACCTTTATTTCCTCTTGCTGCTGCGGGGAACCTGTGATCTGGGACTCCTTGTAGCTTTTACAGTATTATCTGAACAAGCCTGCTTACTGCTGCGAGATTTTGCTAAATTATTGGTGCTAACAAAAGCTGGAGCAGAGGGAAACTTTGAATAAGGGAGAAGATGCATTTTACCAACCAAGGGTGAAATCCTGGTAGCACTTGCATTGACTTAATAGATATGCAATAGGAGTCAGTGAAGAAGTTGTCTTTCCCCCTCCAATGTCTGACTGACTTATTCGGGACTTTACATAAAATCTAATAGCTGACTGTTGAGCATGTGATTCACCACTAATTTCGGTATGGAAGTACAAAAACAAAGGAGGAAGAAAAGCAGCAGGAAGTAGGAAACTCAACCTCCACAGTATGCTTTATAGCCGATGTAATCTCAGCCAGTGTTCAGCTTGGTGCAACAAAAAAGCTTAATCATTGCATCCCATGTCATAAGGAGTCAGGTGATGTGTGAAATCAATTTGACCTGAAGATACAAGGGGGTGCAGTCTCCTGCCCTAAATAACTAATTAAAAGCTATCATCTTGCATTTGGCAGCAGCAGCAGCAGCTGCCTAATTGGATGTTAAAAATATGCCTGCCAGTCTTTGAAAACTACATGTTTGCATGGCAGTGAGAACTGGTGCTTTGGCCTTTGTACATGATGTTAAAACCCAAGGTCTGATGTCTGAGATAATGTCTGAATGTGTAATAGCTGCTCCCTCTCGCTGCCTGGGATCTGCATCCTCAGCTTGTGACTCATGCTGAGGTCCCAGATTTTCAGCAGAAAGCCAGCTCATTTTTACACTCCTGCAGAATTCTATCCTGACTTTGCAGAAGCCTTGTTTACAGGATAGCTGTATGTTTTCATTGGCTTTTTTTTCTGGTGTTATTTTCTTTAATCAGGAAGAGGTAGAGCTGGTGCACAGGTCAGTGATCCAGAAGAGTTATTGCATGGCACAGCCCCCTGTAAAATTTTCCCCTCCATAGCAGGGGACTTTTTGTCTGTGATTGCCTGTTAGTGTCAGCAGCCCAGAACTGCCTTTCAGAAAGAAGAAAGGAAGCAAAAATAAGGTGTGCGTGAGGGGGGAGGACCAATTCAAAGCAGAGCCACAAACACCTCAGTGTTTGGGGTCGTATTTTTTTCCCTTTCACTGCCTGGCACTGAGTTGCTGGTATCGTTTTTTTCTTCCAAATCCAGCAGATGGTGTTAGCTGGCTATTTAATGACTTGCATGGGATGGAAAGATCCTGGGGACAGAGCTAGGAGGATGCAAGAAAGAACAGTTTTGTAGGGATGTACGGTGAATCGGAAAGCTGTGATAGGCTCTGTTTTAAGCATCTGTGTATATGTTTTCAGCTTACTACTACTAGGGAGTGGGGAGCTTCAGAACTGTACTACTTGGTTTAAATTGAGGTTTTTTGTGATGTTTATTATATCTTCCTTCTAAAGGCTTGGGTATGCTTGAGTGCAATGGAGCAAAATGAATATGGCCAATGGCCCTCATTGAGCACTTTGGGGTAGGGAGTGTACAAATTATTCTGGTATTTATTTTTTAATTGGATTTTTTCCTTGCATGCACCTTAAATGGAAAAGTGAAGTGGTACAAACACTCTGCAGTGCACTCCTGTGGCAGAAGTGTTTCCTAAATCCCACAGTCCATACAAAGGAGATAAGTGAGGTGGAATGATCAAGAAGTGAGCTCAGCAGGTTGTCCACTGTCCAGCCTGCCTAAAACATGGCATCAGTTTCTGACTGCTGTCTGTTAGCTGTGTGATGAATGCACTGGACCTTGATCACTCTCCTAGAGAACTACTGTCCATCTATACTGATCTGGATCTGTTACAAGTGAGATCACATGAGGAAACTGATGTCTGAAATTTGAGTACCTCTGGATAGGAAAAATATCAGCCTGACTAGATATAGATGGGCTGTAATTTGCTACCATTTAGGAAAGATCTTGGGGGTGTTGTGACTATTTCATAGACTGACTGGTGAGCACACAGCAGTTAAAATAAAGAATTCTAGAGACGTGTAGTTAAACATCTGATTTGTGGCTGTATAAGACAGTGGTGTAACCCACCTCTTGAACATTCTAGCCAGTTCTAACAACTGTCTTAAAAAGTTTTTAGAAGAGAAGAAAAAATGTAGAAGAGAACATAACTAGTTTGACCCTTCATCCTGGAAATTAAGGGACTGTGGTAGGATATGGGGGAATGCTATAAATAAGGGATATGGGGATATTCAAAAAACAGGGAAAGGTTGCCATTTATTAATGTAATTAGAGAAAATGATCTAAATCTGTGTGGATTCTTTGTTTGTTTGGGTTTAAGCCTGCTGGTTCCCAAAGTGTGCAAGGAAATTGTGGAGCTTGTTTTTTCATTTGATTTTTCTTCCTTCTTTGTGGTTTTAGGAGAAATAAATATATCTAAAAAGTTGGGCAAATTCAGGAGATCCATTGTTGGCTGTGAAGCATGACTTCATGAATGCAGATTCTGGCAATATAGGATGAGAGGGATCAGCCTGCAAGTTCCTTTTCTAGGCTTCTGCCAAGCATAGTGTTTGCAGACAATTTCTGATGGTCACTATAGGTATGTTCAGTAGTCACTCTGAGTGGCTGCTGGAAATGGGATTACAAGCTTCCTTTCCTGTGAGATGAGGATGCATCTTTAAGTGATGGATTTTAAAGGTGGAGTTCTACAGGTGTGTTACTGAGGTATCTCTGGCAACCTGTGACGCAGCTCTTTATAGAGCTCAGCCTGCTTCTGCCTTTTAAGCAGCCTTCAGCCTGAGCCCTAGGGCAGGGCCAAAGATGCTGGTGAGATTCACCTTAACATTAAACAGTTAGCAGGCTGACACAGAAAATTATCAGCACAGAAGTCTTGACATGCCAGTCAATGGAATAACTTATACAATCCCAGGAAATCTTTGTTTTTATGAAGTGACAGCTTTTAATGATGGCATAATGTAGTTTACTAGTTAGACTTGTTCCTGACGAGTCATTAAAAATAGCACACATTGGGGTATAAAAAATGTCCTGGGTAGAGGTGTAAGAAATGAAAGCAAGAGTACTTTCATGAGAGAGTGTCGTGACTTGTTTGCTAACAGACTGCAGGACTGCTGAGTTTTGGTAAGATTTTTTTTTTTTTTTTAGATATTATTCCTCTGACAGGATGGGGCTGTTTTCTGTCCTGCAGTGCATAAATCCACATCCAGTAATTAGAATAATTTATATTATGGTGTTTAATCTTAGGGCATCCTAAAGCAATTCACAGCCTACTGTCCACCAAGAGAGCCTTATCAATCTCTGATCTGGGAAGCTGACTCATCCTGAAGTGTGTGACCAACCCTTTCCTAGCTGGAAATCATGTGTCCATTCCTGCCTGCAGAGGGAACTCCCACCATCTGCCCCAGAGAGGAAAACACCCTCCAGGAAGCCCTCCTACCTGTATTCTGGTATTCCTGGCCAGCTTGCAGAATCCTTTAGAGGAGGGAGGGCTGTGACCTTGCCTCATGCCCTGAGTTTCTACTGGGGATCTGCTTTCCTTGTGTTTGATTGCTCAAATTCAATAAAAGAAAAACCCACGTAAAGAAAAGCTTCTGCTTGGTGCATCTCAAAGACCTTGCTGGTGGGAAAGGAGAATGTTGTGGATGCTTGCTTGTACTGCCTTGATATCTGATACATGTTGCAATTCTGCGTTGCAGGTCTGATCTAGATGAGCTGGCTGAGTGTGTAATGTACTGTGCTTGGACATTAAAGTTCTTTAGGCTTGCTTAGCTCTTGCTTACTTTCAAAAATTCTCTTAAAAGCTTTTGTCCTTTCTGGATGTCCATGGATGCTGTTCTTGGTGCGAACACTCATCCTCACATTTGCAGACAATAATTCTCTTAAGTTGGTGGGATCTGGTTGGGGTTTTTCTCATGTTGCTGATGTCAGTTTAGCTTATCAGTTTCTGGGGCAGCTATATGTGTCCCCGTACTGTGTGGGCTGAAGGGGATCACAGACTCTCAAAATGGCCCTAGGCTGTCAGGAGGGTGCAAGTTCCTGAATAACTGTTGCTGTGGTAACACATCAGCCATGTCCCTGTGCTGAGTTTTCACTGGTAGGTGCTAACACTTAAAATTATTAACCTAGACTGGGAATAGTGGTGGTGGCAGAGGGCTGCAAAATGGGATTAACCACTTGAGATGTGTTAAGCGAAAACATTCAGTCCTTGCCTAGATGGTTCTGAGGATTGGTGAGGGGGTAATGCAGCTTTTAGTGGGTTGGGGCTCTTTAATGAATCAGACAGAAAATGTGGGTTTACAAGTGTAATAATAAATCCCCAGGCTTTCCTTTGTCTTCATACTGACAGTCTTATCAAAAAGTCCAAGGGTTAATATGAGAAATAGGTGCACTTTAGATATATTTAAAGTCCTCCTTATCTTGCCAATGACCACTAACCAAATACTTCTGAGAATCTGAGGCCAAGTTGTCAAAATCTTTGGGATGGTTTTAGCACAAGTTCAGTGATAGTGAAAGAAGAAATTGAAGCATTGCATTGGAATCTGAACATCTTTATTTCTTCTTCCAGTTATGCTTCTCTGAAAACAATTTGCTCTATTTTTAGAGGCCATCTACAAATAATGTTTTTAATCTTAGATGTATTAATATTCTCTCTTGAGTGGAAGAACAACATGCATTATTCAAATGGCCTGTATGTTTGTTTATGTTTTGATCTTAATGATGAAATCAAATTGAGTGAGATTAATTTAACTGTATTTAAATTTAGTTTTACTTTTTGGTGTGTATGCACTAACTGTCCCTAAATAATCTTCCTGGGATGAAGGAATGTTGATTTTGTCTTTTTTTTTCTGTGTTCTTGTTTGGTCTTTTTTTCTTATCTGAAAAGATGTTTCTTCTAATCATATAGCAGCACTGGAGCTCGAGAGGTCTATTTTTTCTAAAATATCTCCTATTTTCAGAGTTAATTAAATCATTTATGCTTTGGTTTATATGAAGTAACTTTTTTCTGGCAATAGGTTTGGATTTTGTGGCTTGTAAGCCTGGATTTAAAATGATGTCTTTTAATAACCTATCTTCTCTCTTACTTCATCTTTTCTCACACAAAATGTGTTTAGTTAATATGAAATATGATGATTTCTCCTGGACTTCTTGATGCTGTCTTAAGATGTTTACTCTTGTAGTGTGCATGTAGGGTCACATTAATGTACCTTAAATGACTCTGTTTTGCCTGATGTTCAGAAGTTCCAGATATGGCAATTGCTATATAACCTTGGATCTTATTCTGTTCTTATGAGCTGTTGATCTTCTGTGAACGCTTGGCACCAGCAGATTTTGCTTGAGGAATTTTACATCCTCCCTGTGTCTCCTTATGGTACCTATCTCAAACTTAACCTAATCTCTTATATCCCTAGTAAAGCAGTGTTCCTTTCTGGCTTAGATGAAAGGCTTGTCTGCCACTGGTGTGAGGTAATTCAACAGCCTCATAGTGATTTGGTGTTGGAGAACTGACAGTGGTGCTTCTTTGCCACCATGGGCAGTGTAAGACTGTGGAGCTCCTCTCTGACCATTATTGAAGAATACATAAATTTTGGAAGTGCATGCTGGTCAGCATGTAGCCTCACAACACGATTCTTAAATTGATTCACTCCGTATGTAAGTCATAGGTTCTTCTGGAATGATTGGAACAGATGGGAATCACCTTTCTTCCAAGTGTATGATTCAGCCTGTCTGTTCTGCAAAACCTTCTGAACTTTGGCCAGGTCAGAAAACCTGCTGTGCTAATTTGATTTTAGCTGCTTCAAGGGTAGAGCATCATCTGAGGGATCTCCTTATGGCCACTGTGGGCAGCCATAACAGGACTGGGCCACCCAGGGAATCTGTGGCATAATATATGGGGAGACAGGAACAATGGAGCTGCTGAAAAACAAAACTTTTAATGTAAAAATAACAAATGTAGAAACTGCAAGGGCAACCTCCAAACGCCTCAAAACTTGGAAAGCACAGAGGTAAACAGATGGGCAGAGGGTACAGGATTCAATCAATAATGAGGGTGAGGAAAAAAACCATATATGTAGCTGGCAACCAGATGACCACATATTGAAACCAAGAATACCTTATTTGTAACAAACTAGTGAACGTATTAGTTCCCATGAGAGAACTCTTCTATTATCTCACTATGATGTCAAAGGATGTCTTTCTTCCTTGCTAAGTGTCTCACAGGGTTTGAAGCAGAAGCACTCTGTATGTGAAGCCAGCTCCCTATGCTCCCAAATTTCCACATCTCCCCCTTCATTTACCCTCTGTAAATTTCCCTTAAAAGCCTTAAACATACATCCTATCAAACATGGAAGCAATATTAACACTACAACAACAAACCTGTCTTGGCTAGCGAACCCACTAACTCTGGTAGATCCCAGCTCCCAAACAGTGCAAAAGTCCAATCCTTGTTTTTGGAGTTTCTTGACCCCTTAAGGAACTTGAATACTATGATGGATGGATTTGCTGTGGTCTGAGAGTCTCATGCAGCACATGCCCTCAAAGTCTTTGCAGCCATGTCCCTGAGCTAGGAAAAGGAAGTCTATGGCAGCCCTGTTCTGTAGGGTGGCATGTCTGATGCTATCAGCATCTGTCAGTAGCTCACTCAGTGCTTCAGATGTAGTGTTAGTTTGCCTACTTAGCTAACACCCAAGACTATCTAACATTTTTAAAGCTTTTTCCACAGTACCCCAAGGAACCAATACAGATGCTGCTACTGTTTGTCTGAAATTCCAAAAATTGCTTTCTTCTTTGCAGTCTGCTCCAAATTGGTGAATGAATCTTTTTAGCCTAATCTTTTTTACAGGTCGTTGTGAGGTGGGTATTGGCAGGGTAAGCTTCCCTAAGCTGCATGTCTACCTTGATGTGTGATGGCAGGCCATACTCAGTCTCAACAAATGAGAGAAGTTCCCAATGGTAACTGTAATGGGGAATCACTGCACCAGGAGAGAACGAGTGAGGTCTAATTATATATGCTTTCATTTCTGTAGATAGAATGATGGGGAGAAAATCCCACCATACATTTTGCTCATCTCTTATTTTTTGAATGTCCTATGTATTTTTTGTGTTCCTTCTATCTTACTTGTGTAATGAAATTTAACACCAAAGTCCATTCTGACAGAGCCTAAAATTTCTAGCTCTTGGGATTCTAGTGGTGCATGTGGCGGGTCCCAATCCCAGTAATCCCATTTATCAACAGGGCTGTGAATCCATTTATTGTGACCACATAGTTTATAGATGGCCTTTTTGGTTAATGGGCACTGAACTGCTGGCTACCCTACTAAGCAGGTAGAAAAAGCTACTGATAGACACATGGTTTCTTGTTGACTGGCATTAGCTAGTGTTACCCAAATATTTTGCTTTGTCTGTGTGACTTTCCAGGACTTTGCAAGGAGCATCGTGTAGAACAGGATGGCTGTAGTGAACAGGGGTCCTCTAGGGGTTATATTCAGTGGGGTAATCTGTGTAAAAACTTAAGAAATTAGGTGTCACTTAAGATAGGTGCTTGGGAAACTGATAACAGAGGGAGACTTTTGCAGCGGGTGGGTGACAGTCCTCAGGATGCCCTTTCCTTGGGTCTTCCTTGTGGTTCTTCTTGCTGGTGTTCCTGCAGTGGCTGAAGAATGACTTGATGTTCTTAGCAGGAACCCACTGAGGTTCTTTACCTGTTGAAACACAAGCATAAGTCTGTCCCCAGGCAATTAGTCGAAAGTGGTCCTAACATTTGGCGTGTTTCTGGGTCTTTTCGTTCAGCCGTGCTCATGTGGTATTTGAAAAATGCCTGATGAATGAAGGAATTATTTTAAAAAGTTAAAAATATACACTGCTTTCTGAGCCTCTCTATAGTAGACAGGGATTCTATTCCCCCTCTCTTTGTTGTTCTAAGAGGTGTTTTAGGGAAAGCCTGTGGGGCAATGTGGGATACCTGTAGTGTGTCTTATTCCCCTTAAATTAGAGAATTACTTTACTTCCTGGGAAACACAGGCTGAACCATAATCAGTTTCAATTTCTTGTGGGACACCCAGTGTTGAGAAAGCCTGCAGGAAATGCTTAACACCTTTGGCTGCTTCACCTAGGGGAAAAAAACCAAACCCTGCAACAGGTTGTAGCTCTCTGTTTGAAACTGTAACCATACTCAAAATTCAACTGAAGAAAGTTTGGAAGTTTAACTGAAATGTTAAAGGTACTTCAGGAGTTAAGTATATGTTAAAGGTTTGGACTGCCAGCTGTCACTGTAGAACATAGACTGTAAAGATTACATGTTGAGCTTATTAGGAACACAGTGTTAAACAGTACAATAATATAAAATCAGAGAACAGAGGACATGTGATGAAATGACCTTCCTTGAATGGCCCAGGAGACCAACTTCTTTTTTTTGAGGCCTTTATTGAAGATCAGCTTTGGGTGGGGAACCCAAGGGGTTGTGCACACCACTGCTGTTCCCACCAGACAACATGAAGGAGGAGAAACTCAGCTTTGCCAGACAACAGAGCTGGGGCCTCCATCCTCATGAAAGTTCCCAGAAAACCATTTGCTGGCTCTTGGTCTAGAGGTGTCATGCTGGCCAAGTGCTGTTGAAGTCATGGCGACAAAGCAAAAATGCTCTGATTGGTGATTTCATCTTCTTCACTGTTTTCCCCACCTAGTCTTATATGCTGTATTGGCTCATTGTTTTTAGGGTTTTTTTACCACTGATTGGTGTCCCATAAGTACTTGCTGTTGTGCACCATTTTAGAGGGAATAGTGGAGGCTGGCGTGGATATAACAGTAGGTACTGGGACTGGGGAAGGGACAAACAGCTAGGAGCATTAACAATTTAGAGACATAAGATGTTAACAACAAATAGTCAACACTAACAACAATTATGGCCAACTGGGTAGACACATACCAACACAAACAACAACTGGGTGGACACCTTGTAGAGGAAAACTTGCATCTTGGAATTTATTCCTCACATTTCCTATATAAATTATGCAAATACATTTACAGTAAAATCAGTGGAAAAAAAGAAGACCAAAATGTAGTAAAGGAACACAGAGCCGTGACTTATTTTGTTCCCCAGTGTGTGCTAAAACAAAGAGGTTCTTGTCAGTTTTGGATGGCTTAAGATGCTTTATTTAAGGCATTTTTTGCTTCATTGGTCAGTTCTCAATGTGGGCTCAGTCAGCTTCTGTATATCGTGAAATGTCCTTAGGTCTTATTCTTTGAGGCCAGTCCTTTTTAAAATGTCTCTGCTGCATTTTTGATGTTATCCAACACCTGCCTTGGGGGGCAGGCGGCTGAAACATGCATTCTGTGGCTGCTCCTGTGGTAGTATAACTTTCCTGGCAGACAGAGCTTCCTCAGTCCCCTGTCTGATTGCCTGTGCTTGAAGAGCTGCTGAGCGCTCTGGAGTGTTTTCTTGAGTCAAGGCTTTCTCAGCCGCACTCCCGATTTTATTCAGTACAGGCTTACGGAGATTTACTGCTCGGTCCTTGGGCTGCTTACGTGCCCCTTCTACTGTCAATCCTGCTCATTGGACCTCTACATAATCTTGCAATAATTAGTTCAACACTCTCTTAGAACAAAGCTGGCTTTTAACCTGCGCTATGGACTTCGTGAGCGCCGCCGTGTCCGAATCCCGGTAGATCAGATTCCCACTGGGCGTGCGGCCTCACGCAGAGGAGGCGCGGCCTGAGGCGGGAGCTGAGGCAGGCGGGGTGGAGCCCGAGGTAAGGGTGTTGCCCGATGTACAGGGAGTGTAGAACAGAGTAGGAGAGGTGAAACCGACGGTGGAATGCTGGATATGGCTGGCGTTTTGTGAGGGACGGAGGAGGTCCAAGATAGCGGGGCCGTCGCCATCTTGGGCCCAGTGTGGGGAGGTTTAGGGCGGCGGCAGTGCTTTATGTAAGCGGGAAATGCGAAGGGAGAGAGGGACATAGAATGGCAGGGTTTGCAGTCTGCATGGGCCCCTGTGTCTGTGATGGGCTCCAATCTCCTGTCCCTCTCCCAGGGTTAGCAGGGCTGGGAGCAGTTCCATGTCGCAAGGTGGTGGTGGGGATGGGACGTCACAGCTTTTGTTCTACTCTAATGTTTTCAATAATCGTGTGAAATGCAGGCAACATGCGAGGAGCTAGATGGTCCGTGTGAGTGGTCATATCATACAGTCTGGACCCTACCATGTCCCAAAACATGGGAGTAAAAATGTTACAGTCCAAGCCTCACAGTGCACTCCAGGGTGGCGTCGCATTGGGGAGATTAGGCAATTCCCATTCTACAAGGGTTTTTTGCATTTTTCCACCACCTTTCCATGGACTGCTAAAAGAACTTGAAATTGTCCATATACATCTTTCTTTACAGCTGATAGCCTAGTGCCCATTGTGCAATCAGCACAATTTGGATGGGGTGGGATATGCCCCTGCCTTTAGGAAAGGGTGACAGTGCAGCTATCTCTCCTCCACTCACCTGCTTCCTGCAGGTATCTCTGGGTTGTCTGGTCACACTCCAAAGGTCGCCCACTGGCTCAACTGGTCCCGCTCCAAAAGGCAGCACAAAACTTTCTGTGTCAGGCCTGATAAATTTGTAATCTGTGGAGAAGTCCTATTGGTCAGTTCTTCCCTCCTGACCCGATCTTGGAGAGGTCCCTTAATGTGGGAGTCCCTGGTTTGGGTGCTATTTATGGCTGCTGTGGCCAGCCATAACAGGGCCAAGCCAGCTAGGGAATCTCTGGCATAATATATATGGAGATAGGAACAATGGAGTTGCTGAAAAACCAAGAACTTTTAATGTAAAAATAACAAACATAGCAACTGCATGGTACAAGGGCAACCTCCAAAGACTGTGAAACCTGGAAAGCACAGAGGTCTCTAGATGTGGTAGAGGCTACAGGATTCCATCAATAATGAGGATAAGGAACAAATCAAGCCACATTGATCCCAGTCAAGCCACCATATATGTAGCTGGCAACCAGCCAACCATATATGGAAACTAAGAACAGCACCTTTTTCGTAACAAACTAGTTAACATTAGTACCCATGAGACAATTCTTCTCTCTATTCTCTTGCCATGATGTCAAAGGATGTCCTTCTTCCTAGCTAGGTGTCTCCCAGGATTTGAAGCTGAAGCTCTCTGCATCTGCAGGTCAGGCCAGCTCTTTATCCACCCCAATTTCCACATCTCATGCTGTTGAGGACTGAGTGGAAAGAGCTAATAATACTTGTTTCACCTATGGTACAGGTAGCTGAAGTATTTCTCCCTAGTTTTCTCCTTACAAAGAGAAGGAGAGCTTTCTCGTGATGAAACTGTGTCCCTGTGCAAGGCTCAGTCTTTGAGACTTCAGCTTTGCAATCTTCCTTCGGTTCTGCCCTCAGGCCTGGAGTTATCTGTCAACATGTTATGGGAATTTAAACCATGAAATGAAATTTGGGTGAATTGCAGAATGTCTGATGAATTCAGGAAGGGAGCCAGCCCTCACTTTGTCCTTCTCTGATATCTTATCACAAATAAGAAACTACTGTTGACAGCTGGAATTAGCTCTAGTGTGAGTGGAAAGTTCCACATTCCTTCCTCCTCTCTCTTCCCCCCACCAGCCCTGGAAAAGAACAGCAGCACTCCAATTAGTGGGTTAGAATTTGTGCTGGTTTTGTGAATCCCTGTGTGGATGTTGAAAGCAATGTAAATGGCACCAGAGAAAGGTGTCTGTACTGAAGATGAAGTTTCTGTGCACAGTAGTGTTAAAACCATACCAGTGTAGTCCTGCCAGAAAGTCTCCTTTGTAGGAGAGCCTGATGGATCATATTTTCGAGTTTGATCTGAAAAGTCACACTAGGCTTATGCTTTGCATGGTCAGCAAAATAGTCCAGTGTTTTCATATGAGAACCAAAAAGCTTAGAAGCTCTTGTCTGTTCAGCTGCTTGTGGCAAGTGCTGGACATGAAAGACCAAAACTTGTTCCGTTTTTTGCAAAGCTTTCGTAGTCACTTGTGCTGGCTTTTTGCTATAGCCTCCTTACCTTAGGGGCTGAAGGGTCTGCTGCCATTCCCACTCTACAACAACTATTCTAGCTTAAAGATACTCAGCCTTTTCTATATCACTGACATCTTTTCACAACTTCATCCTCCCAGACTTGCAGGTGCCATCTGATATGAACATCTGGGGACATTTTTCACCTTTGTGGCTTCTCTGCTCAGTCCACAGGGCAGGTTGGGCCATGGCTCTTTATAGAAGTAGCTGTTTCCTTTACTTCCAGCAGTATATTTCTAGTGCTGAGCTGGTGGGAGACCACAGAGCAGATTGGTTGGTTTTTGTTGTGAAACTGTCACTGAGCTGAATATAAGATGGGCTGAATGCTTTGCTGAAAGTATTTCCCTGGTGGGATTGTAGAAATTTTAATCTTTCTTGTTGCTGTTCCTTGTCTTGCTGCTCTGTGTGACTTGTTTTTGTAATTTGATTGCTGCATGATGCTGGAGAAGGAAAGAAACAGAATGTTGTTCCTGTGAGAGTGGCAACAGTTGAGAGATTGCCAGCAAAAATGTCACAGTCTGCATGGTCAAAACAATAAACTTTTTTGAAGGATGGTAGCAAAGATTGGTTTTGTGTAAAGAAGCTATAGCTTCAAAAGCAATTTTAAATGAGTCATGGTCTTGTTCTTACATAGAGATATGATATCTACACATAAAGAATAAAAATGAAAATATTTGACTGTTCTCGCCAGAAAAATACTCAGGAGAAACAAGAGCTTACCCCATCTACCCTTTCACAAACAAATGCCTAAACATTGTACCTGAACTTTTGAATTTTAAAGCCAATCTGGGAAGTAAACTAAGGCAAACTGCCTCCTGCTGAAATCTACGCCTACTGGATTGCTTCAAAAACTTAAAGAAAAAAAGATAGGGAAGGTGGGGGATATGTGGTCGAGGGGGAGATAAAACCTTTAATGTCTTAGCTTCAGGTGGCTATCAGGTTGCTGCTGTGCTCTGAGTTAGCCTGCCCTGCCACTGTGGAAGTTCCTGTCTTAGAAAACTTAAATGCAAGTCCTCTCTTCAGATTATATGCTTGGAAGAAAACCTGGTCGGTGATTTGTAAGTCATTCAGGCTTTGATGTGCCTATGTGATTTTTCTTCCCATCTCAGGAACTGAGTCAAAAGAATTTCTAGAGAGAGACCACAGAATCTGTGTTCTCCATTCCTTGCATGGCTCTGAAGAGTAGCACCTCAAGCTGATCATAGATAACAGAAATGAGACCTGGACGGGAGGTTCTAAGGTTCGGATGTTCTAAGGTTCAAGTGTGTCCACTATCTGAGCAGAACATGAGGCCAATCTCTGCTTGCAGCAGAAATGCTGTCCTGGCTTACTTTCCTTTTTTTTTTTTTTTTTTTTTTTTTTTTTTTTTTTTTTTTTTTTTTGTCTCACAGGGAAGTTTGCCTTATCACATTCCTGTAGATAATCTCGGATAAGTGGATGGCAGGGCCATTCATTACCCTGACACAACAGCATCAGACTCTTACCAGTAGCCATTTTAAACTGCCTCGGGGAATAAGTTAATTAAAAAAGGTTTGGAATCAAAGGGTATGAGACGAAGTATTAAGTAACCTCTATGATACCCACAGAGTTGACAAATAATCAGGTTTCCTTGTTTCAGCAGAGGAACCCAAGCATCCACCCCATTTAACCCAGAATTTTGGTAGAGAAGGGTTAATTTTTTGCTGGGGACTTGAGTATTCCTTAGCTACAAAGTTTCAAGCCGTCTGCAGCCCCTTCCTTGCACCTAAGAAGCGGTGATTAGGATGTTTCCAAAATGAGCTGCCTTGCCTGGGGTCATTTTGTCAAGGTTAGAGGGGAGAGGTTGGGCGGAGAAGCACTGTCGCTCTGGCCGGCTCTTGCCTCCGTGCACTGGGCTGTGCCAGCCCCCCACTTCAAAGCGTGAGTTTAAATTATGGAGCACCTGACAGCGATGATGAACATCGTGTGTTAACGTCTGGGAGAGGATATTGTTTTATTTATAAGTATGGGTTCGTGGGGAATGGTAGCAGGGTAATTTGTTAACCACGCCTGTCTGGCAGCGGTATGAAAGCAGAATCAAACCAAGCGTTTGCTATCTCTGCCCTTCTGCTCCAACTCTTATTTCTCCTTCTGTAAATCCCAGGACTAGCACATTCAAAATGTAAATACTCTTGTTTGGGAGTTTCTGTGCCTTTGTTGCATTATCTGTGCAGCTCCTGCTTTCAGGGGACCTTCACAGAGCCAAAGTTGATCAGCAGCCGGAGGAGGAAAGCAGCCGTTGCCGTGGCAACCGGTGATGACTCATCCCGGGTAGCAGGCAGCGAAAGCTGTGAGGCTGCAGTAATTTTCCAGATGCTTAATCCAGCTCTCGGGGCTTTTTTTTTCTCTCGCTGACAGGCAGAAATCCTCCTTTCTCTTTTTTTTGCTCAGAGACCCACGCAGCCCGCAGCCGTACGTGATCAGAGTAGTCCTTTGTGATGCTCACCCAGGATGGCGTCACAGAGACGTGTCTGGGCGTCGTACATGAGCTACACCACCGATTGAACTGTAGCCCCCAAAGGTGGTAAAAATAGAACTGTGAACTGCCCGTCTGCAAAAATACTCCAGTGCACTCAACTGGCTCCACTCAATTTCTGTCTCCAAATTAACACCACGTTTACTGTAACTACAGCTCTGAAATATTAAATCAGTTCATCTTGTTTCTTTTCAGTAAGGAAGCTGTCCCTGTGCTGCATGCAGAATGTGCTGAAAAGAGAACTGCGTTCAGCAGAGGCATTTCCATGAATTAGCTTCTCATTTCTCTGACCTACTAATTTTTGTGCACAAATTTGTCGTAATGAAACAGAGCAGGTTAAGAGACTTATCCGGGAGAGGGCAGTAAAAGGAGGAACACCTTCCATGTCATTAAGGGGAATACTTGCCTTGGGGTTTTCCTGCAATGACTGCATTGTGATGCAGGCCTTGCCTCAGGTAGAGCACTTTTATGAGTGTCTGAGTAGTTACTTAGCTGCTCTGGTTGTGATGTGGAGCTCTTTGTGATTGCAATAGGATGCTGAAGAATCCAAGTGCAACTAGGTTAGAAGTAGCTTCAGCTTGTTTCTGTAGAAGGTACACATTCCTCCCTAGAGCCAGAAGAGCAATTAGCAGTGTGGTGGTGGGATTCCGTTTCCCTGTTCAAGTGAGTTCCTCTAGCTGTGGGGAGAACAAAACTGCTGTGCAACATATGGAGAAGGGAGAGCTTGTGGGGAAGTGAGAGAAAAATAACAGTAGAACTCTTGTCTTTGCTTCACATAGGAGGCAAAAAGTACTGATGCTGCCAGCTGCTGTCATGTGCAGTTCCTGGAAGGCAAGTGGCTTTCTGTGGGTGAATCAAGTGAGGCCATCAACTCATTCTTCCACAATGCAACCTCTAGTTTGCAAGTCCTCATTCCAGATTTGTCAGGGTGTGCAGCTGAACCAAGGTGCTGCATTGCTGACAAGCTCTGCAGATTGTTGCTGGCTTAAATTAAAGCCATGAAAAGCCACTTAGTGTGTGGGGCATGAGAAAGCTGTCTGTCATGTTTGTTTTCTGCTTCTTGTGATTGTCATCTGCTAATAAGTACCCATATGACATGAAATATATTGTCTTGAGTCTTTGTCTCTTATTATTAGGTGAGATATGTAAGCATTTAATGAGCGTACTGTGGCCCCTCTCTAAGGGAAACCAGTTTGAAAGGTTACCAATGGAGGCTCCTCTTGTTCTTGTGAGGTCCTGAGCTCTTTCTTGGTGTGCAGCTGTTCCTAACTATAGCCAGATATTGCATATTCAAGGGGAGATCTGTTCTATGCTCAATGCCTAATACTGAAACCTTGTTCAGGTTAGAATATCTAGTTTAGGACACTAACTGTTTCACTTCATGTCCTTTCTTGAGAATTAAGTATGCTATGCACTGGTGAATTTTTTGAAAGATGTGCTTTCCAGGAGCAGACTGTTTTGGAAATAAAAAAAAAATTGGAAAGCCAGATATGAGATGACTCAATCTCACCCTTAAAGACAGGCATAATTTGCTACCTCAGTAGCATGACACGTAATAAAAATACTGTTAGTCAGATCTGTAATTTCAGCAGCAATTACTGCAGACCTGCCTAGCTGTGCTAGTTTTATTATAATGTGTATTATTAATGTATTTTAAGTTAGCACCCAAAGCTCTGCAGTTCTAGCAAAATCCTTATATGAAATCATCAATGGCATTAAACTCCTGTATATTTTGTGGGTTCTTTGTCTTTTTGGAAAAGCATGTTTAATTCTGTTATATTTACTACTGATAAATATGTACTGACTTGCTAATGCATTTCGTGATCAGTTAGACTTCAGTAGGTTTCCTGAAATCTCCTGGAATGGCATCTGCTTTGCTGACTGTAAGTAACAGCATTTGTAATTAGTTGTATGCTGGTTTCTTGGGTGGTTTCTTTGCAGAGTCACATTCTGGACAGAAGCTGGCTAAGGCTACTGTACCCCCTGAACGTTCCCAAGGACTCTTAGGCCTGTGAAGTTATTTAGTAAGGGGTAGAAGCCTTATTTCTTTACAAAGTGATAATGTATTTCCAGGTACAGTAATTTCACGAATATAAGCCGCACCTTTTTCATTGAAGAATCCAGCCTACCCCAGTGGTGCGGCTTATATTCAGGTGCGGCTTATCTATGGACAAATCCCAGCGAAACGCCAACCCGGAAGTGAGAGCCGGCCAAGCAGAGTGGCAAGTGGGAGGTGCCGGGAGAATGAGACTGCCCGGAACGGGGGCTGCAAGTGTGCGGCCCGGCCCCTGTGCCATCGGGAGCCGGTGGGAACGGGTGATGGCCGGGAATGGGGGCTGCGCAAGGGTGGGCCGGCCCCTGCCGCTGGGAAGCCGGGCTGTGTGGGGCCGGGCCGGAGCGCCCCACCCCCTCTGCCGTGTGACTTTAAAAAAAAAAAAAAAAAAGCGCGGCTTATATTCGGGTGCGGCTTATATATGGACAAATCCCATGGTCTTCCCAGCTACCCGGAAGTGCGGCTTATATTCAGGTGCGGTTTATAATCGTGAAACTACTGTACCTTTTTGCTCTTGGAAGACATCATTACTAGTAATTGTGACTGGATAAAACCTTTAATAATCAGGGTTGGAGTTGATGCACAAATCATACACTCTTAGCCTTGCTGTTTCTCAAAATAGGTAAAATGGCGTATTTCAAATCTTTCCCGTCCTTGATATTTTCTTTCTGAAGGCTTTTTGTACTGGGGGTACACTCTTCCAAATCTGCTTATTGGATATCCTGTACTATGGGAGCCTTATGAGAAAGTAGCACCCATCTCCTTTTCAAAGTCATCCAGGGCAGTAACGGAATCAGAGAAAAATACTGCTGAAGCTGACAAAGATGTTTCATCTCTCTTCTCTGTCCCATGTTATGGATGAAGTAAGATATCTAGCCTTGCATGCAAGCATAGAATCCAGCCTGCATGTCAAAATCTGCCCCTGTCATGGACTCACAGCAGTGAAATGATTTGGCTTGCTGGTTTGTGCAAACAAAGATGAACAGATCGGAAATCAAAACAAGCCTTGCTGGTGGTTGAGTCTTTTTGTGAAGTAAGAGAAACGTGAAGGAGGTGTGTTCAGTGAAGCACACAGAATGGTAGAGTTTTGCCTGTGTATATGTGGTTTCTGAGCTAGCTGGCAGCCTGGAGGTGCTGGAGCAGGAGCACCACCCATCATTGCTGTGAGCTAAGCTTGTATCCCACTGCTAGTATCTCGCTGAGACAGTCAGCTTTGCAAAAACAGTAGGGTGGCATCCCTCCTCTGTGGGAAATCAGTACCAAAATCAGTAGCTGCCCTTGACTTCACAAAGCCCCAGGCTCAAATTATCTCCCTGGAAGCACTGTACCAATTGGTTTTATTTTTGCTTCTCTTAAAATACATGTGGCTTTATGGTAGTTTACAGGAAAGAAATGCTGAAGCATTTGGGATAGTGTGAACTAAATCCCAGTATCTAAACAACTGAGTTTATATTTTCTTTTGAATTTTGAAACTGCCTGTTCTAATAGTGTGCTCTTTAAACCCCTCTGATCCAAGTTAGTGTTTACAGAAAATAGGAAGCAAATGTCTTTAGTATATGAGGCTCTGGGGAAACTTAAAAGCCACGTTTATCATACCTCATGATGCCCTATACCAACAAGGGAGAGAAAAGTATGGCTCTCATCTTGGTTGGTGCTTGGCACCTCTGTATGGAAATTCCCAATCAGTAGCTTTTTACTTCTAAATCAGTTCTGGCATTTGGATGACTGTCTTTTGAAAACAATATTGTAGGCTGTTGAAGAGAGAGCACAGTCATCCCACTAAGGAGATTTATAAATTTATTTGCCTTCATTTTCCTCCGTAATATATCCTGATAGTAAGATGTATTACTTTGATAGGTTTGCAGGGGAAGCATTAGAAGTGCTACTGTCTTAAACCTTAAAAACTACAGCTAATGAGTTTTTGGGAGACGTGCTAGATTTCCTCTAGGTGCTGTACAGCGTCTGGCATGGCAAATCTTAGTGGATGTGGCTGCTGCATCACCTCTGAATAGCACCAGGACTCTTCACAGTGCTATGAAGTTATGCCCTATTTGCACAATATCTTCTAGTACCAGCATGAGTCAAAAGGTGGGTCCAGCATTACTGGAGGCAGGGAAGACTGAAGTTCTGTAGTATTTCTGGGCTCCTTGTTGTTCAAGGGATTGACTTTTTAAATTATTTTTTTTTTAATCATCCTTTGTGCTTCTTTAAAGACACTTGCCTGAATTTCCTTTGTTTAGGGATGCATGGAGCTGTCTGTTAGTAAATCTTCTGTATAAGACACACATAAGTTTGTGGCCAAGGTCCTGTGATACTAAAGTATCAGAAGCAATTAAGAACGAAGAATCTAATGCTTTAGATAATCTGTTGTTACACTCAAATTTAGTCTCTATTTTGTGGGGGGAAGGGAAACTAA
Source organism: Sialia sialis (assembly GCA_009812075.1). Classification (NCBI taxonomy): domain Eukaryota; kingdom Metazoa; phylum Chordata; class Aves; order Passeriformes; family Turdidae; genus Sialia; species Sialia sialis. Next base: position 4,020,545 of record VRYO01001681.1, on the reverse strand, counting down.
ACTGCCCATACTTTCCACAGGATAGAAATAGAGTTGCTGTTCAGTCTAGCACAGGTCTGGCTTATCTTTTATTTTCTTTTTTTTTATTTTTTTTTTAGTAATACTGTGTTCCTAGTCAATTCTGTTTATCTCTCCTCCATGTGTCCCAACTATCAATGGCACTCCTGGGCACTGATTAAGAATTGAGTGCCATCTCCTATCTTTTGTGTTGTTCCCTATGGTGTGGTGAGATTTCTCTGCAAATCTCTCTGAAGTTTGGACCAAGTCTGCTTTGCCTAGATAAGAACTATCAGTGGTGAATGCAGTTGTCTTTAAGAGTGAGCAAAGTTATCTTTAGCTTTCTTCCTGTGTCAGTTCCTCATACATTTTCACCTATGAGCTTTGCAGAATTTTCTCTGCTCAGCAGCTGTGTGCTGCCTTTGAAGCTTAACTAGCACCAGTGTGTCTGGGTGATTTGCTGGGCACAGGCTTCAAGTCAGGGAAGAGACTTGGGGGCCTCTTGATTCTTCCCCACCCTCCTTTTTATTTCCCCCCCCCATGTTTTCATCATTATGTCACTTGTGTCAGTGCCTCCTTTGGCTTTGCAGGTAAGTTAAGACCTCTCCTGTGCATCTCTAGTACAGCACAAAGTGATTTGAATGACATGTCAGTGCAAAGAGTTTGGGTGATGACCACTATTTTAATGGCAGCCCTTCCTTCTAACCTTTTAAAGTCACCTTTAAGTCTAACCTTTAAGTCACCTGCATATAATCTCCTCACTTGTACATTGTGTAACACCATGTCAGTCATTTGTCTGAAGTTTTTGCTGCTGAGGGTATTTGACATGTTTTGCTATCATCACTAGGTTCTCCATAACACCTTCTTTATTTTAAATGGCAGTTGCATTTTCCAGACTGAGAACCACTGCCTTGGGACTCCTGGGTGCATCAGCAGAGACAAAGAATTTTCTTTCCCCACAGGATTCAATTTTCTGGGTTATTTTTCCTTTTCTTTCTTTTTTCCCCTATGTTGTGCCACTTGAAGACAGTAGATCTAAACCTCTTTATTTTAGGAGAAGGCAAAAACAAAATTAGAAATAAGCTTTCAAAAGACGCTTCCATTTTGCATCTCTCACCTAATGAAAGAGAAAAATATTTTAAAGGATACTACTGTAGAAATTATGTTGTAGGAATACACCACACTGTGTTCCTACAAGATCTTTACTTGGAAGTCAGCTGAAGGCTGGAGAGCCTTTTGTTGTTCTGAAGGGAGGGTATTAAAGCAGCCCTTGGAATGTTGTCAGTTTAGAGGAGCCTAGCCTGAGGCTGCATTCCTATTGACCTTGGGTTTTTTCCAAGTTCTGCAGCCCTTGGCAAAGTGGGGAAGGCAGTGCCACATCATACAGGAGTCATTCTCCCTTGCTGAATAACTGGGGATGAAGCTTCCCTATGCATATAATTTGATAAACCTGAAGCCACTGTCCCTCAGCTCATTGGGAGTGTGAGAGCATTACCCAGACACGGCCATAATGAAGCCTGAGCTTGCTTTATTGTTTACCTTTACTAATACAGTTCATCAGCTTTGATGAATGCTCTTGAGATTGCTATCTATGGCACTTGTAACTCTTGGTTTGGGTGTTTAGTTTTTTTTTTTTTTTTTTTTTTTTTTTTTTTTTTTTTTTTTTTTTTTTTTTTTTTTTTTTTTTTTTTTTTTTTTGTTTTTTTTTTTTTGTTTTTTTTGTTCTGACTTTAGAGTGACAATTCTTTTCAAGAAGAATTTATAATGTCTTTATCTGACATATTGTCTTTAAGTATAATAAAAAAGTCAATAAAAAATAAGGTGAAATCACTCTTATTTGAAGAACCAACATGACATCTCTTCCAGGGTTTTGCTCTTGCATGGAAGCTTTATATGCTTTTAATAGAGCTGGCTGGGATTTAACCAATGCTGTTAACACAAAAGTGGAAGGGTGATGGTTTCCTCCTTGAGCACATGGGGATTTAAATCTTATTCTGCTGCTTAGGGGATGGCAAAATGTTGCTCATTTTTTTAGAGGATAATATTTTTTACTTCTTCACGTTGCAATTATGGCACGTCATGCACAGAGTGCACTAGGGAATATTTCTTCACTTGCGAAATAAAATGGTGTGACCATACCTAGAATATGGGCAGGTGTGAGCTCAATGAGGCCCCTGCAGGGTGGGTGAGGAAAAGTGCAAGTCAGTGCCTTAAGGAATAGCAGAATGCTCCATTGCAGTACTCAGCAGTGCAGGAAAGCCCATATAGTTCCCTCCTTGAGACAATTGCACCCAAGACTGCTACAAAGGTTTTTGATGGGGTGAGGAAAATAGTTTTTCCCCAGGGTTATCTTACTTTGAAGCTACAGCTTTTCAGGTGACATACAGGGAAGGTCACAAGCTTGGGTTTTGTTTTGGGCTTTCCCTGCTGCTGTAGCAGTGTGTGGCTCCTGGGAAGGGATCCTGGATGGTGTGACTAGGAGGTGGTTAGGGTGCCCCCCGCCCCGGACCTTTTCTCTACAAGGAGCCAGCCCTTTGTCCCCAGAAGAGTCCCTTTCCCCTGGCCATGATGTGAGGTGGTATAGAATAACCTTCTCATTCCAGCTATGCCCCCTTTCGGCTACTGCAAAACATTAACCCTGTCCTGTTCAGAACCAGAACAAGGTTTGAGTCCTCAGTTATTCTGGATTTGTGCTTTGTACCTTTCCTCTTGGTCTACTGACTAGATCTGGAATTTTTGTTTTGGTAGAGAGGGGAAATGATTACTTTGAACTTTGCTTCTGACATTTGTTTAGTGAGGAAACTAATTATGTAGAACTTCCTACCCTCCCTGGGCTTTTGCCTGGTGTTCGACATTTTGCACATTACACAGGTTGGGTAGTGGGGAGGGAGATGGGAAGAGAGCAACACTTTTCCTTAAAGCAGTTCCACTGTTCATATTCTTTGTGTCTTTGCTCCACTGAATGCACATGTGGGAAGTGCTTTCCAGATGCTATGAACATGATGTACGATCATATCACAAAATTAGCATTTGAGTAGTTTGGGTTTATTACAACAGCAGTTTCTACTTTATAATAGAGTTCAATGATTGTTTTGATTTTTGTCACCATAATGCATGACATTCATTTCTTCTTAGTTTTCTTTCTATTCCTCACGTTTCCTGCTGGAGACAAGGTCTGTACCTTGCTTCAGTCCTGAAACACAAGTGCTGTACAAAGGAGGGGGTAGAATCAAAAAGATTTCCTTGGTTCTGCCTGCCACTGCAGAGGCTGCAGCAAAATATCTTTATAGGGGAAAAACTGTGATTAATTAGCACTGGTTCCCAAGGAAATAGCAGGGTGGCTGAATACAGCCCAGCAGTGGGAAGCTTTGTTTCTGTCTTCAGGGTGCAAGCCAGAGGGCTTGGCTGTGAGAGAGCTCAAAATACCGAGGCACTTGCCTGTTGTCCCTGTAGGCGTTTGGTATGGCTTTGCCTCCCAGCTCTCTGCTTCCAGCCCTGTTGGGATACCAGCAATTGTGAGAAAACTCTTTCCCAGGGGAAGGAAGAGATACTGTTTTTTGCTCTGTTTAGAAACTTCTGCCTTTTTATTTATATCTGTTTGTGTATAAAGCCAAATATCCAAAATAAGCATAGATAAATAAATCCAAGCATATATTAACATGTTTGTTACCCAAGTACTGCCCTAAAAAGGGGGTGAGTTTTGGGACTGGAATCTTACTGGCTTTTATTTGCTCTAAAGTTAAATGAGATCTTTATTTTTACTATTAATGTAACAATTTCGTTTTAGAGAATACTTTCTTCTTAAACACATTGTGCTATGGAGTCTCTGAGAGCTGAGGTACATCAGTGAAGTATTCAGAGATCTATGAATGATTCTTATTTGAAGGTTACTTACATCTCTTGGAATACCGATATGCCCCCACCTGGCTTGGATGATGAAGACATCAAGTGTAGATGCTTGTGGTTTGGTTTAATGTCGCATTTTCTTGCAAGACCACTTTTGTCTGTGGTTTCTTTAACAATGGTGTAGTTATATTGGCATGTCAAAACATGATATAGAAGTGGGATGGGACGAGAAGGTCCCTTTTAAAGTCAAGGAAGCACATATAAACCTCATCCCTGAATGCCGGTAGATCTGTGCAATTCTACAAATCTTTATTATATGCAATTGATGACATCCCTTATTTTATCATTAAGCAACTGTACCCTACTGATAACACTTCTGCTCTTAGTAGTAGCGAGTATGGTGATTAATTAATCATCAGGTATGAGGCAGACCACAAGATGTCTGTAGAAGAAAAATCTATCGTAAGAAAGACCCAAGTTATTCTGGTTGTTCATTAAACAGATGGGCTTAAAATAAAATTAAATGCTCAGCGTGATTATAATACCTAAGCTGGCTGGTCCCACTCTGACTGTGCCCTTTTAACAAAGACTCCTGTGTTGATTTTTGTGACGCAAATATAGCAGAGGCAGGCAGCCATTAGAAAATAGCAGGAATGACTAGGAAGAGCCATTTTTAACTTTGAGTATTTCTGGAAACTCTCTTTCTGTACCTTGGAAGAAGTGAAGACATAATACAAGTTTGCCAGCTATTACCCTGCTACTGCCATCTGGCCATCAACTCCAAATAACTGTCTGAAATAATGGAATGGTTCCTGGGACATGATAGCTCTTAGGGAGGTCTTGGCTGTATAACAGATGTGTTACTGCCACTCTTATTGGGTAATTGAGTGCTATCTTTTTCCCTCTGTGACCCTGCAGGAGAGTTCAGAAACTCTGGAAGACACAGGGAATGATTTTTCTCTTGGTACCCAGAATGGAAACTACCAAACACTTCAGTGTAAAAAACTTTCACATACGTGTTACGTTTGATGGAGATGCCTTTAAAAATGCATTCTCGCTACTTAAAAAAACTCCTGTAGCAACCTGATGCTTCTGTACCAGGAGTGTTCATTCTGTGAGTAGAAACCTGAGAGCTATATTTTTTTGTAGTTACCTTCTCTGCAAACTCAGGCTCTGGCTCTGTGTGATGATTCCCCATGACAGAAAGGGACAAGATTGTCCGCATGCAAAAAAGGGCTGCATTATTACAAACTCTGCCAGTTAAGGTTGGGTTGGAAAATGTCAAAGGGGCAGTTTTACCTCATAGAGTTTATGCTATGTCATTTAATCTCTTCTTCTGTAGCTAGGATAAAAGAATAAATATATACAGTGTTACATTCTGTACTGCTTCAAACTGCAGCTGAGCAGCTGTGCCTAAAACTGGTCTGCTGTGGGTTTTAAAAGCCCTTCCTCTCAAAAGATGTTTGCTAAGGATACAACTCCATATATACTACTTCTAGGGCTGGTGCAACGTAAACAACTTAAAGCCCTGGGGTTCAGCTTAACCCCACTTTAAACATCAAATCGTTTAACATCATTTAAGTCATCAAATTTGCATCTGGCACAGTTGAGATCTGCCACATCTGAGACAGAGATGGGAAATGGAGAGAAGAGTAGAATGAGAAAGGGCAGGAACAAGCATGGATCTTTTGTACCAATGTTTTTTGTTGTTGTTGTTTTTGCATTTTTTTTTTTTTTTATCTGAGAAATTATGGAACCCAGCTTCGGTCTCAGAGGGATGGGTAGTCAAAGAAATCAAGACTGGGACTTGATTAACAAATCTGCTGGTGTGGATCAGACCTGTATGTGCTTCTTCAGAGCTGAGTTGCCTCCACGTGGTCAATAGGAACAGAAAACAAACTCAAGACAGTCAAACCAACACATATGTAAGTAACTTATTTGAGGGAGAAGAAGAAATAAGAAAAGGCTATTTTTTTCTGTTAATGTTTTGTTTTGGGGTTTTTTTTGTTTCTTTTACATTGGTCTTTATAATGAAGCTCTGACACTTCACAGTTTCAACATTATTAATTGAACATAAGTATGAATTCTGTGTTTGAGTTCTTATCCTGATGCTCGCTGTCAAAACCCTAACCCCACAAAACCAGGATTCTGAAAACTTGCCTACTGTGTTTGGGATATTTTCTACCTTGGGGTCTGTATGCAGAGCAGACAGATTCTGGGTCCTCTCTTAGGAGTGGAATGAAGAGGGGAGGACACTGCAGACTGGCTGGATGCTGCTGGTCTTCTTTTTGAAAACCTGTGCCTGATTCCAGAATGGTAAGAGGATGATGTCAGGCTGGGCTTTCTCCTCTACTCCTAATGAATGGGTGTAAGATTATCCAAACGTGTTACTATAGCTGTATTCTTTGTAACGCCAGATTGTCTATTTTACTCTTCAGCTTTTCCCTTGTGTTTACATCACTCCAGTATTTGTCGTTGTGTTGTGGCGCTGCTGTAGAAGAGAAGTGTGATTCTGTAAATTCTTGATCTCGCCTCCTGGTGGTAAAAATGGGTAACGCTGTGCTTGGTGAGATCAAGTCACAAAAGTACTGCTGCAGGCATAAACAAAGAGGGATCAGCAATGTGGCTGTGCAAGTAGGGTAGAAAAATAAAGTAAATTGAGGCAGAGAAACAAATATGGTTGTTACTGAAGAAAGATACTTGTCTCTGAAGTAAAAAATGCAAAGAAATTAGGTCTTTGTGGCCCTGTATTGTAAATCCTCAACAAATCTGGCCACGTGAGAGTAAATATCAGTGTTCTGCTGAGAAGATGGGATAGGTGATCTTAAAATAACTTCCCCTGCCTGTCTCCATACCCATATCAAAGATACTAAAACCTTTACATACATTTGAAAAACCACTATCAGGAAACTGAGGCAGTCAGATTCTTTTTTTTTTAGTTCTATGAATTTTTGGAGAAAAAGAACATTTGTACCCCATCATTTGGTCAGTGAAGCCCTAATGTGCTCATATAAGTAATCATATTAAGCTGCAAATCCTTCACATACCAAATGAAACCCATTTTCCAGAAATAATGGCTGTTTACAGACTGCTCATGACAGGAAAATGGATCCTGGTGCTTTGAAAATGGGACAGCTATGTATCTCTGACTTTATTTGTAATTTCTTTATCCATCGTCCTTCAATGTAATTTGTTTTTGTACTTTCGAGTATCCTTTGTTTTCTTCACTGGGAAACAAAATTCCAATGTTTAAGAAATTAGAGAAGCTCTCTTTTAGTATTCATATGTGCACTTATATCTTATCACAAGTGTTTTTTTGGGAATTATTAGTGTTGGTCTGACAGACATAGTTTGTCTCAGGTACTATACTAGAGATCCTTCCAGAAAATCTGGCAGGCGTAAGAAGGACTTTAAGTGGTACTTTAGTACTTGACAATGTCTTCTGAGTAAAAATAGTCTTATTTTAGAAGTGACTGAGCTGTATAGAAGAATATTGGGAGTTGGTTGGGTAGAGAAGTTCAGCACAAGAGTGTCGCTCATTTGTAGATTTTAATTCTCTAGTTCCTTGCTTATTGTTCTTTGTGATAGGATGTGCAGTCCAGATACCTTTGTGAAGAAGCAGTTGAGTGAGGTTCATTTTTAAATAGATGATGGTCTGAATTCTCCACTGTAATTTCTTTTCCCTGTTCATACTCTGGCATGCAAGTATTTCCTGGCCTGGTTGATTTCTTGGTGGGAGCAATCTCCATGCTAGTAGCTGATATTCCTGATGCCACTGCTGCTTGCTTGGCACCAAGGAGGAACAGGCTGGTAGCCTGGGGCTGGGAGAAGGGGAGTTGATGGGGTTCCCTAGGAACAGCTCTCAACTGGCAAAAGATCTTCACTTACAGCTTATTCTCTTTTGGCAGCTGAGGCTGAGTTGCAGATCCTTGTTTGCTCTCAGTAAGTCAGAGCCCAAATGTATCTGCAGCAAAACAATTTCCAAGCTGGTCCCTGTGTAAATCAGTATGAACGGATTTAGCAATGACCTTTGTGGCCATGGGCTCTTTCTTTATAGAAATAAAAGAAGAGCATACAGTGATCCTTCAGACTATCTGTGCCCTGCCATTTGCCTCTCTGGAAAGGCAATGCTGGACTGTGAGTATTCCTGACCTTTCAAATTATTTATGTTCTACCAGAGATGAGGTTTTCCGGCTAACTACAACACTGGAAGCTTTGTAGATGTAAAGGATGGTTTCTTCTTATGTTAGAAGAACAGTAAGCCCAATGAGATGTCTGGATACAAGACATGCAGTAAGGGAAAGGTTTGTCTTTCCTGGTGTGGCGCCCATCTTGCAGTGGGGAGCTATGAAGGAGGAATGAGAGTGTAATCTTTGGAGCTGCTGTCAAGATCAAATGCCTGCTTTGTTTGCTCCTTCAGTTGCTGTCATGAATGGGTGTAATGGGTGTGCCTGGGTGGTGAGATAACAAGGCCTTGCAGCAGGACTGGGTTTGAAATGACCACAAGTGTCACTTAATATTTTGGCTTATCTGATCTCCTGAAAAGATAGCCCTGCTTTTCTGTGGGCAGCAGGAGCTGGATGTTATACAGCACACTAATTGCTCTAAGCAATGAAAATGCTGCTGGCATGCATATCTTAATGGTTATAATTTCCTGTTTTTTTACAAATTTTGTCACACCTGGAAAAAAGGCTTTGAGGAGTGATGTGTGTTTTCATATGGAGTAGATTGACAGGTTCTTGAAAGCCCACCAGAATGGTCTTGAGGGGAATTTGTCATCCAGCCTTTCTGACTGGGCATTTTTAAGACTAATTAGAGTGAATAGATAGTAGTAATGCTTTAATTATCATGAGGAAATAGCTCCATTCCCCCTGTGGAAGTGAGGGCTCTGTCACAGGGATTGTTGACCTGGCAACCTGCTTCTTGAACATGGCTTATTTACTTTTAGTTTCCTTTCTCTGGGCTGGCACTGTTGCTTGTGTGGGATCCCTGCTCAGTGTCCCCTGGTTGCTCAGTCTCTGCAGTGGGAAGGTTTTAGAGCCATTGCAAGCTTGCTAGGAGTTCTTGTGGCATTGCTGCCTAGTCTGAAGTGGGCACAAACCACGAATGGATCTTGGACTCTTTGTACAAGGAAATAAATATTTTTCTGAGAAGCATCATGCTTGTATCTGTTCCTGGAAAGTCAAAAGGAGTTGTGGGCGCTCACTTTCCCCAAGTATCAAGAAATTTACAAGATTTAAATGATCATAAGGCATTAAAGTACTTCTCAGTCTAATCACCTTGTTTTTGTACAAGTGTTTTATAATGCTCCAGAATATGCTAGCCTGATGGTTCCCTCTGGTAGATTTTGAATTGTCTGCTGTTATATTTTTTTGTTTGTTTTGAGAGGTTTGTGAAAGCATTGGAAACCTTCATCTTTCTGACTGGCAGTTAGTACACGCTTTGCCTTTCCTAACTGTAGGTAATCTTTGCATATAAATGTGGACTTCATTAGACTGCTTTATGGGAGAGAAGCTAATCAAAGAGTAATAGAGTGTTGGATTATTTTCTTTTTCCTTGGAATGCTGAATGAAGGAGTAGCATTATTTTGCAGGCTACAGATACTTCTTTTGCTTACTTTTGCTATATTGATTGTCTTTAACTGGGATGTGCAGTGAATGAGCTAGGTACTTCTCATGCTTAGTTCAAATAAGTGATTAGGCTCTCTAGGGAATTCAACCACTGTAATGAAATCCCATTCCAGGTGTGAGGGAGGAGGGAAGGTACATATTCACGATACTGCAAGGCACCCTGGGTAGTATGACAGTACATTTTACAGCTCTGTGTGCTGAGCCTCTTATTTTATGGATGGGAACCTGAAGCACATACTGTGTCACATTTCCAAAGGAATTCAGAGAGGTTGCTTATGGTTTTGTATATTGTTTTGTTCTGTTCTTCACATCCTTTTCTGCATTACAATAAATGAAGTTGAACACCTTGGTCTTTTGCAAATACTCCAGAAAACCTTTCTGTAATTTTAGGTATCTGAATGCATCGCAGAAAAATCTCCCAGGAGCAGACTTTCAAAGGTCATGAAGGGAGTTTGTGAATTAACCCGGATTATAAGGGAATGCAGACCTGAATTTTTCCGCCTGATCATCTTCCTGCATTTTTATTTTCCAACCCAGGTGATGTGGTAGCATGTGTGCAGAAGGGAAAACAGTTTCAATGGTGTTTCTCTGGTAGCCAGCCCATCCTACCCAATGCTTGACACAGTGCCAGTTTTCTGAGGGAAATGCACACCCTTCAGTGATGCATGCTCTCATCAAAAGGAGCTAGGAGCACAGAGCTGTGCTGCAGAAAATGCAGCTCTCTGCCTCTTCTAAACAAATCAGCCCAGGGTTTGCTGGACCGTGTTGCACCACACAGTTGTTGTAGCAGTGCAGCTGTTGATGCTCAGTCCCCAGGGAAGCTGGCAATGAGGAGCCTGCTGAGCACCAGCAAGCCCACAAGACGCTGACAACAGGGTCACACATCTCATACCTTTTCTCATACCTCAGCACATAGCTGAGGATGTGTGTGTGGGTTCCCTCTGACAGAACCATTACATGGTTACAGCAGAGAGGGGAATTACCTGACAGTTTTTCAGTATCAAAATGGAGTCATCACTTCCTTGGCTTATTTTCGTGATAATTTTTTGGCTGACCATGGGTAACAGTGATGTATACGCTAGGGTCTTGGTGATCAAGCTAGAAGTAGCAGTAGTTGCTGTAAATACATCTTGCCCTCCAACGAGTGCACTGGAATTTGTATCTAACAGGTATTTATCAGACAGCCTGCTTATATACCACATTGTGATTCAAGCTAGATGGTAGTGTTGCTTCTTGTTTTACAGCTGATTGTTCAGTACAGTTGTTGCACAGTGTATTAGGTGTTTGAGCCCCTTTATTGCTCATGGCCTTCTCTAAGTGGGTCCATAAGCTTGTCTTCAGGCTGCCATGACTCTGCTTTCGCCAAGCCTCTGGGGCATTATTTCCTTTTCCTTGGTGTTTGTTACTCTGATGGCCTTGCACTCACATCCTGAAGTGACAATCACAGCTGTGAGCATTGCAACTCTTCCTTAGACATGAGGGGACGCAATGGTGCGTGCACAGAACTGACATACAGCACCTGCCGCTGCTCAGCATGTGCTCTGATCTTTTCATCTGGGAAAAGGATGGGGAGAAACAGCTGCTGCACTGGAAGTGTGCCTGGCAAGGGCACTTATTTGGGGACACCATCACTTACTGTCCTGGATAGCCACAGAAGAGTATTTTCCTTTCCCCTCTAGTTCTGCCTCTCTCTCTCTTTTTTTTTTTTTTTTTTTTTTTTCCCTAAAAGGAAAGGAGCTTTCCTACCACTACAGTTGATCTATAGCATCAGCTATGGATGCTGCTAACAAATATTTTCTGAGTACACAGGTTGCGCAGCTCTTTGTGAGGGCGCTCTAGTCCTGAGTAAGTCAGTCCTTTAACAGATTAAATGCATCTGATGTCAATGATGGAGGACACTGGAAATTACCTTTCTGTCTTCCAAGCATGGTTTAATAATTATTGAATAAAATCACTAACTTTGAGTAGTGCTGGAGACTGATTGTGTGCAGACCCAAGGAACTACTGCAGCCTCACACACACTGAGAAGGATCTGCGCTCTGTATTAGATTAATGTGGTATGACAGCTTATTCAGATAGGCTTTGAAGGTTAAAGTGACCTGGACCCTACTTTCAAGCTGTGTGCCTGGGAGCAGGACGGGAAGCAGCTACAGAGCTGTCATATCCACATTGACCCAAACGGAAGTCCTAACAATATCAAAAGAGCTCGTCTGTGTCAGGCAGAGAGGGCTTCATTTTCCACTGGTGTTATTAACCTGAAGAAACAGTGGAGTCAGTGATGCTGGAAATGCTTGTGCTTTCCTATTTCTGACTGACTGGGGACAATTGCTTAACTGGCCTTGCTTGCAAACCCTTTATTCCTATCCTGATTTTGCTGTGGCCCTTCTTTTTGTGCAGTTGAAGGGCTAATGGCATATGTGAGGAGCTGAAGGCACAGCTGCAGGGGCTTATTCCTGCTTATGTTGTCTTCCTGCAGTTGGGTAAAGGCTGTGCTGTGGCAGACACCAGCCCATCTGCACCTCTGCTTGCAGCTTGGGTATTTGACCTACAGTGCAGCCTAATCTGTCACACAGAAAGCAGGGCTCTCTCCTATCTTAGGCTTGGTTTCTCTCTGTTTTGGTTTCCTCTGACTTCCCAGTGGGAAATGCTTTCTGACTTGTACCTGATCTTATGGTTGGAGGCTGAGAAGATGTATGAATGTTCTCGAAGGGTTTCAAGATCTGTTGTCTTGCATGTAAAGCCTATTTTTATTTCCTTTTTATCTTAGTGTTTACCTTCAGAGGCCCAAAGGAAAGGATTACTTGGTAAATTTGGTATGAAAAATCCAGCATATATTTGTAGCACAAGGTCTTCTTGTAAATGGGTCTCTGGGATGAGTAAGTCTTGAAGGATGATACTTTACAAATAGCATTACTGATGAAAATATACATACTTTTTATTAGCTCTAGGGATCCCCTGCAGATGCATCGAAGTATGGTGAGTTTGCATTACCGTTGTCAACTTGCTCTGGTTGGAATTTGCTTTTAGAGCTATGGCATCAAAACTGCAAACAGAGATGCTTAGCAGGTCTTACTGAGGCAGCTGGATGGACTTCCCTGCACTCCTGTTATTCAGAGCTTCCTTAATTTACAGCATACTAATTGCATAAAACCCCCTTCAATTTGGGAATTGACTGTATTCCGAAAGATCCATTGATTCATTTAACTGGGTACTTTTCCTTCCTGAACAAACCAGTGGATGTGTTTGTCTTGTATCCTGCTTTGTAAAGCCATGATGGGGAAGTGAGCTTCTGGGTGTTGTTGTGCTAATTATAATGACTAACTCTAGATGTATCTGAGGAAGGTGACTGCTCATTTTATCCATTTTTAATTTCGTAGCACCTGGACTGCTGAATTAAATAGTGTCATGGTAAAGAGAGCTCTGTTTCTCTTCTTCCACTTTCATAATTAATAACTTCTTACCTGGAAATTACCCAGAATAGCAATTAAACAGCTAATGTCTTTCTGGTAATTTTGCTATCTGCACTGTAAGTTAATGTTTTTGCGGGGTGGTTTTTAGTTTTGGTTTTATGTTTTGTTTTTGGAGTTTTTTAGAGTCTGGTCTACTTGGCTCTGTGACTTTGGAAACCAAGTGTAAAACCACATTTCTTTTTCAGACGCTCTTTGTTTCAGCTTTGTTACGTATATTATATGCAGTAAAACAGACTCTCCAGGCAGCAGAATTGCAGGCCTTGGATGCAGGATCAGTTTAGGAAGAAGTTTTAAGTCTTATTCACAAGATAATGAAATCATCATATCCAAGCTCTTTAAGTAGTCCCAGTGCCATGAGGCAATTGATATTCTTAGTGGAAATAATTGAATGCAGAGGCCATTTTGGAAAAAACCTCATGTGATAAGCTGTGGAATGGTGCAGAATTATGCTAACAGAATGACCCTGAAATCTGAATGATTGCTCAATTATACTGACTCTGTGAACCAGCCAAGCTCAGAATTGACATCAGATACTGGCTTCTTTATTATGGATGTGGAAGCCTTTTGAATGGCAGAAAAAGCTATAGAGCTAATTTAATATAAAGTTACAAAACAAACACATGCACCAAAAAAACCCAAAGAAAAGCAAATGTTTAGGTCCTGACCTTGCTGTATGTCAGACAAGGGAGTTATTCTGAAAGACTGTATAGAGTAACAGAAGGCAGTGGTTTGCAGGGGGTGAGCCATGTAGTGTTGAGGCTGATGGTGGGAAAGAAGGGGTAGCCATAAAATCCCACCATCCTGTGTACAGAGGAGTCTGATTCCTCTCTGTGAGCTGTAGTGGTAATGCAGAATGGACAGTACTGTGAGTTCACACTGCTAAGTGGGGCATGAAGCTTTGGAGCTTTCCTGTCTGTCTGGTGTACAGGCTGCTCTTCTGCATATCAGCTGAGCATATACTAAATATCTTAAGAGCAAATTGGAAAGAATATAGGAATATTTGTACTAAGTCAAAAGCCCCCCTAACACAGTACCTGCTCATGACAACGAGCAATGGTGATTTGCAGGGGAAGTACAGGACCACAGCTCTATCATGGGTGGAGCTTTTCCCAGGGTACTGTCTCAGACCTGCCAATGGATTTTATGTCTTAGTAATCCTCATTTCTTTGAATTTGTCTAATTTCACCTCAATACATGAATTCATATTGTCCACAGAACCCTGGGGTTGTCAATCCGAGGCTGCCAATCTGGCCCTGCTTGTTCTGTTATAGTTGCTCATCTCTACTGGGATATTCATTGAATCAGTCCCTTCAGCTTTACTGCAGCTGCTGCTGGATCCAACTGCTGCCTTCATGAGCTGAAGGGAAGATTGGGCACGTTAAAACCTCAGCTTTCTCAGGAAACTTCTGCATCTTCTGATAGTGGAGATAGGGCTTCCTAGTGGATCCTGTCCCAATGCCATGACAAGCCAAGCTGAGTCTTGGTCAGGCCTGTGCTGCACATTGTTATTTCAAAATTCTTCTTCTCTACGATAATGTCAACTGTCATTGTGTGATCTTTTTGCTGTTTTGTTTGCAGTAGTACTTGGAAATCCATCTGAGACATCTCCTTTACCTGGCAGGTCAGCAATCCCATCCAACATATCCATCTCTGCCCATCAGAAATGCACTTACAGTCCTGGGGAGCTTAATCTCTTGCTGTAGACCCAGAGCCTGAGTTGCAGCATTAGGCTGATCTTGTATCACAGCTACTTCTCACCAATTCTGAATAGAAAAATCAAAATGGACAGGATGCCATGACAGGATACAGTGCAGTCTTGTGTGCTGTTGCCTTCAGAAGCAGGTACAACTTGTCTGTTTTAATCTGAAGGAGGGATGCTTACAGTTTAGTGAATTATCTGACTTCCAGTAGCATCTAAAAACTGCAGTGAAGGACTAATGTGCTGTTATGTTGGTTGTCTTATATGCGTGAGCACAGCAAACTTTTATGTGTTAAGGGATACTAAGTTTGTCTTTGGCACCAGCTCAAAATTCTGCTGGTGCAGGGCTGGTGCAGGGCTTGTCACTGGTGCTGATGATTCATTACTGCTATCCTGTGAGGTAAAGAGTTTTCAAGTTGGGTTTTGTAGTTTAGTTACATAAAGTTGTTCAGTGTTCAGAATTGGAACCAGAATTCACACACAGCTGGATCTTTCAGTGGAGTTTCTGCCTAGATTGTTAGGTAAATTAAACTTCAGGCTGATGTTATGCTGGCAGAACATTGTTATCCACCTTGGGCTCTGTCCAGAGTAGCAGGGGTAAAGTCTATTATCCTCCTATGCCTGCCTGCTATTCCCTTCCTTCCCAGGTGGGAGTAACCTTGTAATGGACTCTGATTAGCACAGATGGCTGTGTCTCTGTTGTTCCAGCCTTTGCAGCAGCCTGCTATGATCTCAACAGGTGGAGTGGGCTTTGTGCTCCAGTGTTAGGAGCTGCAGAGGACATGTGTATGCTTGGTGGAAGCAGCAGACTGAGTCACTCAAATATTTGTGGAAGTAATCGTAGAAAAGATTAATGTCAAGGCAAAAAGTGAAGAAAAAAATTACTACACTGCAGAAGTATCTGTGGTTTCCAGTGTAGAACTATTAACAGCTAGACTATGAAGACTGATTTGTGAAGAACAATAAAAGGAGGAATTCTGCTGAGCTCAGTTAAATGATGTTAGGCCATGATGCAGGCAAGCTGCTACGTGAAGTGGAGCAAAAGGACACAGACAAATTCAAGGGAAAAGAAATGAGTGCACAAAATGTTGGCTGAACATTGCAGAAATGTTCTGGGCAGTGAGACTCCTTCCTAAGGAGAGCAGGTGAGAGCCCCATGGATGGATTGGTTTTGTGGTGGATAAAACAGGGCTATGTTCTGTTAGAACTTGACGGCTGTAGAGGGATGAAGAAGGGAGAAAATGTGGACTGTTCACACCTCAGAGCTGGCTGTGCAAAGGCAAGTTCTTGCTGCTTTGCTTTGGAGCAGGTGTGTGAAGAGCAGCAGCTAGATACTGAAATTATTTATTTTTATCTATTATTTCTTATTTTTATTATTTATCTGCTTTTGTTTCTTTTTTATGAAATTGGGCTTCTTTGGCTCTTTTGTGAATCTTCTTTTCTTTCTTTATACAAGTTCTGGCTAGTATAGCCTGCAGGCTCTTCCTCATTCCTGGAAATTTCTGAGTGGATTCATGTAAACTGGAACCAGCTACTAAGACTTTCTTCACATGAGATTTGCTTGGAGCTTTAGAAGGGAAAGCGTATGACACAAACTCTGGAAACAAATTCTGGGGATCTAGAGTCAGGTTACCCCATGTCTGCCTCTTTCAGATGGCAAAGATCATACTCCTTTAGCTCAGTCTCTGCTAGGAGGTATCTAAAACCCCAGGGTCTTTGAAATCAGCTCTTCCTTCTCACAGTTTAATCAGTGTAGTATCAATTCACTGAGTGAAATAGGCTTTGCCACAAGTAATTTACCACCCAGGTGGAAATCAGAAGCAGCACCAGCTAGGTCAAAAGATTATGAAGTTTGAAAGTGAAATGAGATGCAATCAATTAACAATGAGGTATCTATGATTTTTCAAGCATTTTATTTCTTCTTGGGAAACATCTTAGAACAAGACATGAGAGATCAAAAAATAACAAAATTCCAGAGGATAACAAAGTAAAATTTTGGAGAATTATGTGCAATTCTCCTCAACACAGGGCAATCTTAATCTTACGGAAACGCTTCTTTCAAGTTTGGAGGATTTTTTTTCCATTGCCTTACTGCAGCCCATCACCTAGTTCACATAAAACTGCCTTCTTGATAGTTTGGCTCCTTACTTTTGATTAAAGAAAGAGGAGAAATCCAGACACATTTTCTTATATATTTGTGGTCCCTTATTGGTTCCTGCCAAGAAAGTACACTGTTCACATTCAGCTTCCATGGAGAAATCTGCAGTTGGGTACAGTTTAGGACATATTTTCCTGGGGAACAGCAAAGTCAGTGAGTGTAACTGAGTTCTGATTGTGCAAGTAGAGAAGCAGACCATGTATCCCATGTGTGTTCTACTGTACTGATCCATTGGGAAGAGTGGAACTGCTGTCTCCTACAGGGGCCAATGTATGTTCTGTAGAAGTAGGGATAAAAATCACTTAAATCACATCTCTATTTAAAGGCTCAGGTTGAATTAGTGAATAGCGTTAATTTCATACAATCTGTGCAGAACAGCTCTATTGTCTAAAGTAAGAGAACTTAGAACACATTAGGATTTTATTGCTTGTGATTTTATTCAACTTTTTGTTGGTTTTTACAGAGTTCTTATGTTGTGTACCACAGCTGCATCCCATACCAATAGATCTTTCTTTTTTTTTTTGGTCTTCCTGCAATCTCTAATGCAAAAGGTTTCCTCCACTTTCTGCCATTTCATCTGGACTTGGAGCCAGACAAAAATGTCACAGTTTTAGCCTGTGGAGACTTTGAATTTTCTATTGGTGAATTGGGATTTTTCTTCAATTGTTCTGTAAAATGTTTTTCTAAGTTGCTATTTTTTTTCTTTCCTGGAAGATGCTAGCACTTCATTAGGCAAACAGGTCCTGAGACTGTGTACCCCTCTGCTCTTGATAGTGCCACAAAACTTTATTACTGGCCTTTGCCTACTGAGGATAGAGGCTGGGATACAAAGTATAATATTACAAGGCAAAGTAAGTATTTGTTAGTAGGAGGTTTCCTAGCCAAACTAGAGCGCCTGGAACATGGTGCTACACAGGGTTCTTGAGTGTTCCGGTACAGCACAATTTGACTGTTCACCATCTCTCACATTGCCTATTACTAATCATAGTCAAACTACAAAGCAGCTGTATTTCTGCAGCACTGTTGCTGTTTGTCTATTTATCCAGATGTCCCTGGAGTCAGTTTTGCTGCAGTTACTTATCTATGATGCCAGACAATGCTGGGAGGGTTTCAAAGATGTGTTAGAAGGGCCAGGAGGCTGGTGTTACCTTAGTTGTCCATGGTATCTCTTGTCCTTCATGGACAGCTCTAAGCTTCTGAGAATTAAAGCCTTTATTTACAGGGCCAGGCTGTACTTTATTTGTTTTAAGCATGAACAGTACCAAAGCCTGCATTAAAATTCCACTACTTCCTTACATTGCAGTATATAATGTAAACTACTATATATTAACTGTTATAGTAATATGACTTATTATAGTTAGGGAAGGGGATTTTTTTAACAGTGTAACTGTTTAGAATTATTTTAAAAACTTTTCTAGTGGACTCTGAGTATGATTTAGTTCTTCTTTCAATCAGTACGGCAAATCCACAAGAACAGTATTGAAAGATCATCTGCACTGAGCAGAGTGTGTGTTTGTGGTTTTTATAATTATATTGCTACCTAGCACTTAACATGGCCTTTTGTTCTTGTTACCTGGAAGGCAGAATGATCTACATCTTACAATTAAGTTTGATGGGTACCTTTAGGACAATGCTAGCTATATATTTTGTCCTACTGTTATTAATGAGTTATTTTGTTATATTATTAGCAGGAGTCACTCCTATTCAGTGTATTGAATGGATCTTGGCAATCTTTAAATAGATTTTGTAATATTCCATTATATTTCTTACTTGCCTGTAACAGTCTCATCTTCTGTGAACTGTGGCCCAGTGCATACACAGTACAGTTAGATGCACTTACTAAATTCCAGCTGTCACTGAAGATGATTGGCTGATGTTGCTTTCATCACCAACTATACATTTGGGACTGTACACTCTGGTGGAGTTTTATTATTTTTGTGAATAATCCATAAAATACTATCATCCTCCTGAGATTTGTCCCTTATTACATGCTTCTAAAGATCTTGCAGGAACTTTTTTTTTTCCCCATGAGCTGCCTGCTGCTTTACACTTTGTTAGAAGTCAGAGAACACTGTTGGCACATGAGCTTCCCATTCTGAAGTTTACCTCTTTCTTTCAGATTGGTGATCCCTTTATTTTAACAGAGGAGGACTGTGTGCCTTCCCTCAGTACTACATCTGGGCAGGTCACCTATCTTTGGCAGCTTTACTATAAGGCTTCTTCGCCAGTGGCTTCTCTTTCTTGTTCTGTCTTCTTTCAAAGTACAAGGAAACTCTGGAGGATTTTTTCTGTCACTTGCCTGAAGCACTTCTCCAGTAATAGTTTCCTTTCCAGACACTTTTCTATTTTTATGCTTAAAAATGGAATTTCCATTCAGTGTTACAAATGAATTTATACAGAAGCTCTAAATATTTCAGCCTATATTACTGCTTTGCTGTTGTATCTTTTGAGCCCTCTCTTGAGCTTGCATTGGAGGGAGAGAAAATACGGTTTCTCTCTATCATTTTCTTTGATCTGTCACTCATTTGGAGGATTATCACCCATTTGAAAAGTAATCACTCATTCTAATCCCAAAGCTACGTGATAGAACCTTCATTAGTATTTGTAATCAGAAATAGAAACTAATGATTATGAGGACAGAGTGAGTCTTTTGTGCTGAAGTATTAAAATAATGACAAAAATTTCCTGAAAGTAGGCATTTTATGGACCTTGTTTCAGATGTAAATCACATATTCTTTGCATTTTTTTAAATACACATATTCTTGAGAAGTTATTCTGTTGAGTCTTTATAAACCTGAAGGTAGGTTTGTACCAAATGAAAAAATAGGCTGTTCAGTTGTTCTCCAGCTGAACTACAAGGCTATAATGTGTGCTGCCTGCCTTCAAACATGGATTATAAAGTGATCATGCTTGTTTAGAACATGACTGCTGTTGGTTACCTTCTTACCATGGTCAATTCCAGCAGTATTATCTGTGGTTTGTCCATAAATTAAATTATGAATAAACTTGTGCTGTTCCTGTGCATGCATCTGATGCCTGGAGTTCTATATACAGTTGTGGAGAAAATGATATGGGGATGGATTGTTTGCTTTGTTTCATTTCTTGTTTGTTTGTATCCAAGAAACTCTGTTCCTTCTCAGTCCCAAGGCAAAGTAACAGCTAAATATTTACTGGAATATTTTGAGCACTGCTGATAGAATTTTCTGGCAGCCCTTTGAGACAGATATTTATCATGGGATGTCAAAGGCAAGAACATTTACTCAGGGTTCAACTCTGGCTACTTTTCCAGAGCCTTAAAGCTGACCTCATATCTTCTAGCTTTGTGTATCTGTATTTCTTTATAGCCTCTTTAGCAACTAGTGAAAACTAGAAGTCAAAGCAAATTTAAAATCTGATCAAAGGTTCAGAAGCTAAGACTAGCTGGCAATTTTTCTGAATTATTGTGCTACATGCCTAATTTGTTCTATGTGAGAGTTTTCTTATGTCACAGCCTATAAGAAAGACTTGGCTGCTGAAGTAATATAGTTGATTTTTAGTTCAACTAATGATGACCAAAGTAGAATGGAAGTTGTTTCTCTCTCTTTGTTGTTCTGTGTCTCCTTTTGGTTAATTAGAGGATATCACAGCAGAGCTTTGCTCCTGTATTGACTTTCCAGTGCCTACAGAGTGATGTAAAACGTTTTTCCCCTGCGCTTTTTTTTTTTAATTTCCTGTGTTGACTTTTCCAGCTTTTCCTCACGTTAAAATTCTCGGAAGTGTGGTGCAGGACAGCCAAAGCATGTTAGAAGCCCCAGCAGTGGCAGATGTGTTCAGCAGAGTTGCTGCTTCTTTGGCCCCGCCGGATGGGGCAGCACCGAGGAGCTGATTTTGGCCCCTGGAAACCCGTCTGGTTTTAGAGAGATATGAGCGCTCGGCATTCAGGCTCCTCCTCACTCCGAGAAAGTGACTCGCTCAGGATTAAGTACCCTTCTTCACCGAGTGATTCCCCCTTGGAAACCCGGGGAAAGGTGTTTTTGAGGCGGGGTTAGCAGACGCGCTTAGTGGGAGCTCCCTCTCCCGGCCGGGGCCGTGCCTTGCACCGGGGAGTCCATCCGCGGAATACACCGAGCAGGGCTGCCAGGGTCAGCGCCGGGGGTAGAATAATCAGAAAACACCCGGGCAACAACTTCTGCCTTTGCCTTATGCCGATACAAATGCACAGGACTGGATTTCCCTTTCTCAATGCCTGCTCTGGTAGCTGCATCACATGCTTGTGGTTTCCACTGTGCTTGACTTTACCTGTTTCTTATTGCCCAGGCAGTGCCTCGTTTTGTTCCTTTGTGAAAGAAAATATCTCTGCCACCTCCCCTCTTTCACACTGACTATCCAGTCTTGCTTTTCTGGGCTCATTCTGTGCTTTGTACCTGTCATTCTCACAGAGTCCTGATGTCTGTAGAGCGTTTTATGGAACTGAATGCTGTGGGAGCAGACTGAGTTACTGCATCTGTACTGCTTAACAGGGACCCTCAAGTACATTAACAGGTGTCTGTTACATTTTTCATGCTTTTGAGTCTTGCTGTCTATAACAGTAATCCCTACATTATTTTCAATCATTTTGGAGAGCAAAAGACTTTAGAGATAGCAATGGATTGATTATTATTTTTTTAAAACCACCAAAGCAGTTAATTTCCCTACTGATTATCTCGGTTTTAAAATGGAGTGGAAAAAAATAGTTGATGTGAGGAAGGAATGATAATTCCTGGCAGAATAATGGAGTGGAGCTCTTCTTTGAGTGTAAGGGGGGAAAAAGGGGCAATTGACTACTTTTGGTGGTCAGAGTAAGTCTTCCCTCAGCTGTTGTGCTGGGCCTTAACCTGTCTGATAGGATAACAGTAGGCTCTGTATATAGTTTGAAAAGCTTCTTTATGGCTTTGGGCATTAGATGAGATGCGTACCAGCTGGTATCATGATGTTGAGAGAATGTCATCTCTGGCAAGCATGATGTGGTAGGACTACAGTGCTGGACAGCTTTTCTCTGTGGATGGGCTTCTGGAATGATTGTAAAGTATCATGGGGTGATGTAAGGTGGGGGTAGCCACAAGAGCCAAAAAGTAACCAAGTCAATGTTCAGGAAAAGAGATCTGTGGAACTCTAGATCTCTTTCTTGCTTAAGTTTGTTATGTTAAAAGGATGAGTTGAAGAAACAACAAGGCATCCTTCAGTGCAGAAAAACAACAGATCCTGGATGATATAAGGGACAGTGCTAAAATAAAGCTGCTGTATCCTACATGATGATAGGACTGTAAAAAAAATAATTTTCTTATCAGATCTAGAAATAGGCTTAACTTCCTGGTGGCAAGTACTGACTGGTTAGGGCTTCCTGAGCTTGGGGGCTTGGTAAGAAGTACATTTCACTTGAGAAGAGTGGTGTGGTTATTTTCAGAGCCTCTCTGAGGAAGTCCTGTTTCAAATATGTGACCACAGCACCACTCACCTGGGAAGCAAAAGGGAAACCTGAGGTGGGCTGAGCAACAGAAAGTTGGCTCTTGCTCTTGGCTGTGTGTATGGGGTCCATCTAGACAGGATCATTTTTATATGAGCATATGGGATTACCCAGAAGAGATGAAAGTAATCCTTAATGAAAAAGGCACTGTGAATTGTAGGGTATGCAGTGGATTGTAAAATCAGAGTTGTGCCAAAACCACAGAAGGGCTCTTGGACCACTGTTCTGAGATGCTGAATTGAGAAGAAAACCAGAAGAGGATAACAAAGAACTGGATAGAAGGGGAGAAAAGTGACTCCAAGCCACTTCTGTTACTTTTGTTGGTTGGCTCATTTAATCAAGCAAATCTACCATAGATTCTTTTCTTGGTCTAAATATGAGCATTGCTAGCTCAAATCACTGTGCTGTTGATCTTGCTGCTATCATGGCAAAAAAGGTAGGATGATGCATGAAAAATAACTAACTCTGTGAGGAAAAGTGGTTCCTTGCTTTAGTTTAGTCTGGGAAAATCATGGCTTCCTGAGACATTTTCCATTTGTTTGTCTCTTGAGATGCCTCTATTCAGACATGAGATAGCTGGCAAGAAAAGCCATCCAGAATCATGTTATGACAGCTTTGCACTAAAATGGTATTTAATTTCATCTCTCTGGAAATAGATGGAGAATTGCAGAGAAATAACCTCTAATTCAGAGCCATATCATTTGGATACTTGCAACTCCAAAATGCATTTCTGGGTATCAATTCCTGTTAATTCCTTTCAATCCAGTTAATCTAATTAGTCACCCACTGAGTTTGCAGCTCTCCACAGCAAAGCCAGCAGGATACAAACCAGGGTACACTTCTAATCTTTCATCTTTTCCCTTTTGCATCCTTCTGCATCACACCATATACTTGTAGCTAGCAGCTTGAGTAGTCTTCAACATGAAGCCAAGTTAAGTGTGCTGACTCTGGAGTATCTGATTAGCAGAGCAATGTGGGTCTAGCCAGGGGTGCTGTCTTACCCCCATCAGCAGTGTGGAGAAGGAGCAACAGAGCAAGCCACGGAATTTAGCTGATCATGGTAATTTGTTTCAGTTGGTGAAAGCTGTTGAGGTTTGTTAGACACTCCAGCAGGAATTAAACATCTTGGCAGTGCAGTGAGATAAGAGATTTGACATGGATAAAGGTACAATAATGCCCATTGGCAAAAATAATCCAAGTTTCTCCTCACTTGTTTGGGTTCTGAATTTGCAATCTGCTGCGAAGGCAGAACATTTTGGTACATGCTATCACAGATAACCTAATGAAGCATAGAGCTGCAGTTTTAAAAGGAAACTGAGCTGCTTGTGTGTTTGAAAAAATAATACAGTAACCCAGAGGGAACTCTAATACATGGATATTCTGATAAAAAGTTAATGGAGAGCACACAGTACAAAACTTCTGCTGTGGTTGCCTCCTGCTGAGAACCAGAGCTCAGTGGGTCAAAAAGAATTATCTACTTGCATGGATATTAAAGCACCCCAGATTAAATCATATGAGAAATAATAAAAGGCTGTTCCATCTGTATTTTTCAGAGGCATAAGCTAACTCCTCTTTGAGGCATGGAAGAAAGCATTAAGGACATGGGTATTGTTTCTCAGAGGTTTTTTTAACATCTTTCCTTTGAAGCATTAGTATTGCCTGCTGCCAGTGGGACAGAAGACCAGAAAGGGCTCAGGTATGATCCAATCAGGAAAAAAGTAATATTTCTGTCTCAAAATTATTGATACATAGTACTTTGTTATGTCAGTAAGTTCTCAGATATTTGGTCATCCCTTCTCTCAAGAAATGTAGTGTCATCTCGTTAAATGCTAGAACTATGGAATTCTGTGCTGAATTGGACAATATTTCATTAACCAGGAGATAGCTTCAGAAGTTTTAAAACTCACAAGAGGTGAAGTTGTAAAAGACTGGAAAACTCTGCATTTCTGCCAAGAGCAGGTTTTTAGCTGCCATGTCAGTCTTACCAGGAGCAAGGCACAGCAGAGTATATGAAAAGTGTTTTGACCTCTAAAGATGTGGAGTGTAAGGATGTACCATGAAATACAAGGAGAACCATGGACAAGCACTACATTTACTGGTTGCATAATGCTCCTAGTATTTACTGTGAGGGGTTTAAACACATAAAAGTAAGAAATACAAACACTTTTAAAATGTAGTTCTCACCTTACAAATGCACAGGATAGACTATACTGCCTTTTCATAAAGTGATCAAATGACACTGGGTTTTAAGTACTTTACTCTTGATTTGCTTTTTCAGTGCCAGGTTACAACCTCAATGCTTTTTCCTGGAATTTTATAATTTGGAACCATTATTGCACCATATGGCACATCTTTGGTTTCTATTTTTTCCTCAATTTGCCAGTCTGAGTTTGGTTGTTTTTTGCAAGCATTATTGTGCTGAGAAAAGTGTTGTTCTGCCAGTCTAATGGTATTATTCTCCTCCTTGCAGGCTATAGCTGTAGTGGAAGAACCAAATTAAATTTCCAGGTAGCGCACCTGGTGCCTGGGCACGGCCAGTCCTTGTGTTGCTCCTGCTGTATTACCAATTTGCATTGTAGACCCCCAGACATCAAACTGAAGCCAATCATTTCACAAGGGCCAAAACATTTCCTATCACAGGTCTGAGGTCTGGTCTTGCAGAGTACCAAGGTGAACATGTCAGGTCTTTTTGCTTTCAGCCTGAAGGTACCAGTGCTGTGCAAGCTGATTGGGAATTTGAAACACCTTGTGTCATTTCTTCAAAGTTTTGCCTGCATCCAGTTGTCTGGCTGGGCTTTATCTCAAAGTTTGTGCAAAACATTCTAAGGCAATATTGTGCAAAAAATCTCATACCATGCTGTTCCTGAAGGGGGCAGTAGTATTTACTGGTGAGTGAGAATTTTCATTGAGGGATACTACTAGTGCCTGTGCTGTGTGGTACAGACCTATATGTCCAGTCCCTGAGACACTAGTCTGATGTACAGTAATTTCATGGTTATAAGCTGCACCTGACTATAAGCCGCACCTCCCAGTAGCTGGCTAGACCACGAGATTTGTCCATATATAAGCCGCACCTGAATATAAGCCGCACTACTGGGGTAGGCTGGATTCTTCAATGAAAAAGGTGCGGCTTATAATTGTGAAATTACTGTATTTAGATGTTACTTAGGGAAAACAAGTGCTTTCCCTTCACAAAGAAGGAAAGTCATTTTATGTGCATTAATCACTTTAATTTGCATACTGCATGCTTTCTCAATAGCAGCTACATGGCATGTTCCTTGAGCCTAGGCCATCATTTATTAAGGAAACAAACCAAAGACTGACTAGATCATCAGCTGATGAAAAGTAAAATTGGAAGCTAGTAAGTTTTTGCTACGTAAGGCCTTGACTCCTGCTCCTTAGGAGCTGCCTTCTTCCCTGTTTTAACAATTTTTGTAATGGGAAGCAATTATAGATAAAAAGGTGAAAAGATAACCAAAACTGTTCTCATGAGTTCTCACGTTCTCATGAGCTCTTCCAAAATAAAATTGAAGGCTGAGAAGGAAACCTGAATAGTGTTTTGGAAAGCAGTAAATATTTGTCATGCAACTATTGGTTATTTTGCTGTAATAAGCAAGGACTTTGAAATCTACTAGTGCCATAAAGGAGTTTTACCCCTCTAGGCAGGAATAGCTGTAGTCTTGTCACCATAGAGTGAGGGAGGCTCTGACTATTTTCTCAAGCATTCACATGACATTCACTGAGAACAGCATACTCAGCACTGCATTCAAAGCTGCCCCTTGCTGCAAGCAGTGCTTAGCCCTCAGTGACTCCCTCAAAGCAATTGAATTCTGAGTGGCTGCTGTTGTTTTTGAAAAGAACATTTAATTCTTTGAAAACATAATAGTGTCAACCTTTATTGATTTACAGTCTGCACTCTGCAGTTGCAGCAAACTGCTGTTTACAGCTGCCTATGTGGTTAACCCATGGGAGTGGAAGTAAAGAGACACACAGCTGTGCCTCTGAGCATAGAAAGGAGTTAAACATGCTAACCATGTTTTCTGCTGAGACTCTTGGAAGTTTAAAGATGAATGGGCTCTACTCAGGCAGTGTCTCGCAACTACACTTTGCCCCTGAGTCAGTGAGCTCAGCAGTTTGCTACTGTGTATTGATACAACCTAGTACTAGACTGA